>RRZL01000080.1:200032-264575 GCA_006782975.1 Chlorella sp. Dachan | reverse complement strand
CCCCCGGCTGCGCGCACCACTCCGCCATCAGCAGGTCGGCCGGGTCGATGCCCGCGAGCGCAGCCACCGACTCGTTGTTGGCTTCTGCAGACACGCCTCCAACCGCGTCAAAGCTGCGCAGCAGGGCGGCGCAGGCAAACAGGTGTGTCGATGACAGGGTGGCACCAAGACACGGCTCTGTGCATCCACCCCACCCAAGGCAGTGCAACATGCCGGCACAACGACAACCTGCCTCACAACCCAAAGCATGCAGGCCCAGCCATGCCCAGCTCACGAGAGCTGCTGCACCGTCTGCAGGCGGACGTAGGAGGCCACGTCAGCCATGAAGCCTGCTGCCAGTGGGAAGCCGTACGCTGCGCGGCTGTGCGTCGCCGCGCACAACAGGTCCTGGGGGCGCAGGGATGGCAGGAAGGGGCAGAGGGTGATGTAGACAATGGCAAGGGGGCAGAAGCCAGGAAGCAAATCAGGATGTTAGACACGGCCACACATTTGCCAGCCAGGGCGGACCTTCCAACAAAAACCGCACCGCACCCTTGCGCGCACCTGCAGCAGTGTGCCGCCCGGGTGCAGCAGCGAGGGCGGCGCCTCCTGGTCGGCGGTGAACAGGCGCCGCTCGTAGGCCTGGGCCTGTGGGGCAGGTGATACGTAGCATGCAGCTTGGTAAAGGGCACTATGGTAGTGATTGATTCGATTCGAAGTCGTAAAGCTAGAGCCGCGGCCGCTACATCCTGCCAACGATTGGCCACGCACCCAACAGCAGCTCAACCAGCCAGCAGCCATCACAAGCATTCATGCAGCCCAGCCCAGCCCAGCCTTGAGTCCCACCTGCAGCTCCTGGTACACCTGCTGGTGCTTGCGGGCCAGTATGAAGACGGCTGAGGGGTCCCAGGGCACCAGCGTCCACACCTGCCGCCGGCTGCGGCCAGGGCGAGGAGGGGGCGGGCGGGCGGGCGGCACGTTGGACCCAGTGCAGAAAGCTCGGCCAACAAAGAGTGCTCAGAGCAAGCTCCTCCCTGACGCCCCCGACTCATAAAACCTCCAGGGCTGGATCCCCGACTCCTGGAAAAGGAATGTTGGGCCCCACCTGAGCAGGTCCAGCACCAGGCTGAAGAAGCTCTTGATGGCTTTCTTGCGGGCCTCCGCCTCCCGGGCCGCTCGTGCCTCCAGTGCCGCCGCCGTGGCAGCGGCAATGGTGCCCGCTCCCACCCCGGCTTCTGCCGCCGCCTCGCCTGCTGCCGCCAGTGCTGCTCCATCGGACCCTGCCGGCACAGCCACAGCGGGGGCGGCTGCAGCAGCAGCAGAGCCCTTGCGCCGGCGCCACAGCCGGCGGCGCGCAGTGTCACCAAACCGAGCCGAGGAGCGGCCGCCGGCACGCTTGTACTCCAAATGCCTGCGGCGTGGAGGGCAAAGGGGGCAGTGCAAGCTGAGACGGCACTGGGAGAGTGGACGTGCTCGTCATGGAAGCAGCGCCAGCACACCAGGACTCCAGCTACCGCGGCCGACTGACATTCAATGCAACACCGCCAGGGCATGCCATCGCGCCCAGCCGCAGCCGCGCTCACTTGAACACGGTGGCATACTGCCAGCCCTCATCATCTGTTGCGCCAGTCACCACCAGCTCCCAGGCGGCTGGGTCTTCTGAGGGAGGCGTGGCCAGCAGCACCGGGTTGCCGCCGCCATCGCTCCACTCAGGCCGGTCCAGCAGCGGGGGCGGCTTCCACACCACCGCAAACAGCCGCTGGTTTTCGTACACCTCAACCACCTTGTTCATGGCTGGGCTGGCTGCCTCGCTGTCACTGCTGCTATCGCCTGCCGTGCTGCCGCTGCTGCTGCTAGAAAAAACGCCTGCTGCGTCAAGCGCCCGGGGCAGCAGCTGGGCGGGCGCCGCTAGCAGCCGAGTCCACGACTGGCTGTCGGCTGCGCTGCTGTCAGCTGCACTGTTGCTGCTATCAGCGTCGATGCTGGGCTCCTGGGTGTGCAGCCCAACCTCGCGGTCGCTTTGGTGGTCGGCGGCGGTGAGCGGCCGGCGGCGCCGGCGGCCGTGACCAGAGGGCGGCGCTTGGAGGGCAGCCGGTACGCCGCACGTGGAGCGCACGCTGCCGGCAGCTGTCCCAGAAGTGCTGAGGGCGCGCCCTCGCCCGTCGGCGGCAGCACAGGAGGCCAGCGCGCTGCTGAGAGCCTGCATTAGGCCGTGGTGCCGTCCGGCATGCTGTGAGAGTGCATAGAAGTTGAAGCAAGCGGGATTGGAGCCCTCAGAGACGTCCACCACTGGGCTGACGGGGCGCGTCAGGCTCGGCGATCGGAAGCTGCCGCAGGTGTTGCATGCACCTCTTGCATTGCACGTGTCTTGCAATCTAACATGGAGACCTCCTGTTCCACTAACATGACATATTCTTGATGTATTTGGCAGCACTGCCCCACTGCCATCTGCCGTTGGCATGCTGCCGGTTGCCACCTAGTCGCCGGCTTGGCGAGCCTCGCACTGCGGCTTGTGCAATTTCCAGTGTGCCCGCTGGCAGTTCTTGCTGCAGGGTGGGCCAAGTGCTAGGATTGGTCTGATTGAGCCTCACAGTGGGGTGCCAGGCCACTTGCAAGAAAGAGGAGGTGCATGCGACAGTTGGTCGCACACGACCAAGCGAGCATGCAGGCAAACTCGCCGCCTGAAACAAGCCGTGAATGGGCTTCAGCGGCTGAGGCACACGAGGCCACAGACGAGTGTTCAGCACCGCAGCAGCCTCCAGCGCGGCATGGGCCTCCAGGAGCGAGCATACATCGCTGTTTCGCTCGCCCGCTGCACTGCCATGGCGCGCCGCAGATGCCGCTCGTACAGCTCGGCACCCGCGATCTCATCAGGCTGCGCGCTGCTTGCCGGCGCAGCAGCGGGAGCGGGCTCATCGCCCTCCCTGCGCATGGCAACAGCTGGAGGCTGGGGTGTGAAGACCTGAGCCTGCTCAGCGGCATTAGCAACTAAAACTCTAAGCCATCTCCTGCCCATCAGGCATGCCAGGGTCTCCCTGCATAACCGGCCATGCCCCGCCAACGGGCATGGCCATGACGACATGAGCGGCGGCCATGAGCGGGCAGCAGGCGGTGCCACCAGCTGACGGTCTGTGGACGGTCTCTGGGCTCCTTCCATGCTTACTGCTGCATGGTAGCTACCTGACTGATGCGCAGGGCGGCCGCAAGAGGATCCAAGAAGCAAGGATGCCGGCGCACAGGACGCGGCGAGCCGCTGTGCAGTGGTGTCCCGGCTCGGCACTCTATGCAAAGATCAAGCAGCGGCCCACAATGGCCTGAAAGACAAGAACAAGCAACAGCATGGGGCGGCCTTGATGTTTGGCAGGCCGCCAAACCGATCCCACGCATGTTGCTTGAGTCATGTCTGGTCTGAGCTTGTGATCAGCGCTCTCAGCACAGCCTAGAACCATGCTGCTGCCTCTCCCGACATCGGCTGGGCGCCCCCAGGCCTCCCTGCACGCCCCGCTGCTGCCCAGACCATCCCCATACATCACAGCCAGGCGCAGGGAGCTGCCGCGGAGCAGGCGACAGCCCAAGGCGCTGGGCGCCAGCGGCGGCAGCTGTGGTGGCGGCGGCGCCCAGCTGCCCTCTGACCGCCAGCACGAGCTGCAGAGCCTGCAGGAGCGCATAGCGGCCCACGAAGTGCAGCTGCAAGCACACGTGCAGCTAGAGCAGTTTGATCTGGCGGCGGCGGAGCGGGATGCCCTCATTCCACTGCAGCTGCGGGCCCGGCAGCTGGAGCTCGAGGCGCAGCGGCAGCAAAACGGCGCGGTGCTGCATGCCATCGGCACAGTGATCCGCCACAGGCGTTACGGCTACCGTGGCGTCATTGCAGGTGAAGGGCTGGTGCGTGCTACGTGTGACGTGTCGTGCTCAGCACCTTTGGACCGTAGCAGGCAAGGGTGTTGGTGCGTGCTATGTGTGAGTGCCGTGCCGTGCTCAGCAGCTTGGGACCATGCCCATGCAGATGCGCCGTGGAGGGCTCGCAATTGTTTCCAAGCCCTCCACCTTGCTCCCACCAGTGCCACAGGCCACGACCCGCGCTGCCAGGCAGACCCTGCTTGGATCGAGCAGATGCGGGTCGACATGCTGCCCGGCGGCCGGGAGCAGCCCTTCTACAGCGTGCTGGTGGACACACGCGACAGGCCGGGGGCGCAGACCACGTACGTGGCGCAGGTGAGCGGGCTGCGGTTGAGAGGCATCGGAACAGGTCAGGGTCAGGGGGGCTTAAGAACCCAGTTGTGCGGAGGCAACCGCAGCATGCAGCGAATGGTGCGATACCTGGCATGGGCAGCGCATCAGATGGGAAGGGATACGCTGTTACGCGCTTCCTTCGAGCCTTGGCTCACACTGCTCCTTCCCACCTCTAACCCCACCCACAGGAGAACATCATCTGCATGCGCAAGCCCGGGGAGGTGCAGCACCCGCTCATCCCGCAGCTGTTTGTGGGCTTCTCGCCCGAGGACGGGGCCTACATCCCCGGGCCCCGGCTGCGGGCGCAGTACCCCGCCGACTTCTGATGCCCACCAATGTCGCTGCACAGCCATGTAGTTAGACCAGAAGCGTGAGCTGTGCGCCCTGTACTACTAGCCCCGGATGCCAGGCGCCCCGCCTGAGCGCAATGTATCCCTGCCGCCCCCTTTCTGTTGTGCCCTGCCTGCTCCTCTGTGTACTGCTGCCCACCCTGCTCAGGCACTTTCATGTCTCGTCAATCTCTGCTTACAACAGATAAACCCCAACGCTGCTGGTCCACCCAACGCCAGCTCAAGCAAGGATCAATACTATAGCGTCAATGAAAGAATAAGGCGCATGTAACGACCAGCACATCACCCCGCTGTCCCCTTCACCCAGCCAGCGCCGCCTTGCCGGCCAGCAGTGCATTGCTGGCGCGCATCCACACCGCACTGGGAGGCTCCTCACCGCCGCCCCGCCGCCCAGCAAGTTGCTTTTGCAGCGCCTCCACGCGCTCTGCAGTGGCCTCGCCGGCAGGCGGGACAGCTGCTGTGTCCCCATCCTGCTGACCCTGCTCTGCCTTGAGGCTGCAGCCGTCCCGAAGTGCCTCAGCCTCGGCCACCAGGCCCCACAGTGCCGTGCAGCGCTGCAGGCGTGGTGGGGCAAGGGAAGTGGTGGGAGCGCAACTTGGGCACGGGCAATGCTGGCTTGTGCAGATCGCCAACCAGCCGTCACCGTGTGCCCTGCTGGGCCAAGCCCTGCCATGTGCCCTGCCCTGCCCCATACCAAGCGCACCTGCACTGCTGCCTCCGCATCCTTCACCTCCGCAGGCACCTCCCCGCCGCCGGCTGCAGCCAACAGGGCGTCATCTCCCCCAGCCAGCTCCCGCCCCACGCTGGCCAGCTCCCCTGCCTGGGCAGACAGCTGCGCCATGCGCGACTGCTGCAGCTCCAGCTCCGCAAGCACCTCGGCGGCGGCGGCGCTGGGGTCCACAAACGTGCCCGTCTGCAACAGGAATGGCGCAGAAGGAGGGACATGTAGCGGGGCAGGGGCTGAGGCACCATGCGCTTCCCACTGTCCAACGAGTGCTCACATCACATGTCCACACTCAAACAGCTCCACCCCACACAAACCTTTCGACCCACCTGCAGCTCGGCCTCCAGCATGACCGCCTCCTCCGTCACCTCGGTCACCATCTGTGACAGCGCCACAGCATGCACACCACGCTGCGCCGCCGCCCACTCTGCCGCCTCGCGCAGCTGGGCGGGCAGCTGGGCGGCCGCCTCCTGCAGGTCGTCCTTCCTCACCGCCTCTGCTGGGGGCAGCCGCCCGGCGCAGGACAGCACCAGCTGCAACACCGCATCGGCGTGAGCGGCAGCAGCCACTTGCCCCGCGGCTGCCTCCTGCATGTGCGCCAGCTCGGTGGCCCAGGCCAGGAAGCCTTCCAGCTCGGGTGGGCGGGCAGCCGCCACCTCTGCCCAGGCCCGCAGCTCGTTGAGCAGCGAGGCGCAGCGCTCCCCGCCCAGCTGCAGCAGCAGGCCGCTCGTGCGCTCCAGGGCGGTTGCAACCACTGGCGCCAGGCTGGCCTGCAGCCCCGTGGCATCCAAGCGCAGCAGGCCCGCCGTCTGCAGCAGCGGCATGCCCTCCACCGCCGCCTGCCAAGCCTGCAGCTGGCGCAGGGCAGCTTCTGTGGCAGGGAGGTCCAGCTGGGCACGCTGGGCCGCCTCCCAGGCCGCACAATCAAACTCCTGGCCATACCGCCGGATCTCCTGGTACTGCTGGTACTGCCGGGCCAGGCGGCGCGCCTCGGCAAAGCTGCGCGCCAGCAGGGCACGGGATGTTGCAGTGCTGCTCACAAACTGACCGTCCAGCTGGGCCAGGTCGGCTGCAGTGTGACGGTGGTGCGCTGTCGCCGGATGCGCGGCTGCCTCGGTGGTCGGTACGGCAGGGCTGGATGGCTGCTCCTGCCTCTGCTCCCCGCTGGGCAGCTGCCCCGCCTGTCTGCCTTCCACAGCAGCGTCGTGCACAGCGGACGAGGTGCCTCCAGCCAGCAGGGGCGCATTGTAGCGCTCAAACGCCGGCAGCGTCAGCAGCGGCGGCACGCTGCCTGCCAGCTGCAGGGAGGCGCCCACCACCTCGTCCTCCAGCGCTGCCGCCCACTGCGCCTCGCTGGGCTTAAATCCCACGCCGCCATCCTCCTCCAGCACAACATGCGCCAGGAAGACTGGGCTGTTGACTGCAGCGCCCGCTGCCTCCTCCTGCCCTCCCTGCTCCTCCTGCTCGTCGCCGCTGCCACAGGCATCCTCTGCCTCGCCATCCGCCGGCCGCTGCAGCAGCCCCGGCGACGCACCCTGCAGGGCGGCTGCGGCATCAGCCACTGAGGCGGCCGCACCCTCAGCCAGCGCTGCCGCCAGGCGCAGGTCCAGCTGGCGCAGGAAGCGGGGCAGAGCGTCCCGGTTGGCCAGCGCTGTGTAGTGTGCCTGAGCCCTGGCCGCCTTGTCGTGCTTGATGGCCTGCTTGCAAGAGGGCGGTTTTGGCAGTGGTGAGGGTGCAGCCAAGGGCGGGTTGGTCGGCTGCGGGATGAGCATGTGCCTGCCACGGCAGCGAAGCCTGCCTCCACAGCCTCTCACAGCAGCCTGCTGTTCCTCACACCTGCATGGAGCGTGCCTTGGCCTTGCTGCTAGCCGCATACAGATCCACCTGCCAAGCACAGCAGTGGGCACAGGGAGACATCTGAGGCGGCCGGCTCCACTGTGGCTGCTGCTCTCCCCAGCTCTGCCTGCTGCCGGTTTGGGTGCCGGTCACACCGCGCATGGACTCACCCCAATGCGGTCCGACAGCTCATGGGGCTGCACCGTGGCCAGCACCTCCTCGGCCGCCGCTTCAACGCTGGTGCACACGCCCTCCGTCACGTGGGCCAGCTGGGTCTGCAGGGCAATGCGCGCCAGGGGGTGCACACGGTAGCACATAGACAAGCCAGCCTTGCCGTCAGTGTGCCAGTTCCATGCGCGCTTTCACCCGCTGGCCCACCCACCCACCGCAGCCGCCTCCAGCGCCGGCTTGGCCTTGCGGGTGCGCCACGCCGCCTGCTGCTCCGCCCAGTCGTCGGCGCTGTACGTGTAGTTCAGCTGCACACATGCTGCCCTTGCACCCCGCAGCTGCTCCATCAGCGCCCCTGCCTGGGCCAGGGGCCCCGCAAACGCGGGGCTGGCTGCAAACAGGCGCTGTAAGAGCTGGTGGCGGCGCCGCCGCAGCACGCGGCCGCGGGCGTTGCTGCGCCAGAGCGCAAAGCACTTGGCCAGGCCAAAGGAGCCGAAGAACGTCAGCTGGCGCAGCCGCAGGAAGGCGCGCTTGTGGCGCAGCCACTCTGGCGGAGGGGAAGAGGGGCGCACAATGAGCGAGGCCAACGGCAAGGAGAGCTGGAACAGACGACATCGCACCCCCACCCACCTGCCAGCAGCACCGCATCCGTGTGCTCGCCGCCAGCCTTGCGCCTGTCCACTTTCACCACCTGTGCAGCGACGGACGGCGGGCCAAGGGTGACAAGCCAGACAGTGCGACAAGCCAGCGTGCTGTAGGAAAAGGCACCAGCATGCATTGTTGCCAGCCCCTCGCCTGCCGCCGGCTGATGATGCAGTAGCGTTGCAGGCGCGCCACCCGGTCTTGGGGAACAACCTGCGCGGTGAGTTGCGGGTGCCAGTGAGGTGCCACGTGCTGCAGCCAGCATACACATGGATGCACAAGGAGGCTCATGCAGCAGCACACTGTCTGGCTTGCCTTGAGGAAGAACTCCGCCGCAGCGGCGTCCCAGGTGAGGCCGCTGGTGCCGCCTGGTGCCGCCTCTGCCTCTGCCTCGTCATCGGCGCGAATGGCATAGAAAAACTCGATAGGCCCGCCACGCTCAAAGTAGGCCACCACATCCTCGTCCGTCCGCACCCAGGCTGCTAGCCGCTGCTTGCTGGTTGCGGCGGCGGCGGCGGCGGCGGCGGCGGCGGCGGCAGGTGGTGCCTTGCGCTGCTGGAGTGCGCTCCATCCTGGAATGGTTGTGAGGCTAAACAGCCCGCTGGGGGCGGCCATTCCTCCGCCGGCGGCCGTTAGCAAATTAGGGCTCCGCACCCCGAGGGCGGGTCCAAGGCGACGAATTCAGGTCGTCGGACTGGTGTTGGAGGGGCCAAATTACAACCGCGCTGTCCCAGCGCGCCTGAACTGTTCCGCCGCCTCATGCCGTTTGGCACGCTAGCGTGCCGCCGCCGCCGCCGCCTGCCCAGCCGCAAGGCAGCCGACTGTTCAGCGGGCATGGCGCTGCTGCCCCACAGCAATTCACCTCCCCATCTCAACAAATACCCTGCGCTTGTGGCAGTGGCCCAGTTCTCTGGTTGCATGGCGACCAGCTACACACAGTGCGGTCGGTGGGATGGGGCACACCTATGAACCTTCACCAACACAAGTGCTTTCACCTTGCAAAAAATGCGCGCCACGCTGCAGTGCAATATTCTGAAGCCTGAATACCCGGCGGCTCGTCCTTGATCTGGGTTTGCGGCCTGGCACCCGCTGTTGACCACCAGGTTGGCCGGCTAGCTAGCGTCCGCCCGCCAGCCTGCAAGGGCAGAAGCGCGACCAGCAGATCGACCGCTGCCTGCAGCTGGAGTGCAGCAGTGCTGCCTGGATGGCACGCACTCGGGAGGCGCACCTGCTCCCCGCCCGTTGTGTGTACCGCCGGCTGTGGCGGCATCAGCATGGCATGGCGGCAGCATGGCGGGCGGCAGCGGCGCGCTGACACGCCCAGTACCCCTTAATCCTCATCAATTTCATCTGATACACCTCTGACGCGCTTGCAAGCCTCTGCGCTGACGCTCGTGTTTGGGAGACTTGGGCAAGTCGGCGCTTGAGCGCGTGCTCTTGCACGGGTGAGCCCTGGCTCGTTCTGGGTTGTCTCAATTGTGCACGATCCGCCACTCAGGGGGCCGCGGGAGGTGCCAGACCTCGCCGCCGCCGCGTCCCCCGCTGCCCCAAGACCAACCCCACGCCGCTCCCGCGCAGATCGCTCAGAGTCCTGACCATGAAGGGCGCGGGGCATCGGGCATCCGCCCTTGTTCTGCTGGTGTTGATGGCGGCGGGCCTTGCGGCCGCCTCCCCCATCGGCCGCCGGGCGCTGCTGGCCCAGGGTGCGTGCTTGCTCTCATCTCTCACCCTTCTGGCGGCGCTGGTGGATGCAGGGTATATGAAGCGCGTGCTTGGCAGCTGCGCAGGCCGTACGCCCCCCTGCCGACATCCCGGGTACCAGCGCAGCGCCTTGCACCCGCATTGCTGCCACTATGCCCCTCCCGCCCGCCGCCCCGCTGGCTGGCTGGCTGGCTTTACACCTGTCTGAATCGAACAATACGACCCGCAGACGACCCGCACGGCCCCGACACCGTCCCCCAGCTGTCCAACCCTAACCGCACCACGGTGGACGTGGTGGTGGTGGGCGGCGGCTTCGCGGGGCTGGTGGCCGCCCGCAACCTGGCCCGTGACGGCTTCAAGGTGGCTGTGCTGGAGGCGCGTGCCACGCTGGGCGGCCGCTCAGACCGCTCCTTTGTCTCCACCTTCAATGGCACGGCCATCCCGTGTAAGGGCGACGCCTGCGTGGACGACAAGTGGTGGTATGACCTTGGTGGCCAGTGGAGCGGTCCGGCCGCCACGCAGCCGCGCCTGATGGCTCTGGCCAAGGAGTACGGCGTCAAGGTGCGCATGCATGCATGCATCTCTGTGCCAGGCAGGGCCTATGGATCAGCAGTCAGGCTGCTGCACGGGGCGCAGCTCTACCCTGTGTGCAGCGGTTGAGTCTGCCAGAGAGCTGCGTGCAGGTTCGCCAGCTTGCGATGCATTGTGGAACTGCCCGCCCAGTGTGTTGGCCCCGCCGCCTGCCCCCGCTCACGCCGCTGCTCCGCCTCTCCCCCCACGTGACTGCAGACGTACACGGCGCCGCAAAGCACGGGCCAGTACCGCTTCATCTTTGGGGATGGCACTGTGGACCTGCCGGGCGAGGTGCTGGACAGCGCCAAGCCGACCGAGGAGCAGAAGTCACGCATGACGGACAAGCAGGTGCGGGGGTGGGCGGAGCAGGGCTCAGTGGTTGTTCTCAAAATTGGCTAACAAAGGTCGCGGGTCTGGGGGCATGTGGGGTGCAAGGGGGGCACAGGTTCGAACCGCCCCACCTGCCAAGTTCACATGCCAGAAGCATGGCCTCCTCACTCTGGCTCCTGCAACCTCTGCCAAGCAGATTGAGGGCCTGGCAGAGTACCAGAAGGCCTCGGACGCGCTCTACAAGATTGTGACAGACAAGGTGCAGAAGTACCTGAACGAGCCGTGGACGAGCCCCGATGTGGAGGCCCTGGACGCCATCACCTTCAAGGTGTGCTTGGAGGGGGAGCAGGGCATGGGTGAAAGCTGGCTAAAAGGGTATAACCGCTGTGCCCGCGCGTGCCGAACAAGCCCACCATCTGCAAACCAGGCTCTTCATATTCGCCAGTCTGGTTGGACAGTGCACAGCGCCCAACTGCTGCTCTCCGCCTGACCACTGCCATGCCGCAGACGTGGGTGGAGGACCAGACGTCCAACTACGAGGCGCAGCAGCTCATGTTCTGGCTGTACGCCGAGGCGGCGGGCGGCTACGAGCCCAGCTCGGTGAGATCATAGCCGTGCCCTTGGTGGCGCGCTCGTGCCTTGCGAGCTTGGCAGCAGTAACACGGAGCAGATGAGTGCAAAGCCAGCCGCGGTCACCCGCCGTGCCCCCGTGCGATGCTCCAGCCTCACTCGCCCACCCGCCCTGCGCCGTCGCTCTCTGCTCAGATTTCGGTGTTTGAGATGGCGCGCCTGCTGGCCACCGAGCTCAAGGGCGACTCTGAGAACCAGCTGTTCTACGGCGCCGCTGCCCAGTTTGTCGGCAAGCTGGCCGAGGTGCGTGCTGGTTTGGTGTGGAGCTTGTCGTGGCAAGAGCGGCCTGGGAAGACCTTGCGCTGAGCTGGCGTGCCCACCCACTGGGTTCCCTCGCATCCTGCGCATAGGTGCATCCAACCTCACCCCCACAAGCTAGCTTATGCCTCCCCCACCCACCCACCCCCCTCCTGCAGGACATCACCAAGAGCGGCGGCCTCATCTACACCTCCTCCCCTGTGCGCCACATCGACCAGAAGGACGGCAGCGTGGACGTGTACAGCGACACCCTGGTGGCCACCGGCAAGTACGTGGTGGTGGCCACCCCGCCCCACCTGAGCGGCCGCATCACCTACACCCCGCCGCTGCCGGCCCGGCGCGCGCAGCTGACGCAGCGCATGCCCATGGTGAGCCGCTGCGCATGGCAAGGCAGCATGCAGCATGCTTACGGGGCAGCTCGTGGAAAGAGGTGTCTGCTGCACCACAGGCCTGGGAGCATGCCTATGCGCTCAGCAGCTGGCACCCCTCTGAGCCGCAACTCCTTCCCGACAACACAATGCAGGGCACCACCGTCAAGTGCCTGGCCTTCTACGACACACCCTTCTGGCGCAAGGGTGCCCAGGGCGGCAGCGTCATCTCGCTGGTGAGACTGCCGGGCGGAAAGAGGGTGAAGAGCAGGCTAGGGGTGTGGCAGTGAGCACTGATGGGCAGCCCTGTGCACACCCTGTGCACACCCTCGCCACCCGCCGCCTGACACCCTGCCACTCCTGCCTCCCGCCAGGCCATCAAGCCGGGCGCAGCGATGTCCGAGGCCTTTGACGTGTCGCCGCCCAACGGCCCCGGCGTGCTGGCTGGCTTCCTGTACAACGGTGCCGCCCTGGACCTGACTGAGGAGGGGCCGGAGGCGCTGCAGAAGACTGTGCTGGAGGCCTGGGCAGAGTACATGGGCGACTCCGGCATCACCTCCCCCCTGAACTTTGTGTGAGTCGGGGTGAAGTGCTCGATGTGTGTGCAGGCATGAGGGCTGGGTTGGGGTTGCGTTGCGTCGGGTGGGGCTGGGGTGATGTGCTCAGTCCATGTGTGCGCGATACGAAAGAGGCCAGGCTCTTGACGCATGCATTTTCATCCGTGCCAACTCCCCTGTGCAGCTATGTGAACTGGCCGGAGGAGCAGTGGGCTGGCGGCGCCTGTGAGTGGCACCATTGAGTTGGTGGCGTGCCGTTACGGACTGCAGCCTAGGTTTGCGCCATGCAGCCACACTACAGCTTGACGATCCTGGGCTTGCCTCCCCAAAATGCAGACAATGCGTACGCCACGCCCGGCATGTGGAAGGTCTGGGGCCCCTCCTTCTACGCACCCGCCGGCCGCATCTACTGGGCTGGCGCCGACTACGCCACCAGCTTCCTGGTGCGCCCAGGCTGCAGCAGCTGCTCCTGCCTAGGTCCAGCCTGAAGAGGGCCGCGGTCGGATGCCTGTGCATCCCGCCTATTTGCATGTCCTTGTTGACGGCCGGGCGTGGTCACTCTAGATGCAATCGCTGGTGCTGCCATGCTCACCGGCGCCTCCGTTGCATTCCGTTCCACCCTTGCTCCGCAGGGCTTCTACGAGGGCGCCATCCAGACGGCCGAGGCTGTGGCTGACACCCTGTCGGGCCTGCTGAACAAGGCCTGAGCTCCTAATTGAGCTGGAAGTGGCTGTGGCCCGCTGATGGCAGCCGATGCCTGCACGCCTCACCCCAGGGCGAGAGCGCTCTTTTAGCTAGCCCCCGAACGCCGACCGTGCGCACGTGATGTGCGGGCGGCGCCGGCGGCACGACTTCTTTCCGTCTGAACGCATGGCCTGCAGTGACGTTGTTAACCACATTCACATTGATTTTCTGCCCAAGCACGGCATTGCGTGCGGGCAGCGGATGCGCTGATGCACTTGTCTCCCAAGACTTTCTCCTCTTGCCGCTTGATTGTCCCCAAGCTGATTCGTCTTCATTTTGCGCCACTTTTTTGATACACAATGTTTTTTTAAGGCACAACGTGACAGCCTGGTACACCGGAAGCAGCGGGCTTCACAAGCATGCCGCCTGCACGGCGGGCGAAGGGCAGCAGCGGCCGGCGGCAGTGCCGCCGCGCCGCTGTCCTGCTGGCTGCCCCGTCATGCCCCGCCCTGCCCTCCTCACCCCATCCTTGCACCTAGGGCTCCAGATCTCTTCAAAGCCGCAGCCGGGGGAGCAGCGGCGCGCGTTTGCAATTCAAGCGGGCGCTCAGGGAGCGCGCCGGCCTCATGGCTGCGCCCTCGTCGAACGGCGCGATCCGCAAGGCACTGCGACAGTTCGAGGACGGCCTGCAGACCTTTTGCGGGCAGCTGGCCACCGAGACAGCCGAGGTGGGCACTCCTGCGGGGTGCCGGGCTGCCCCTGAAGCGCAATACCACGCAATAGTGTGATCTCGGTGTCACCTGCCCTCTCCCAGCCGTCCCTCACTGCCACCCACTGCCGCCGCCGCCGTCCCCGCCCGCAGCTGCGCCGCAATGTGGAGAACCAGCCGTGCACGGGCGCCTACTACCGCAACGTGCTGGAGGACCTGCAGCAGCGGGCAGACGCCGTGGGCCAGGAGCTGCAGGCGCTCAGCGCCCTCAGCCTGGATGCCGTGAGCATCGAGGTGCGTGGATGGCAGCTGCCGCCTGCTGTCGGCGGCTGTCGCGGCGGAGCCAGCCCTCCGCTGTGTCTTAGCCCCATCTTGCTGACTTGTCTGCCTCTGCAGGAGCTGGTGGGCCACAGTGTCGCGCTCTACTGCCAGAACTACGAGCAGGTGCGAGCCACACTGCAAGCTGCTCTGGCTGGTGATGGATGCCGGCCAACCCAGCAGGGAATGCCTCCCTCGCCAGCACTCACAAGTCCGCCTCCACCCCTCCCTCCTCCCCCGCCCGCAGATCCAGCAGCTGGAGGCCACGCTGGCGCAGTACGGGTACCGCGACCTGTATGCGCCACTGCCGCCCGAGAACCCGCTGGACATGCTGGAGCTGACGCGTGGGCAGCGGCACCAGCAGCCGCAGCACCTGGGTGCGTGCACCTGTGGAGTTGTGTGTCCGGGGAATGGTTGTTGCAGGCAGGTGTGGGTGGTGCTGGGCGGCTTGCAGCAGCGGAGCGTGGTGTATGAGGTTTTTGCCAGTGGGCTGATGGCATATCGCCTGTGCTCCTTGGCTGCTGATGTGCAGACATGGAAGCAGAGGGCGAGGAGTATGCTGACGACGAGGAGGCAGCAGCTGGCTCCCACAATAGCGAGGAGCCGCTGGCCGCTGATGGCTCCTTTGAGGGAGAGGAGCCTGCGCTGGGCGAGGTGACCAACCGCCTGGCTGGGGCACGCCTGGCGGCCGACTGCGATGCCTCCCCACCTGCCCGCGGTGCGGCTGGTGGCGCCCCACCGCTGCGCACAGCCCTCAAGGCCATGGCACCCATGACAGCCGCCAAGGCGCTGATGCGCCCCGCCGACACGCCCAGCAGCCTGGCCTCTCCAGAGGCCCTCAGCCCCTCCATGCGGTGAGATGTTGTGAGCACGATGCCTGCAGGCGTCCCGCCCGGCATGGTCTGCCGCCACTGCAAGAACAGCATCGGTGCTGCACTGCTCTCTCACCACCTCAATTCCTACCTGCTTCCCCTTGCAGGGAGCTGCTGGGCAAGTATGCCGCATCCAGCGGCGGCGGCCTGAGCATGCACCCCCTGTCCTCGGCGCCCGCCAGCGGCACGCCACGGCTGGGCAGCGGCAGCGCGGGCCCGCGCGGAGCCACGCCCTCCTACCTCTCACCCGCCTTCCAGCTGGCAGCCATGGAGCAGGAGGTGCAGTTGGCGCATGCCAGTGCAGCAGCAGCACAGCAGGGCGGCGGCGCCACGCCACCGCCCGCAGCACCCGGCTGGCAGGCCGATGATGCTAGTAAGTGGGGCAGTGATTGCAAGCGCGGCATCTTACTGCGCTATCGGCATGGTCCTGAAGCTTAGTTTTGGGTTTGCAGAGAGCCCCTGTCCTGTTTCGTGCCGGGCTGCACACCCTTCCTTGCCTGCCCTCACCCCTCCTGCAGTGTTCAATGCGCTGACCGCCACCGCCAAGAAGCTGGCGGACAAGCCGTCATTCATGGAGGCGTACCGCCAGAAGTTCCCGCACATCAGTGAGTGGCCACTGTGCAGCCATCTGGCGGTTCAAGATGCACCTGGCAGGCTCACGTGTGCACCCTCTGTGTGTGGTTGGCCTGACGCTCCCTGTCCTGCAAGGCCATGCTGAGATTGACGCCATACTGCAAACTTCGCTACCCTCAACCACACACGTGCAGTGGCTTCCACCGAGCGTCTGCTGCAGACTGTGGAGAAGCAGCGGCGGCCCGCTGCCGCGGCAGCAGTGGCGCAGGAGGAGGCAGCTGTTGGGCCTGTGGCGGCGCTTGCTCTTGCGGCGCAGGCAGCTGCCGGCGGTGGCCAGCAGGGGCGGCGGCATGTGGCTGATGAGGAGAGCACACTGGACCTGATGGCACAAGTGCTGGTCAGCCGGCGCCCGCTGGCTGACCAGCACACAGCGGACCTGGGCATGGCAGCAGCGGCAGGCTTACCGCATCAGGTGTCAGCGGCGGCGGATGTGGCCGCAGATGAGGAGCACCATGAGCACGCTGCACCCACCACCGCAGAGCTGCTGAGCCGAGCCATGGGCAGCGGAGCGGCGGCAGCAGGCAGCTCAGAGTGCCACCCCATCAGCAGCCTGAGGGCGGATGACCCACCCTCCACAGCAGCAGGGTCAGCGGCGGCAGCAGCAGCAGCAGCAGGGGTGCCACAGTCGGCTCCCCGCTCGGAGCGCAGCAAGCCGCAGCTGGAGGCGGCCATTGCGGCGGCACTGGGTCGCAGCACATTGGCTGCCCCCACTCCGGCTGCGCGAAGCGTGCCTAGCAGCGTGGCCCCTGCGCCAGCGGTGCCCATCGCCACTCCCGCCCCTGCGGCAGCAGCCCCCCGACCACCACCTGCCCTGCCAGCCTCGGTGGCTCGTGCACCGCCACCGCCGCCCGCCGCGCCTGCTGCTGCTGCTGGCCCCAGCGGGACGGCAGCGGCGTCTGTGGCTGTGCCCCCACTGCGGCTGGTCGGGGAGGGGGAGTACGCCGAGCTGCCCACATTTATCCGCTCCCAGCTGCCCCTGGACGCGCTCAACACCACGCTGCAACGCCTGCACGCCGTGGCCACAGAGCGCAGCAGCGGTGGGTGAATGCGGGGCGATTGCAACCACGTGCTTACCGCCTGGTGACACAGCAGTGCTGGCCTGCATCAAAGGTGCCCTGCACAGCATGCCATTCGACTGACTGTGCCCCGCACTTGCGCAGGCTTCACCATGGCGGATGTGGAGTCGGCCGGCCTGGGTGCCAAGTGCAAGGTGGTGGTCAACAGGTGCGAGCGGGCTGGGTGGTGTGTGCCCAGCAGACGTGCAAAGGCCCAAACACTATTCCTCACCCTCCTTCTGTCCTTCCCACCCATGCTGCAGCCTGGTCAAGCTGGGGAGGGCGCAGCTCAAGGTGGCATCGCAGGGCACCCTGTACCTCCTGGTGTGAGCGGCAGCGGCAAGCAGCAAAGCGTCTGGCCCACGCAATAGAGGTGCATTCGTCTCCACCTGCATGTGTTTTGAGGGTTCAGCAAACAAGAGCGCCGCTTGTAAGAAACATGGCCACAGCTGATCTTCTTACATCAAGCAACAAAGTATCAGTGGACGCTGAACCTTCAAAACAGGGGGGGAAAGCACCGGGAAAAAGCAAGCAGTTAAAATCCGGGTGCGGTCGCCGCTATTGAGCGAACCCGCGACAATGCATAAGGGTAAAACAGAGCATGCAGGAGTGAATGCAGCTCCCTTCGAATGGCCCGAGAGGTGGCATCACTGGGCATGAGGGCAAGCAAACAGTAATCATCTCTGACTGCCGTGGTCAGAGAGAGGAGGTCTGGATACAAGAGCGGGGGGCGAGGCCGGCCAATGTGCCGCCACCTGCCCTCCGCGTGGCCAGCAGGTCAGCTGGTGTCGTACAGGACTCGCACGTGGCGGTTGCGGCGGCGCAGCAGCTTTGCGAGCGCCGTGATGTGTTGCATTGTTGTACTGTAGGTGGAGCGCGTTGGGGTGGGGCAGGGCGCGTCAGAAGAGCGCAATCTGTGGCAACACGTGAGCACCTTGCCTGCGCTGCGCACCCAGCACAGTGCGGCCCCAGCCCTCACCACTTGGCTGGAGACCAGTACTTTGATGTCTCGGCCTCAACGTGCACGGCACGCAGGTCCAGCCACCTGCGAGCCACAAAGGGGGTGAGCAAGAGTGATGCACGGTTGCATGCCCGCGGCATATGGCAGACACCGCAGCACAGCATACGGCACTCAATCCCCCCACCGCGCACACCTAAGGCGCTTGAAGGCCTGCAGCTGGTTCAGCGGCTGCTTGCACTCGAGGAAGAAGCTGCCAGAGAGGTCCAGCACCTCCAGACCCGTCATTTTCAGCAGCCAGGGCGGCACCTGCGGCCAGAAAGTCAGGGCACGATGCGGCTGGAGGCCAGGGAACAGGTTGGACCCTCCTGGGGGCGGCAGCTGGGCAGCGAATGCTATCGAGCAATCAACCGCTCGGCACGCCCTCTGGCCTCTGGTCACCACATGCCCACCCACCTCCACCAGGTTGTTGTCGGCAAGGTTGAGCGCGACCAGGTGGCGCAGCGGCGACAAGTCGGGCAGCTGCTTCACGCGGGCCACGATGCCGTGCTGCGCCGCCTGGGCCAGCAGGCGGGGCGGAGTGGCGCCCCACACTAGGTCCATGGCCTGGCGGATGGAGGGTGGGCCGGTTGGGTGGACAAGGTGAGAAGGCGGGCGAGGGGCAACAGCAGGTGCGGGCCTGGCAGGCGGCAAGGACGGCATGGTGCAGAGGCAATCCCATGCAGAGCCCCACCACCGCAAGTTACACCACCGCACCTGCAGGCTGAGCGTGGTGAGCTGGGTCCAGGCGGTGATGGAGCGCAGGTCGAGGCGGGAGCAGGCAGACACATCCAGCGACTGCAGGCGCGGCAGCGCGCCCGGTAGCCAGTCGGGCAGCGACTCGAGCAGCGCGTTGCCACGCAGCTCCTGTGACAAGTGCGGGAAGGAGGGGTGAGAGGCAGCTGGCGGCTTGCCGGCGGCGTGGGACGCTGTGCAACCTACAGCAAGTCCGGCATGCCTGATCCAGCAGGTTGGAACAACTGTGTATGTCCAGCAGCCTCACCAGCGACTGCAGGTTGCCCAGCTGCTTCCAGGTGTCGGGGATGCAGTCGACGCCAAACACATACACGCCGTGCCGCTGAGTGCTGCAGGGCAAGGCACGCGACAAGCAACGGTGTGCGCTGCTCAGCCACGGCAGCGGCTTGCCCCGTCCATGCAGAGTTGTCGCGCCACTTTGCCACGCACTGCTTGAGCCCACATAGTAACTAGTGCTGCAGCCTAACCCGTCGAGAGCGCACCTGTTGACCGCCAGCGAGGTGAGCTGCGTGAGGCGGCCCAGCTCCGCCAGTGGCTCGCGGTAGATGCGGCACTGCAGGTCCTCAAGCGTCAGGCTGCGCAGGCCCCTGCGGGCGGCGGTGCGGCGGGCGGGGGTGCAGCGTGCGGGGGTGCAGGTGAGGGCGCTTGCTTGTGGTATTGGGCGGGAATGTGGCTTCGGCCAAACCGCAATGCTTCATGCCAGCAGCAGCGCAGCAGCAGCACAACAGCAGCAGCAGCACGGCAAGCAAGCGGCAGCGCCCGCGCACCGCAGCATGGCGATTGTGCTGAGGGGCGAGCCGGAGCTGAACAGGTCGTTGCAGTGCACGAGGGCCAGCTCTGCTCAAGGGGGGTGTTGGAAGCAATACAAGCTTCAGCCTGTGGAACTGGCGGTGCTCCCGAAGGCTCATGCGCATGTGGTATGAACCGCACAGCGGGCGGCCGCCCTGCCTCCACACCACAGCATCAGCCGGCCACACACCCTGCAGGTGGCCCAGCATGCCCAGCAGGATGCCCAGCGTGCCCAGGTTGAAGGTGTGCTTGGTGGCCAGCGCCACAAACTCGCCGTCGTCCGCCTGATGGGCGCAGTGAGGCAGCCATGGCAGTGCATCAGCCGGGCAGCAGGCATGGAGACGGAAAGCAAGGCTCTGCAGATGCGACTTGTGGGCATGGGCTGGCTTCCGGCTCCCACAGTGCACCGATGCCCGGCCGCATGCTACCACCTAGTGCAGCAGCAGCAGCAGCAGCAGCAGCTGCGCCTCACCCAGTAGCCCTCGCTGTTGGTCAGCGTCAGGCTGCGCAGCACCTGGCGCCGCTCACGCACAAAGTCAACCAGGCGGTGCGACTGTAGCCGCACAGCGGCAAACGCCTGCGGCAGTTTCGCCAGTGCATGTGCAGTGTGAGGCACGCGCCGTGCAGCTGGCATGCACTGTGCACCATGCAGCTGCTTTGCCGAAGGGCGCACCAGCCAGCTGCACAGGCGCAGGCGGACATAGGGCGGCAGCAGGCGGACATAGGGCGGCAGCAGGCGCTGGGCAGGTGGCATGGGAGCAGGCGGCAGCAGGCGCACCTCTCGAAACTCCTCATCGCTGGGCCGCACATCGCTCCACCGTACCGGCACGTGCACGCCAGTGATCAGCTCGTGGCTGAAGTCAACGGTCAGCTCCTGCCACAGCGCGGGCAGCGCCTCGCGGCTCTCCAGCACGGCCTTCCAGTGGCGGCACACCTGCGCCAGGAACGGGTACGCCTGCGCGGGGGCGGCAGCGCGAGCGGTGGTGTGGGCAATGCCCCCCACCTGGTTTTGATACCAATGGTCGAGCAGCAGCAGATGCACAGCAGCAAACTTGCCGCGCTGCTCATGCTCACCCGCAGGCCGGGGTGCACTTCACACGGGTATTCGAAGGTGCGGAATGGCAGGACGCCGCGGGCGTACAGCGCCTGCTCCTCCTCTGTGGTCACCGCCGGCAGGCGGGCCAGCTGTCGGAAGATCTGCATGGAGGGTGAGGCACGGAGGGAGGGGCAAGGTGGGCAAGGAGGGCGGCGGCCGCTCGGAGGCGGCGGCGGCGGCAGTGAGGCGGCTGTCACGGCGGCTTGCTCGACAGTCCCATGGCGCAATGGGGGTGCTGCGGACGCCGCAAGGCGTTCCAAAAGTCGTTGGGCGGGCTGGGGGCCAACAACCCCACATTGCAGGTGAGCCGCAGGCCCACCAACGCCGATCACGGCTTGCAACTTGCCTCCAGCAGCAGGGCGGCCGGCAGGTCATTGATGTGAAGCTCGGCTGCAGCCTCCAGTGGGGGTGGGTCGGGCAGAGCCCCCGCGCGCTCCCCATACGACAACCGGCGCTGAGAGACTCGACGGCGCTTCATCCCCAGCTGCTGCACGTAGCTGCAAGTCGACGGGCAGCGCCCCTGGCACGGAGTTGCACGCGGTTGGCCGATAGACGCTTCCGAAGGCTTGATTCACGCGGGCAATGATCTCGAGGTGGAGTCGGAAAGCAACCTGTTGCCCAGACGAGTGGGATGAGGCCCGGCATGCTGCCCGGCGCCCTGCCGTGCACAATGCGGCGGAGGCGCCGGCACGCCCATCCACTGGATCATCCAGCCCCTGGCGCAGGAGCTTACACAGCATCAGGAACTTCAGGTGTTCATCTCAGTATCGTACTTCGAATAAAACTGCCACGTTACACGACCAGGAGACAGAGCGAGCCGTCCATGGATGAGAGGGCAGCACAAGCCGCGGATCCAAGCCCTAGCAAGATCGACCGCCACCCCCAAGTGTGCCTTCTGCCCGCGGGGCTCAGTAGGGGCTGTCCACAAAGGCGTACTTGAGTCCCAGGTAGAAGAGCGCGACGCCCAGGCCCGACAGCGCCAGCAGCAGGAGCGCCACCCGCTTGACGATGCCGCCGATGGAGGCATCGATGCTCTCCGCATCTGCGGCGCGTGGGGGCAGGCGCGGCAGCGGCTGGGTTGCATTGTACTGTCGGGCAAGTGCTGGCACTTCTAGCTGAATGACACAGAATTCGCAGCATGCAGCACGGCCAGTGCGGCCAAAAGCCCCTGTGACTCACCGGTGCTCAGCACCTCGGACATGTCCTGCCCCAGCAGCCCTTTGCCGCTCGCCTTGCTGCCGCCGCTGCCGCCGGCGCCGCTGCTGCTGCCCGCAAACGGCGGGGGCGCCGAGGCGCTGCTGCCCGCCCGCGCCTTCTCTGCCGCGATGCGCTCGCTGAACTTGCGTAGCTGGATCAACACCTGTGGGAAGGCGTGGGACAAGCCAGCAAGCTGAGCAAGGCTGAGAAACATGCTGCCTGGCGCAAGCTGGCATGGCGCCTGACTGCGGTCTCCACAGGAACGCCACGATGCAGAGGGGTGAGCACCGCCAAACAGCCGCCCTGCACACCTGCGCAGAGGCCTTCAACTTCACGTAGCGTGGGTCCTCCGCAGACAGCGCTGTTGCAAAGTCCAGGCCGCCAAAGATGGCTGCGTGTTGTGGGGCCAGTGGAGGGCCGCGTCAAGTTGGGCATGAAACGGATGCAGCTGCTCAGACCAGCCAAGGTACAGCCTCCTCCCGTGGCAGCGATGGCGATCGGCAAGCCTGGCCGCACAGCCCTGCCTTCAAACTGCGCCTGCCTTCCGCTGTGTGCAACCTGCACCGGCTCTGCTCCAGCCTGTCGCCGGCCAGGTCATCACATGGCGCCCACAGCACAAGCTCCCTCGAGCACGGCTCTCACCGTCCTTGAGCGGGATCTGCGCCAGCTCCAGGTCGCCAAACGAGGCGTGCACGCAGGCAGCATTGTACAGCGCCGCCAGCCGCTGCTCCCGCGTGGGGCCCGTGCTCAGCGCCTCCTCCCACAGGCGCAGCGCGCCCATGCGGTCGCCGCCATCGTACTTGGCCCGCCCCGCGCTCAGCAGCTGCTCCGCCTGTGTGACGCAGCGGGTGGTGCTGGGGCGGGCGTCGGCGGCAGGGCCGATGCCATGGGCGGCAGCGGCACGCACAAGCAGCGCATGTGGAAGAGCCACAAGCTGCAGGTACCCCATCCGTCAGTGTTCCTCACCTCGGCTGATGCACGGCATGGCATCAGCGGGCGGCGCCGCACTGCAGACAGAAGGAGCGGATGCAAGCGTGGTCAGGATGCTTCGGCGGCATCGGCGGCAAGCCGGTGGCGGCGGCGGCGGCGGTGGCTGTCCCACGCCCCAGCGGGCGCTGCGCGTTGTTCATCGCACGTCACCTCACCTGCTGCAAGCGATGGCGCGGCGAAGGGCGCTCTACCACGCAGCGCCGCTGCACAGCCCCGGCCGGGAGCACTGGGAAGCGTGGCACGCATCGTGGCAGATCTTGCAAGCAGCTTGGGGTGACGTTGAAAGTAACAAACTCATCAGCGGCTGCCGCCCTGCATGGCAGCGTGGCCGCCTGTCGCGCCGCGCTGCCGCCTGCTGCACACCAAGCCGGCAACCCATCATGCGCGAGTGAGTGTGTTGTGGGCTGTCACAGCACAGCTGCAAGAGTTGTAACAGCAGTACACGTGCTGGTTTAACCAGCCGACCACAGCACGGCAGGCAGAAGCAGGCAAAGGTTGCGGCCGACGCCAAGGCTTGCTGCCGCCTCTGTCTGAAGGCCACCTGATGCTTACAGCCGCTCAGACTGTGCAGAAGGCCAGCGCCAGGCTGATGCTCAGGGGTTGGTCGCTAGTTCACTATCTAAGATGCTCAGCGTTGGGGCAGCAAGCGGGTGCATGCAAGTGGGCGCAGTGAGACGACTCGCGCACGCCGCACAGCAGGCAGATGGTGTTTGGAAAGGGATGTCCTGATGGCCGCCCGCTTGTGGGAAGCCGGCCAGCTTTACGGTTTAAGCCTGGAGGCTGGCTGCTCACCAGCCGCAGCCTGCGATGATGCCATGCTTGTGGACCACAGCCTCCATGCCCGCAGCCTGTGCGGCGCATGCCCACGCCTGCATGGTGGCCTTGGCGCAGGCGGAGCCCACCTGCAGACGAGGTGTGGTGCTGGCGTAGATTACGCATCCCCGGCGCTGAACTTCTGCTGAGTCAGCTGGAAGCAGCCGGCAGCGCGCACCTGCTTGCCCCACTTGCGGCAGGAGGTGGGACAGTTGCCGCCCGCCCACTCCAGCGTGCACTGGCTCTGCAGTCCCATGCCGGTGGTGAGCTGCGCCAGGCCAGCAGGTGGCAGACAGTGGAAGGTCACAACCACAGTTGGGGGATGCTCGGTGCAGCAGCAATTTATCCACATGTGCCACCCCTGCGCACCCCCACTTGCCTCCTGGATGCAGACAGCGGCAGCGCGCTGTGCCATGGTCGCAAGGTCGTCACACTCGCACGGGGAGCTGGGTGCCGGGGCGGGCGTGGGCGTGGGAGTGACCGGAGCAGTTGTGGCCTTGGGTGTGGGAGGCACCGAAGCCGGGGTGGTCTGAGGGTCAGGCTCTGCAGCACAGAATAACACCTGAAGTTACCACAATGATGAAGCAAGGTGGCATGCCCCAGGCTGGGGAACGGTTTGCTGCCTCGATTCCCAACTGGATGGCACACCCACCCTCAGTGCTTGTGGGGCTGGGAGATTTTACTGTGCCAGTCACATCGGTGGGCGCAAACATCTTGGTGTAACTGCAACCAGGCAAACACGGGTGTGGTCAGGGGTATCCGAGGGCTCCACCTGCAAGCAGAAGCACCGAATGCCGGCCTGCACACACCATGGCACGTGCCGTGGTGCACCAGCTCACAGGCGGCAGGTGCCAACACCATCTGGGGCCATGGCGATGCGAAAGTGGCCGGGGTGTGGGGAGGCAAGCTCGCTCTTGTCCCTGCGCCAGTTCTCACCCCAGCTGTTCTGTTGGGCGCAGCTTTGGGGTGGGAGTGGGTGGCACTCAGCCGAGCAGGCAGACGGGGAACACAGCAATTTGGACAAGGTGCCAAGCCCCAGACAGCAGCATGCCGCACAGAAAGCAGCTCGCAGGAACAGCAGCTGCCCCACCCACGCATCGCAGTGCCTCACCTTGATGATCCAGAATGGCACCTCGCCCGGGCTCATGTCGTACCCCGTGGCCAGCACAGCGTGATTTGTGCGGCCAGGGTCGCACTTTGTAGAGCCAGTGTAAACGGCGCCCCCGTAGTGCTGCATGCTGTCGTCAGCAAAGAAGCTGACTACAACAGGCTGTTTCGCCACAGCCTGCACAAACAAGAAAAGGCCTCAATCAGGCTGCGCAGGGCGCCCAGCCCCACAGGCACCAACAACAACTAGTTTCCTTGCCTTGCAGCCTGGAACCTGCAGCAGCCCAGCCCTGCCCGGCTCACCTGCAGGAGCGCATCCCTGCTCTCAGACTGGACACGCACATACCCCGGACTGGCCAGCTTGGCAACGGTTGGCTTGCTGGCCTGGCACTGCCCCTGGCTGGCTGTGTAGGGGTACGACGCCTCGTCAGTGACGCCGCGTTCAGCCATGTATTGCAGGCACGCGTAGGCGCGCCCACCGTCGCAGCCATTGCTCTCGCTGACACAATCCACACACTCCTGCTCAGACAAATTGTCTGCCGCGCCGCCCTGAATCAGCAGCTTGCTCTCCACGGCTGCGATGGCGGCATGGCTCCAGCAGCTGCCGCATTTCTTTGGAGCCTGAGGCAGGAGTGGTGGGAGGCAGGTGGATGATGTGAGTTTTGGGCGTGAAAGTACGTGACCTGCTATGCAACAGTTGCATGCTGTGGGGGCACAGCAGGAGTACTGTCCATCAGGCCTTGCCCAAGTAGCAGGCTGACCACTTACATCCTGATTTTTGACAGGAGTGACTTTGCCTTGAGCGGTCCAGTCCACCTTGGCAGGGGCTGCCTGGCGCAGCCCACGGCGGCCCTCGGCCCCGCACTTGGGACCTGCCACAGCACAGTCCCCATCAGCGGGTGGCTCCCCCTCAGCTTCGCCCAGGGCTGCAGCAGCAAACTCGGCGTAAGAAAGAGCGCTCCAAATGTTGGGAGCCACCCAGTAGGTGATGCCGGGCTGCTGATTGAAGGCAACCATACTCTGCAGGTGCCACCGAAGCACTTGGGTCATGCAGGCTTTACCGTGGAGTGGTTAGGTTCCAGAGCTGAGCTGACCACACACAGTCATGTGCTGGGCTGCTTCCTACCTGCAAGTTGTCCCTGAAGACTCCAAGGCGCTGGTCGTAGTCCGCACTGCCCTGCTGGAAGCTTTGGCTGAAGTTGCGCTGCCAGCCATCAAAATAGCTGCGCAGGCTGGCATCGTCCTGCAGGTGCGGTGTGGCGGGGGACAGCTGTGTACGGTGCACGTGACGCCAAATGCAAGCCATCCCACCCTTGCCCCCTGCCCACCTGCAGGGCGGCCTGCAGCTCGGCGTTCACAGCTGATGCCGCAGCTGCCACAGACTGCAGCAGCTGTTGGCTGGCAGGAGTGGGAGGCGGGGCGGGCAGGTAGGCAGGAGTGCCGGTCGTTGACGGCTCTGGGGTGGTTGGGGCAGCGGGCTGTTCGCTCCCGGTGCCAGTGAGCCTCCCAGAAGGGGCGGAGGGCGTGCCAGTGGAGGAAGAGGGTGTGGTGGGAGATGAAGAGGGTGCAGCAGGAGAGGCGGCGCCGCTCCCAGGGGTGCAGCCGCCACCAGGGCAGGTGCACACATCGTAGACGGCACCCTTGGTGCATTGCCAGCCGGTGCCCGGGCAAGGATCCGTGTCGGAGCAGTACTGCAAATGGTGGCAGGGTTTGAGCATGCAGTGGTTGACAATAACACTAACACAGCATACCAAGAGCCGTTCTGTTCATGCTGTCGCTTGTGAGACGCCCGTGCGGGCTTGGCTAGCAGGCACAGGCGGGCAGCAGCACAGTGCAGCCCGCAGGCATGATGTATGGCGGCCGGCCATTGGCTTGCCAAAGAGCACCCAATGGGATCCCAGCCGAGCCGCCGATCTGCTCACCAGGCAGCCGCTCTTGCCATCAAAGGAGCAGCGTCCCACTGCGTCGGGGGCCTCAGTGATGTCCAGCGGGTAGCCGGTGCAGGAGAAGCCTTCCGTGCAGCCGGGGCAATCGGTGCTGGTGCAGTGGAAGATCTCTGCGGAGGGATGGCGGGGTGGGGCGGTGCGCCTGTAAGCGCAGAGCCAGCCGGGATGGGCAACCAAGCACCTCAGGAGCTTCCTGCCATGCTCCCGCACCCTGGGCGCTGCCGCGTGCCGCCAGCAGGGCCAGCAGCACCAGCAGCAGGGGCAGTGGCGACAGCTTGGGCATCCTGGTGCCTGCAAAGCATGGGGTGGCATCGGTGGGTCTAGGGCGGGTTGCGGCGGTTGCGGCGTTCGCGGCGCTGGCCAGCGGCGGCAAGGCGATTTGCGGGGCTGGGCCCTTGCCAAGCCCCAAACCCTGGAAGCCCCAAACCCTGGCTGGTCCTAACACACCCATGCCCTGGCGCAACGAAGACGTAAAGGCTCGGTGGAGGTCGGTTTTGGCTGGACCAACTCGTCCAAGAGGGTTGGGCCAGACTTGGCTCGGCTAGGCGGATGAGTCCTTGTGCTGAGAGAACGATAGGATTGTTTGCACGACCGGGACCCGGGCCTGGACTTGGGTGGCCGGCATCCCAATCCAGCCCAGCAAATGCCGCTTCCATGCGACCCGCCAACCGCCGCCTGCTATCGTGTGCTCCTTTCCTCCCTCAAGCACAGCCTTTACAGCACTCGTAGTGCAAGCAGCAGAGCCAGGCAAATCACGCAGTCGTGCAAGCGAGGTGCAACCATGCAAGCACAAACATGTGCCGTCCGCCGTCACTCGCCCTTCTGGGTGCCGCCGCTCGCGCGGCGCGGCCCTCCCCAGCACACCACCAGCAGCAGGGCCAGCGGCAGCGTCCAGGCCAGGCCGGGGGAGACGAGCAGGGACACGACGCCCATCAGGGAGGCGGCCTTGTGGTACACTCCCGCCCAGTTGAGGGCGGCCAGGGCGGCAAAGGCCGCCAGCTGCGGCCTCGAGAACGACCAGCGGCCGGTGGCACTGCTGTCGGCCAGGAGGCTGGCCTCGCGCAACAGGCTGCGATATGACGGCTCCCCCCCGCTCTCCAGGCGCCGCCTGCTGCAGGTGCTGCCCTCGCTGCTGCTGCGGCTGCCGCTGCGGCTGACGGCTGCGGGCGCGGCGTGGTGCGCCAGCTGGCAGCGGCGCGCCACCACGCAGGCCACCCACAGCGTGACGGGCAGCACGCAAAACAAGAGGTGGACCAGCGAGACAAACATGGTGTCGCAGGTGCTGATGAAGCGCCAGCTGGCGGGTCCGGTGGGGTCCAGCCGGCCCAGCACGCCGAAATGGAACATGGCGGCGGGTGGGTAGCCGGGGGACAGGCCGGTGTAGAGCAGCCAGGGCCCCAGCAGCAGGTAGAGCGAGAAGGCCAGCTGGGCCGCCCACACCTCTGCGGGGTGGCGGGGTGCGCAGAGCATGCATAAGGGTGCCATTGCACGGCAGGCGATGCTGCGTGGACGGCAATGAAATGGCGGGGCGCTCCCAGCAGGCATACATCGCCAGTGCAAACACGTACTCCTCACTCACCCCAAACTCACAACGTCCCAGCTCCTCACTCACCCGTCACGACGGCACTGATGAACAGGGCAGCCAGCGGCCACAGCAGGTAGGACACAGCGGTGCGGGCCAGGGCGTGCACAGCCGCCGCCATGCCGCCGCTGGCTGCCGCGCCTCGCGGGGTGGAGGGCAGCTGCTGCTGGTCGTTGGCGTGGCACTGCAGCAGCGGGCTCGCTGCGATGAGCGGCTGTACGCGGCTGGCCAGCAGGCGGGGCGCCACCAGTAGTGCACCGGCCTGAAGCAGCCACACACACAGGAACAGCCTGCAGGGTGTGTGCGGCAGGGGAGCTCAGGTGAACGGCATTGCCCAGCCTGCCATGCCAGCAGCTCAGCATGCAGCTCACGGCTGTTCACCCCATCCGGGCTGCTGTGCCCACTGTGGCCCTGGCTCACGCACCTGTGCACCATGACGGGCCAGTTGAAGGCCAGGCCGGCCCACTCCAGCGCCGTGACCTTCAGGGGCAGCGGCCGCCCCTCCACGGGAGCCGCCCAGCAGCGCTGGTGGGAGGAGGTGAGGGCGGTGCAGCGCAGCGCGGCCGGCTGCCGCGGCGAGCGGCTCACAGCCCCACTGCCGCCCTTGACGCTGACCTGCAAGGCACAGAGGGGACACAGGCAAGCAGTGAGCACGCCACACCAACTCACAGATGCATCCTTGCTCGGAACCCCAGGAGCAGCAAGCACACATGCTCGGCGGCAAAGCCGCAACCAGCCAGGATGACGCACTGCTCCACATGGGTGCCTCCCACGCATACCTGGAGCGACACCACGTCAGCAGGAGCGTGGCAGTGCGCCGCCGGGTCACCTGCCGCGCCCACGCAGCTGACGGTTGTCTCGCCCTGGGCCATAAACAGCAGGCCGCCGTCGCTGTTGTCGTTCCCGCCGCTGGAGCCGTCACCCACCGGCTGCTGCAGCTGCATGGGCTTGCTGAACAGCTGCACACCGTTGGGCAGCCAGCCAGACAGCTGCACCTCCAGCTGCTCTGGTGCCTGGTCGGCAGCGGTTGGCTCAAGGGGGAACACCAGGGCCCGCACCCACCCCTGCTGCTCCTGCTGCTCCGCGTCCCCCTCGCCGCCGCTGCCCTCCTCATCGCCGTGCAGCTGCCGCTGCTGCTGCTGGCGCTGCTTGTGGGCCACTGCCGCAGGGGCACCCAGCAAGCTGTAGCGGCCGTCAGGCGGCGAGGTGATGAGCGGCAAATGGTCAATCACTGCTGCCGAGGGGTCCAGGGCAGTCACCGCCCAGCCGCGCCGCTCATACGCTGCCTGCCACGCCGCGTCCTGCATGGCTGCCGCATCGGAGCGGCTCGGCATGAGGGGCGCGTTGCGGGTGTGGAACATGAGCTCCGCAAAGCTCAGTGCGCCGCCGTCCACAGCCAGCACCCTGCACAGGTGTGGGGCAATGCGGGGCGAGTCGTGCGCAGAGGCATGTGGCACCGCATCGACCCAAACTGGTGCGGACCGCTTTGCAGAGCAGCGTGAGGCGTCAGCAGGCCCCTAACCCCGTAGGGCAGCAACCCCCCAGTGTTGATGTGAAGTCCACACCGTGTGCACATGGTCAACCCAGCCCGCCGCACCTGAAGCGGCGGTCGTCCTTCCAGGCCGCCGCCTCCAGCTCAGCCATATAACCGCCCGCTGGCGTGGAGTGCAGGCGGTGCAGGCGCTGCCCAAAGCTGCCGTGCAGGTGGCCGCTCAGCACCGCCGACACGTTGTGCTCGGCCAGCAGCTGCGGGTGGGCCCACGTGGGGTTGGCATGGGGTGGGTAGTGGGATGGTGGGGCATGCATGCATCAGGCAGGAGGACGGCTGGAAGCAGAGTTGAAAAACAAGCATCCTTCGTCGCCATGTACTGCCACTAGCTCACGAGGTGTGCAGTACTCACCAGTGTGAGGCCCTGCATCGCGGTTGCCTTGTGGGCCGCGTGCAGCAGCATCGCCGCCGGCCCCAGGGAGTGCGGCTCCGTGCTGTCGATGGTGCTGCAACAGGTTGGGTCAAAACCATCAGTGAGTGAGCATGACCAGCCATGGCATGAGTTGGCTGAAGGGTTGGCATGTGCACCGAGACAGCGTGGGCAGTCACAACTTGTGCCTGCCTGCGGAAGGGGGCGGACATGCAGGCGCCTGGCGAACCCACTGAGCCCCTTGCCTGAGCGGGTAGTGGCAGTAGGCAATGATGAGAGGTGGGCCGCAGTCCGCCGGCTGCTTGATGGACTGCAGCACGGACCGGACCTCAGCCAGGAAGGCGGGGCGCGCCAGGCCTGCAAAGCAAGAACAGAGCGGTTGTCGGGTGGGCCAGCAGCTAAAAGATGTACGCTGCCACGTTCCAACAGGTGCCCAAAACAACACAACCAGCTACCTGCAGCTCCATGCATGCTTGACCACCAAACTCTGCAATGCACATGCTCAGCCACGGCAGCCCACCCGCAAAGTTGGTCGGCGAGCGCAGGCCCGGCTCCGGTGTTGGGTCTAGGCCCAGGAACCAGGCTGCCGGGCAGCCACTGCCGCTGCTGCCATCACTGCTGCCGTCACTGCTGCCCTGCAGCTGCTGCTGCTGCCGCTCGTGTAAAGCCTGCAGCTGGTGCAGGTAGACGCGCTGCTGGTGCGAGGCGCGCCGCTTCCCCTCTGCCGCATGCTTGGCAAAAAAGTCGTTGGGGCCGCCCCGCAGAGGCATGTTGAACGTGTCGTGGTTGCCTGAATGTGGCGGGCGGGAGCGGGGGTGACCGTGTGAGGGAGTGCCTGGTGCCCTGGCAGGCTGCTGCGGCTGCGCTCAATGCAGGAGACGCCCACAATGCAGTGCCCGCTGTTCATTGCCCGGCCCCTGGCACGCGCCACACAAGCGCACCCGGCACGTCCCACACCAGCTGCTCGGGCACCCCTGCCGCGCTGAGGTTGCGCAGCAGGGAGGCATAGGCCAGCCACTCCATCTCCTGCTGCAGGCCGTCGCCGCGCGCCGTCTACAGGGGTGACCAAGCGACAGGTGCGGACGGCACAGGACGGGTGGGGGCATGCAACATGAGATGGCGGGCCGCATGATGCCACTTAGGGGCAGCAGAGTGTGAGCATACAGCACTGGCTGTCCCCCTGCGGGCTGCCCAACCAACGGGTGGCCCGCCCAACCGACAAGTGACCCGCCCACCTTGGAGTCGGTGATGTCGCCCGTCACCAGCGCAGCAGCCGGGCGCAGGCGGGGCACCACCTGCTGCGCCCACAGCGCGGCATCGCCCTCGCGGTCTCCAAACAGCCGCCAGTACTTGCGCACATTGGTGCTATAGTGGATGTCGCTCAGCTGCAGGAGCACGAGCGGCGGCGGCGGCGCCGCAACCGCACGGGCGGCCGCCGCCAACAGGCAGGCGAGCAGCAGCAGGCACCGCATCCTGCTGTGCGTTGGGAGACTGCTGCAGGGCACAGGGCGGCCGTCTGAGCTGCCGGGCTGCTCGCTGCAGGCTACCGCAACTGCGGCCCAGCTGGGGGGCTTGGCGCGCGGGGTGGTCACCTAGAAGCGATCCAAACGGTGCCCAGGACGGGTAAGCGACCTGCGGGCAGCAATTGCGGGAAATGCGCAAGGGAGAGCACTCAACTTGCTTGCATGAGGGTTTGCCTGCCCCATGGAGGCTACATGGACTTGCTGTATTGCTGATCATGCTGAGCGATCAGGAGGAGCAGCGCTAGCGCCCCAGTCGAGCGCAAGCCATGGCTCAAAAGCCCTATTTCACAAGCTGCACGGTCGCCCTCGATGCCATAGGTGCAGCACTCTGCAAGCAGCCGATTGCAATGCTGCGCCGCTCGGCAGCCTGCACAGGCCGCCGCCTCCGCCGCCGCCGGCTGCTCGAGCGCCCGGCCCTGCCGCCCTGCCGCTGCAATGCTCCTGACCTGCCCTGCGCAGGCTTTGGGCGGCTGCAATGGTTCATGCTCGGCTACTGCGGGCTGGCATGGCTCGCCGACGCGTGCGAGACCATGCTGCTGTCATACCTGGGCCCCGCCGTACGATGTGCATGGGGCATCGGCCCCAGCGCCGAGTCGCTGCTCACGTCCGTCGTCTTTGCAGGTGAGTGAGCCGTCAGCGTGGGTTGCTGTCTGGTGGGTGGGTGACCTAGGAAGCATCGTAGATAGCAGCGAGCAATGCACAAGTCCGCTTACAAGTGCCGCTTGAGTGCTGCCCTCAATCCCCTCGTTGCCCTCAATCCCCTCGTTGCTCCGTTGTGCCGCAGGCATGCTTCTGGGCGTGAACAGCCTGGGAGCTGTGGCCGATGGGCTGGGGCGCCGCCGCGGCTTCCTGCTGTCGGCGCTGGTGCTGGGGGCGGCAGGGCTGGCCAGTGCGCTGGCACCCTCGTTTGCGGTAAGGTGCTGCGGCTGCTAATGTGATGTGATTCCCAAGGACTGAAGGACTGTTGCTGCCCGAGAGCCCGTGCGGCCCGTCCGCACTCCATGCAAGCCATCTGCCCACCTGCAAACCCTCCCCCTGCAGTGGCTCCTGCTTCTGCGATCCATTGTGGGGTTTGCGCTGGGCGGCGCCCCGATTGCGGTCACGCTGTTTGCAGAGCTGTGCACCAGCGAGACGCGCGGCAAGTGGCTGCTGGTCATGCAGGGGGCATGGACCGTTGGTAAGTTAGCAGCGCGGCCTGTGCTGCTGTTTGAGCCGCAGATCACCTCACTGCTGCCGCCAGCTTGCATCAGCGGCCGCATGAAACTTGCCATGGGCCCGAATGTCGCCTCATCCATGCCCACCTGCACACCCATCTCTCCTCGCCTGCAGGCACGGTGCTGGAGGCGGGGCTGGCCTGGGCCGTGCTGCCCACCCTCGGCTGGCGCTGGCTGCTGGGTCTGTCAGCGCTGCCGCTGCTGCTCCTGCTGGCCATGTACCCGCTGCTGCCGGAAAGCCCGGTGTGGTTGGTGGCCAAGGGGCGGTATGCGGAGGCAGAGGCGGTGCTGCAGCGGGTGGCGGCCTGGAACCGATACCCCACGCCACTGCGCCTGCGGCTGGCGCCTGATGCAGCAGCCCAATCGGCACCCGCTGCAGCAGTAGGTGCTGGCGACAGGCTCAAGCAGCAGCACAGCGGGCTAGGGTCGGGCGGCAGCGGCAGCAGGCTCAGCATGCGCAACAGCGCCCGCAGCCGCAGCCGCAGCCCTTCCCGCATAGCAACGGCAGCAGGCCAGCTGGGCGTTCCATCGCCTGGGCCTCTTTCGCCGCTGCTGGCTCCTGGGTCTGACCAGGGGGGCCACCCTGAGCAGCATGCAGGGCAGGGCAGCCAGGGCGGCAGCAGCTTGGCAGGCACCAGCGCAGGGGCGGCATCTGCAGCGCTGCCTCTGCGGCCCACACTGCACCGAAGGCTGAAGGATGTGTTGCATACGCTGCGTTCCGCAGTGGCAATCATCTTTGGGAGCCGCCTGCGACGCACCACCCTGCTGCTGTACTGCATCTGGTGAGGCGTGCGGGCTGGACAGCCAGCGCTGATGTGCCGGGCTGGCAGGCTGCTGTGCAGCTGTTTGCTACCCACGTCCCAGCATTGTGCCCAATAAAGTTTGCTGTCTTACTCTGCAGGACTGTGTGCGCGATCACCTACTATGGGCTTGTGCTCCTCACAACCGCGCTGCAAACGGTGTCCAAGCGGGATCCCTGCACGCCCGGCGGGGCGCCCAACCTGGACAGCAGCGACTATCTGTCCATCCTGATTGCCAGCAGCGCAGAGGCACCTGGCCTGGTGGCCGCGGCCTGCCTCATTGACCGCAAGGGCCGCAAGTGGACGCTGCGCCTGGGCCTGCTGGCCTGCGCTGCGGCGCTGCTGGGCCTGCTGGCAGATCCGGCAAAGGGCGGGCAGCTGGCGCTGCTGTTTGCGGCGCGAGCCGCTGTGGAGGGCAGTTATAGTGTGCTTTATGTCTACTCCCCTGAGGCAAGTGGATGAGGGTGGGGGTGGCGCAGGAAGGATTGTTGGCGTGCCCTGCTCTGCAATGCCTCTCCCAATGTGCCCCCCGGTCTTCTTTGCACGCCGCCCGCTGCGCCTCATCACTGCTGCCCCACACTGGCGCTCATCGCCACCCTGTGCAGCTGTACCCAACCATCGTGCGGGCGCTGGCGCTGGCCCTCTGCAACGGCTTCAGCCGAGTCGGCGGCGGCCTGGCTCCCTACTTTACTGTCTACCTTGTGGCGGGCGGACGCACCCACACTGCAGAGCTGCTGCTGGGAGGCCTGTGCGGCGTGGCTGCCCTCTGTGCGATGCTGCTGCCCTACGAGACGCGCGGGCGGGACCTGCAAGCCCTGGAGCTGCAGCCTGAGGGCAGCTGGCCCAGCCGCGGGTCGCGCGGCGGGCAGCGGCGCAGCAGCAGTGACGGTGGGAGCGGCGGCAGCGGCCGGGAGGCGCAGGCGGCAGACGGTGGAAGCAGCAGCAGCAGGAGCCTGCAGGGTGTGCGGGTGCAGGCTCACTCGGACGATGGTGAGCTGGAGCTGGAGCCCACCCACGACGCCGAGCAGGGGCATGAGCAGGGGGAGGAGCGGCCGCTGCTGCCCGCCCTACGCCATGCGTCGTAGCATGTGCATGTGCCATGTGCCTGCCATTTACACACAAGTTTGAGCTGTACAGCCTGTCACGGGAGCACAAACGAGTCATGAAAAACTTGTGGATTTTGGATACAACGGATGGCTTGCCGCCAGCTGGCGTGTTTGGGCAGCTGCCGTGCGATTGGCAGCTCAGGCCCCGGGCCCCCTTCACATGCCCGACTTGCGGTCCACAGGCGTTGGGTCCATCACGCCACCGCCCATTGCGGCATCGCCGGTGCGCCCCTGGCCAGTAAAGGTGGTGCCAGCGGCACCGGGCCCGGCGGCAGCACCTCCCATCGGCTCTCCCATGCCGCGCCCGCCGCCCATGGGCCCTGTGGCAGGCTGGTCCAGCGTGCCAGTGGTCCCACCAAAGCCGCTGGAGGCGGCCGTGGTGCGCATCTGCGGGCCGCCGGCGCCCACAACCTCGGCGGTGGTGCCGCCAAACCCGGTCTGCGCGCCGGATGGGTGCATCTGGGGCCCTCCGGCTGCGGCTGTGTCGGTTGTCGTCCCGCCAAAGCCGGTGCGCATGCCTGCGCCCGCAGCTTGGCCACCGGCGTGGCGCAGCGCGGGGTCGGTCATTGTGTTGGCACCGCCACGGCCTGGACAGGGGCAGAAGACAGCGGTGAACGGCAGGCGTAAGGGTGGCGGTGGCCCGTGCTAAACCGTGAAAGCAGCAGCAGCTGGTGGTACCGTCTGTGCCCGCTCACCGGTGGCGCCCGGGTCGGCATTGGTGCCTCCGCCCTGCACACCCAAGCGCTCCGCTACGGCTTGGCCTGCAGCAGGGATGTGAGTGGGAGGCAGATTCAGACGACGCATACCGCAGCTGCCGCGCACCTGGCCGCCGCTGCGCCGCAAGCGACGCCCACCGGCGGCGGCTGCGACAGGCATGCTGCTGCCCGTGCAGCACTTTGGGCACAGCAGCGCAGTGGGGCCGAAACCACAGCAAGCAACTGGGGCGGTCCAAGGCTGGCGCACCTGTGGCCTCGGTGGTGACGGGGGCCTGCTCCTTGCCTACGAAACTCATGGTGCTCGGCTGTGAGGTGTGGTCTGATGACTGCTTTGCCAATCTGAAGGCATTTTGAAGGGCGGCGGGCGCCGGCGAGCGCTCATGCGGCCGCATGGGCCTTCTCTCTCCACAGCTCATAATCCCGCGCCCACAATCGATCTGGAGGGCAAGAGCCGAGCGATCAGGCAGTCGTAGGCACAGGCAGGGCAGACAGGCAGCGAGCAGGATGTTCGACCTCCCAGGCGAGCAACTGCTGCCGTGCCGGCTCCAGCCCGCCGGCCAGCGAGCCCTGCGGCCTTCAGGGGCACGCTGGAGAGCGGCCCAGTATGCCGAAGCTCTCCAGCCGCCGCCGCCCTGCCGCCTCGCCGCTGCCGCCGCGCGAGTCAAGCGCTCCCCTCGCCGCCGCCCTTCCGCAACTGACAGGCGGCGGCGCGCCCACGCTGGGCGGTGGAGCCGACCCCGACAAGAAGACGGCCAAGCCGATGGGCATGGCCATGGACGAGGAGGATGAGGACATGTTTGCGGTGCGCTGCCATCCAAGCGTTGACCGGTTGACCCGCGCCCAACCGCCGCTGGCCAGCACCCTCCAACCGCCAGCCGCCCGAGGTTTACTGTGCTGCTGCCCATCTTCACCTGCCCTTCCAGGACATGGTGGTGGACGACCTAGACGACATGGAGGCTGGGGCGGCGGCGTCCGCCCCCAAGCCTGCGAGCGGCGGGCACGCGGGTGCGACGTGGGTGCTGCATGCGGGGGCTGCCTGAAAGCTTGTGCAATTGGCCAGCTGGTCCTGCTTCGCTGACCTGCTTCACCTACGCCATCTGCAGAGGAGAACGTGGACGCGGGCAACAAGCTGGAGGGGGAGGAGGCAGCACCGGCCAAGTGCGCTGTCGTCTGGGTGCTGCCCGCTTGCGAGGGTCCTTGCAGGCCTCCTGCCGAAGCCATGCCTCCTCGCCTTCCTGCACCCACCTGTGATTCTGATTTGCCCGTCCTGCAGGCCGGCAGCAGCAGCTGTGCACCGCCCGCCACGCCACCCTGGCAAGCCCACAGCCGTGCAGCAGGTGGGTGCTGCCCGCGGTCCAGGGCAGGTGGGCTCCCTGGGCTGGTCAGCATGCTCCCTGCCTCCTGGCATACCCCCCTGCCCCCGGCGCCAGCGCCTGCCTGGGTCTGAATTTTTCGACCCTGCTGCCACCTGCAGGTACAGATGCCCCCAGCCGAGCCCAGCGTGGGTGCCCAGGACAGCTGCAGCATGGAAGCGGCGCAGGAGCAGGAGGAGCACGAGTCGCCCGCAGCCGAGGAGGCGCCCGCAGCCAGCCCCGCNCCCCGCCACTCTCCCGGCAGCTCTTCCAAGGGGCCGCGCGGCGGCGACGCTCTGGCGGCCGCCGACGCTGTGGCCGCCGCAGCGGCTGCGGCGGCTGCAGCACCCACGCTGCCGTATGACTCGGAACGGCAGCTGGATGTCAGCCAGCTGCTGGCCAAGATGCCTGCACCCGAGGCGCCGGCACCTGAGCCGCAGGTGGGTGCTGGCTGGAGGGCATGCAGTCAGCCTGGCCGGCTTGCTCAGCTCCAAAGCATGCACACCGCTGCTCCCAACACCTGCGTGTTGAATTGCTGACTGGATCCGGTGTGGCTGTATACGTCCTTGCAGGCACCGGTGGAGCAGCCCAAGGCGCAGGCAGAGGTGCAGCAGCTCGAGGCGCAGGCACCGGCAGCACGTGCGCCGGCTGCAGCCGCTGCCCCACCCAAGACAGCAGCACCGATCGTGGGTGCTGCTGGCCCAGCACTGGCCTCCTCGCTGGGCGCTGCTGCCAAGCTGGCCGCAGCCCCCACCACCAAGCCACCGCCATCGGTGGCCGCAGTGGCTGCTTCCAAGGCGCCGGGGCCATCCAAGCCCGCAGCTGTCCCCAGCTTGGCAGGCATCGGCAGCGCCGCCGCCTTCAACGCAATGGTGGGCTCTGCTGCTGCCCCAGCAGGTGGCAGCTCCCTGGGGCTCTCGCGCCTGGGCCAGGCGGCGGCAGGCGGCAAGCCGGCCACTGCCTTCACCCAGCCTGCAGCGGGCCAGTCCAAGCAGGCGGCAGGCATGCCGTGGCTGCGGCAGCAGCCACAGGTGCAAGCCGCGGGCAAGCAGCCGGCCGCTCCCCGCCAGGCTGCCCCAGCCGCGCTGCTGCGCCTGCAGGTTGGGCAGGCACAGGGCACGCCCAGCGCAGCCCTGCCCAAGCACATGCAGTCGGCGGCAGCGGTGGCCAAGGTGCGTTTGGGAGGCTGCAGAGGTGTGTGTGGCCTCTTGGGTGTACTGCGATTTGCAACTTGTGCTCCTCGCTGTGGTAAGTCTCAGCCATCTGACCTACGCTCCACATGCCCTCTCCCTCTGCAGGTGGCAACTCCTGCACCCATCACACCCGCGGGCGAAGAGGCTGCGGCATCAGCAGCAGCAGCTGCTCAGCAGGCGGAGCAGGAGCAGCTGCGGCAGGCAGCGATCCAGGATGACGGCGTCCTGCGCTTTGACTTTGGCGGCACGGTCTCAGCCGTGCTGAAGGACCACGAGCAGGCGGCACAGGCCTCGGCAGAGCAGGCTGTGCCCATCACCGACGCCATGCAGGAGCAGCTGCTGGTGCTGGACCAGGCAAGCTTGGAGGGTCGGCGTGGAGGGAGAATGTGCCCTCAGGCTGCTTCAATGAGGCCACCAGTACAGTGGCTGCTTGCTCGGTAGCATGGCTAACACCAGGTCCCCAGCCATTTCATGCCCCAAACTCACTCACCCGATTGCCTTGCCTCTCTTTCCATCCCTCCCTGCAGCTGGGCATGCAGGCGGAGACGCTGCGGCGCCAGATCAGCGGGCTGCGAGTGGACCTCACCATCTACCGCTCCTCCCTGGCCTTCATGGACGACCCACGCCTGGTGAGCTGTGCTGCAGAAGTTGGTATATCCTTTGGAGGAAGGGGCGCAGTGAGGGAAGGCGGACAGGATGTGATGCGCCTGTGCACCCTGGCTCCTGTACTTGGGTCTGTTGGGTGGTGCCTCAACCGATCTCCGCCCCACCCTTCCCCATTCTTCACTGCAGGCCTGCAACTTTGACGGCTCCGAGTGCAAGGTGCAGGAGCTGTGGGAGCCGCTGGCCGGCTATGAGCCGCCCTGCATCGAGCTGCCGCCCCCACCGCCGCCGCCAGCTGAGGAGGAGCAGCAGGCAACGGAGGAGCAGATGGTGGATGCTGCGCCAGAGGAGGCGGATCCCTCAGCAGATGACCTGCCAGATTCGGTGCAGGCGGAGCCCGAGGGAGCAGCAGGCGAGCTGGAGACGCTGGAGGTGGCACCGCCTGATGCAGAGGACGCCAGTGAGGCCCAGGCGGCCCCAGCCGCCGGGCAGCCCAGCCTGGTGGCGCCCACTGCGGAGCCAGCAGCAGAGGACAGCGAGATGGCAGAGGGCCAGGCAGAGGGCAGCAGTGCCAACGTGGGTGTGAGCGAGGGCTGCAGCATGGACGACGAGCAGGTGGGTGGGAGCTGGCGGTGGCATTTGCTGGGAGTGTGATGTGATGCAGGAGGGCTGCATGGGCTGGCACATGCCTGATCCACTCTGTCTTGCTCCGTCCGTTCTCCCCCACCTGGACTGCAGGTGTGCAGCGGCGAGGAGCAGTACAGCAGTGAGGTGGAGGGCAGCAGTGAGATGGAGGGCGGCAGCGAGGAGCAGGGAAGTGAGGGGCAGCCCAGCAGTGCGCTGGAGGGCAGCCAGCCGGCCCTGCCGCCCACGCAGGCGGTGGAGAGCGCCAGCCCAGGTGCCGCCACGGAGCCGCCGCTAGAGAAGGTGGGCTGCAACGGGTGCTTGTTTGATGACAAAGTTTTTGGTCCCACAGTTTGAGAGGACCTGCTCTGCCCGGCACACGGCCACATCGACCGGTTACCATTCTGTTCCGACCCCCTGCAGGCCCCGCCACTCAGCAAGGAAGGCAGCCTCGCACCTCGGGTGCTCTCCTTTGACTCCGAGCTGGGCAGCAGCGAGATGGAGGCAGAGGCGCCCGCTGCACCGGCACAGATGGCGGCGGCAGTGGCAGCTGCGGCGGCGGAGCCGGCTGTGTCGGTCAGCCTGGAGGGAGGCGCCAATGGGGAGGTGAAGCTGTCGCTGCTGTCCTTCTATGCGGGCGGGCAGCCGACGCTCGAGACAAACCACGCTTGATCAGGGGGTGCGATTTACGGCACTGCTTGCATGACTGAAGTATCACAGACTGAAATCAACTGAAAGTGCAAGGGGGCTATAGTACACTGGGCTGAAAACTTGTAAGCGGCACTGCAATAGTAAGTTCAACAGAAGTGGAGGGAGCGCAAACGACAGCAGCAGGGGTGCAAGCCAGCCAGCCGCTGATGCAGGCTACAGCTCTGAGGCCTCGTGTGCTGCGGCCTCCAGCGGATTGCGCCCCATCTCCCGCTCCAGTGCCTCCTGGCTGTCCGACTGCACGGTGGTGTGGGTGGGCTGCCGCCCCGCCTCCGCCAGCAGCGCCTCGCGCGCCGCGGCGGGCAGGTAAGAGCCGCAGGCGTCCGCCAGCTGCAGCAGCACGCCGCCTGCAGGGGGAGGGTGTGGGCCGGGGGAGGGCATGGGGGAACGTGCGCATATGAGCAAGGCTTGCGGGCATGAGTGGTTGTGTACGCTGCAGCAGGCAGAGCTCCTTGACACCTGCTGGCTCCACCCCACACCAGCCAATACAAACTCACGCGGCTGGTCAATCGCTGGGTAGTGGCTGCACAAACAGGGGAGGAGGGCAGCAAGCAGAAGGTCAGTGGTAAGGCAGGCTGGCCGTCCACAAGCAGTGCATCCGCAGCTGCCCGCAGAACCGACATGACAGCCCAAACAGGCACACTTCCGCAGGCACCATGCTCCCCTCACCCTGCGTCCGGCGTGATCATCACTTTCAGGTCGCCTGGGTGCGCTGCCGCCCGGTGCTTGCTGATGGCCTCCACCAGGCGCCGCGCCGCCTTGGCGTCCATCCAGTCGTGCTCGCCACTGCAAGCAGGAGTGCACATCAGCTCGCAGTGTTTGACTGGCACGAGGGGCGTGCAAAGAGACGCAGGAGAGGGCGCATGGGAGCCAGCCCGCCGGCGCACTCACTAAATGAATGTGATGGGGACGTCCAGGCCAGCCATGCGCTCCTCCAGCGGAGCCCGCGGCCTGCAGTATACAGCAGGGTTGAGCGCAAAGTGTCTGATGTATGGGCGCAACGTGCAAGGCAGCCGCCATGTGGCAGAGGGGCACAGCCAGAAGCAAAGTCAGGCTGGCGAGCTGTGCACATTCCTGGCGCATCAGCGGCAAGGCCTGCTCCAAACGCTCGCCGAACCCACCAGGCAAAGGGCTCCAGGATGTGCTGGAGCGCAAACTCGCCGCTGCCGCTCTTGCCCAGTGTGTGGAAGTGGTAAACTTCGAACACCTTCACCTCCGCCTCACTCAGCTGCTGCTGCCGCGTGAAGCGCGAGCGGCAGTACTTTTGGGTGAGGGAGGGGCCCCAGGGGCCCCAGCAGCGCACAACGGAGCCCGGGGTCACGCCCCACTCCCACACGCGCGTGGCAACCCTGTGGTAGGAAGCGGGGAAGCGTGCAAGTCGTGGCTGACAGCAGGACACCACAAATCACGCGTGGGTTGGTGCATTTGTGCATGCATGGTGCAACGCATCCTGCTGACAAGCAATCCCTTCCGCGACCACCCCACTGCTCGACAGCCCTGCAGCAACGCATTGCAACCAAGCCCTGCACACCGGAACAGCATGCCGCGCCAGGTCCAGGGGTTGCGCAGCACAGCGGGCACCTGCCAGTCGTCTGGCTTGCGCCCCACGCCCGCTGGGCACTGCACAGGGAGGGAGGGCCATTAGCCAGATGCAGCCCGGCAGCTGTGACTGGCACGTCTCGCCATGTGGCACGTGAGCAACGCTTGCCACACGCATGCATCATCACCTCCTCGCCACCTGGCCCTCCAACAAACACCCTGCCCTGGCATGCCAGCCAGCCGTCCCACCATGAGGATGAGGTGCTGCACGCGCTCGGGGTGGTGCAGCGCGTAGCAGGCCGACAGGTAGCCGCCCATGGAGTGGCCTGAGGCAGGAAGAAGGGGACACTATTGGGGAGGAAGTGGACAAACCCCGGCGAAGGAGGACAGCCAGCTGAGGCTGTGCCATGCGGGCAGTTGGTAGCCAGCAACTCCCTATCCCTGCAACAACAGCCGCCATTGCCGCCAAAGCCAGCAGGGCTGTGCTGCCGTGCAAGCAAGCTGAAACAATGTGCAGCTCTCACCCATGAGCACCATCTTGTCCAGGCCCTGCTCCTGCCGCCAGGCATCCAGCGAGTCGACAAAGAAGCGCTCCGCCTCCTCGCGGTTGCGGGCGCGGAAGGGCGGCCGCCCTGCGTCACGTGTGGGCAGGCGCCAAGGGCGCACCGATGTCAAGCGGCATCCAACCGTAAACGGGCAGGGCTGCCGTGTGAGGTCCCCATGCAACACCTCTTCATACGGCATGACACGTGCTGTGAAAGCGGCTAGCGGAGCAGCCGGGTTGCAAGCCCGCTCTGCAGCAGCTCACCCGACAGCCCTGTGCCCAGCAGGTCGACGGCGTAGAGGCGGAAGGCGGAGGACAGCCTGTGCATAGGGGTAGGGTTGGGGGCGCAATGGTGCATCAGGGGATGGCAACACGCCTGGCCAGCGCCTGCTGCACCCAGACAGCTAGACCCATCCCTCGCTGCTCCAGCTCACAGCCCGCCGCCTGGATGCCCCGGCTCGTCCCTGCTCCCCTTGTAACTCAGCTCACCCGTCAAACAGCTTGAACAGGAATGAGGAGCCTGTTGAGTAGCCTGGGATGGCCACAAACGCCGGGCTTTCGGTGTTGTGCAGGCCGGCGCAGACGGTGTGGATGAAATCTTCCTTGCCGGGCCCCACCTGGTGGGCAGAGGGGAGAATGTGTGCAGAGGGGAGCGTGTGTGCAGGCTGGGGATGCCTGTGCTGGTCACGGCAGGCACGCAGGGGTGTATTGAACCAATGCGCTCCAGAGGCCATCCAGCGGGAGAGATGCCGGGGCACCATTGAGTCCTTCGACGCCCTTGGTGTCAATGCACCCCCGATCCCTTCTGGCCACCCCTGCCCCAGCTGCTCACCCGCACGTCCTTGGCCTCGTACGTGTTGCGCAGCATGTCCAGCAGCTTGCGCTCGTAGTACACGCCCTCCTCGTGCGAGGTGGGGCGCCACCGCAGCCGCTGCCACCTGCAGAGCAGGGCCCGGCAGCGGCGTTGGGCTGGCGGCGGTGGCGGCGGCACGCGACGGCGGCGGCGGTGGCGGCGGCCAGTGCAGCATCAGCTGCGGGCAAACTCACCAGGACAGTGATGGCGGGCCGTTGATCGCGCCGGCAACGCTGGCTGCCGCTGCCGCCATTCTGGAGAGGCCGGGACGCGCGCTGGCAGGTGAGCCCACGGGACAGCGCCTACGCAGTCTGTATGTTTGTGCTATGATGCCTGATCGCTGAACTAAAGACGCCGCAGCTGGGGGCATGCTGGCGCAATGGCCGCGGCAGCGGGTGGCGCCTGCATGAGTGAGCGAGCGGCGGCAGGCAGCAACGGCGGCGACCACCGCCTGGCGTGGCTCGGCCAGGGCAGAAGGTTCTTTCCCCCTGGCCTGGGCATTGCAAGCAATGTCGATCCATCAGCAGCCTGCCGTGCCATACAGCGAACTTGCAGTGAACACGCCATGCCACCATGCTGCTTCGGCACTACCCCTTCCCACACACCGGGCCTCTCCTGCCTGCCCCCACCCAAACCTGTCTCTTTCCCTTCGCAGTGAGCGGGCCGGGCGCCTATGGCGGCCTGCAAGCGCCAGCTGAGGACGACACCGGTGTGCGCCCTGGCAGCGGCACCAGCGGCCAGCAGGCAGATGCTGCGGCCGGCCTGCCGGGGTCTTCTGGCTTGTCGCAGGCACAGCCGCAGCCAGGCAAGGTTGCTTTCCTCCAGCAGCACTACGGCGGGGCGGCCGGCACCGAGGCCAGTGTTGCGGCAGGTGGTGGAGACAGCAAACCCCATGAGGGTACCGCCGCCAAGCCAAGCAGGCAGACCAGCTGACGCTGATTGGCGATGATGCGTAATCCCAAGCTGCGTGGTTACCAAAGCGCGCAGCACAAACCCTGAAGCATACAAAGCAAGCACGCACTGCAGCAGAGAGAAGAGCTGGATGAGCAAAGAGCAGCAGGAAGCACATGAATTGGGAAATCAACTGGGTATGTGCAGTGCAGGCATGCAATGGGGCGCTCCCGCAGTGCGGGCGCACGAGCGGTGCAATGAAGAATGGGGTTGACGAATTTCAGTGAAATCGGTGCTGCCTATCCAACATGTTCTCTCGTCTTCTTGTCAACTCGTTTCCGCCGGTCAAGGGTCCTTTGCGGCAGCTGAACTGTTCTACGTTGCCTTGCACAAAAGGCGCCCAACGAGAGCTGCGCTCACATGAACCCGCCCAGCTGGTTGTCGGGCAGGGAGTTGCGCCACGTGCGCCAGTCGCTGTGGTTGTTCAGCTCGAACACGCCTGCACCCGTGGGTTTGTGCGTGCAGCATGCAACATGATGACGGCACCAGATGCGTCAACATGCATTTTGCGAGGCAGCCTGCTGCCTGCACGACGCCTTCTGCTCAGGCGTGCTGCTGGCCCACCTGAGCTGCACACAATGCTCTTCTTGGACCACAGCCCGCTCAGCTCCTGGGCATACAGGCCCTCCTGTGGGAGACAGCATGGGGCGTGGAAGGCACGCAGGGTGCTGTTACTGCAGGGACGCTCGCTTTAAAGCCGGCATGCGTTTGCGCTCGCTCAGCAGCAGAGGCACGACTAAGCGGGAGCTGCATGCAGTACTTGCACGCCCAGCCACTCAGCCACTCACCTGCAGCACAGGCGCATCGTTGTCCAGGTGCTTCAGCACGGTCGCAGGGTTGCACTCCTGGTGGGAATGGGAGGAAGAGCGGGACAGCAAAGTGCGGTGGGGCGGGCAGGGGCGGGCGGGGGCGGGCGGATGCAACCCCGCCGTTCTGAGCACCAAAACCTGCTTGTCATGCCACATGACACGGCTGTCCACGCAGACCGCTCTACTGCGCCCTGCTGTGCCCCCACCCACACCTCCCAAGCTGCCTTGAAACCGTCGTGGTGGTGCACACGTGCCACGCCGCTGAGCAGCGTTCCCACCATGATGTCCTCCCAAGGCATGCGCCCCCACCAGCGCGGCTTCCTGCATGGATGGCCATGGGGGTGGGAGGGTGCCCCCAGAGGCCGATTGTGAGCGTCCTGCTGCTTGGGCTTGCCGGCCCCAGTTGGTGGCATGCCCTGTCAGACCACCCACATTTGACCAGATCTAGCAGCTGCAGCATTGGGCTCACTTGTCGGGGACGGAGGCGTACAACAGTGCCGCATTGTTGATCACCTCTGCCAGGTCGCGGGACAGTATGTAGCCCCAGCCGCTGCGGGCAGTTTGGGGAAGGGAGGGAGGCACACAGGCTGAGTTTAAGCTTCACATGCACAGCTGGAAGCAACCGACATGCCGTGCATCATCCATGCCATGCGTCGGCTGATGGCATGCGCATAGCCATGTGCGCCGCACCTGCACCAGCGGACACCCAGCGGGGCGTACTCGTCGGGCAGCTCCTCCACTGGCAGGTACCTGGAGGGAGGCACGGTGCACGTGAGGTGGCAGGCGGGCAGCAGGTGAGTGCTCATGAGCATCAGCTCATGAGCATGCAAAACACTTGAAGCGGGGCCATGCCATGCCATGCCGCACCGCGCCGTGCCGGGCAATGTTCACGAGGACATCTCGGCCCGCACCAAGCATTCACAACAGGGCAGGCGCACCATTTGCTCTTGGGGTCGCGGTTGGGGCTCCAGCCGGGGTACATGTGGCCGGGCTGCAGCAGCAGGCCTGGGCGATCAGAGATGGTGCTGGCATGCGCATGATGCGGAGCCAGCGCAGTCATGGCTCAGCATGCACGGCATGTGCAACACCCAGCCGCCACCCACCTGCTCCGAATCCAGCTGGCCCACATACATGCCCCGCATCCAGGGCGACTGGTAGTACTGCGCCTCCTGGCCGTCGTACCGGCCTGTGAAGGGTGGCCAGGCGGGCGGGCATGATGGCCGGCGGGTGGCATGATGAACCCACAGCACGGGTGCCCCATGGGCATGGCTGGCATGGCATGGCATGGCTGGCAAGGATGGCATGCTATGGCATGGCATGGCATGCTGGGCGCAACGCCACGTGAACATGACCTGCCACGGGCCACAGCGGGCATGGCGTAGCATGGCTGGGCATGACAAGGAATGTCGCAGTTAACCGCACACACACGGGTCGCCATGGCAAGAGCATGCAATGCACCCATCAAACCAGGTCCTGCAACATGGCTGCTGCAACCGTCCCATTGGAAACAAACAAGCTCACCAGAGCCATCGTGCTGCACATCCACTGAGAAGTTGTAGTGCCCAGTGCGGATGATGTCCATGAGCAGCTGAAGCGGCAAGGGCAGGAAGGAAGGGCAGCGGGTCAGGTGGGCATGCCCTGTCTGCAATGGACGGCTGTGTCAAGGTTGAGCAGCAACGCGCAGGCACGTAAACAGCATGCGTTTCCAGGGCTGCCGACGTGGCAAACACTGGCTTCGCCAGCTGGCCAGCCTGCCCGCTCCCGCCTGCCCGCTTGCTGGCCAGAGGCACACCTGGGGCCTCAAGTGCACATCATCATCCACCTTGGCCACATGTGTGTAGCGGCAGCTGGAGGACAGCGCATAGCTCAGCAGCTGCAGCGTCTTGCTGGGCAGGTTTTTGTATGTGTCGTGGCCTGGGTGAGAGGCAGGCGTGGCACGGGAGGAGGGCAGAGTGATGTGATGTTGAGGGCAGACGGGGCTGGGTTGAGCAAGCCCGCCCAGCGGGTATCAATGGTGCATCGTCCGCCACACTGATGTTTTACGCCGGCCACTTTGAAAGTGCGCCCTGCCCCTGCAAGCAAGCACTGGCCTCCGCCCTTGGCCCACCTGGCACGATGACAATGTCTGCATGCTGCTGCACCTCAGACGCCAGCAGCTCCAGCGCCAACCACATATCAGCCTCGCTGGAGGGCTGCATAGCACAGCGGAGTGCAGGCGTTGCATCGTGAGCTGGGAGGGCGGTGGTGCATGGCCGGGATGGCCCAGCCGCCTGTCCACCCACAGCCGCTGAGCTGCTGCATCTGTGAGAAACCCACACGAGGAGAAGCAGCAGCTACAGTGCCGCCTTGCCTGTGCAAGGATGAAGCGCAGGGCAGCGCCGGGCACATGATCCTTCAACGTCTTTGCCCAAGTGCGCCGGATGGCCTGCCGCTTGGTCTGTGCCTGTGGGCAGTGGCAGGTCCGGGTGGCCAGCGGGGGGATCGAGGCAGGTGGGGATTGCAGGGAGCATGGCACGGAGGGCCAGTTTCCAAATGGCACGCACAGGCTGAAGCTCAACATGCAGCCCCACACATAACAACCACCATGGCACTCTCACGCCCCGCACCTCGGCTGTGCAGCAGCGCGAGGCAACACCAATCAACAGGCGCAAGGGGCCCTGTGGGCACAGAGCTGCAAACTCTGGCTGGCCGCTGCCATTCGCATCCCGAAGCTGCTGCTGGGTGGCGCTGCCGCCACTGCTGCTGTTGTGCTGTGCGCCAGTGGGCAGCGGGTCTGCGGGAACAGCCAATTGGCATTGATTGAGCACCGCCTTCAACGCAGCAGGTGGGCATTCTTTGCCGGTCCCTCTGCCGGTTTGCCATGGGACTCCCGTTCCACCAGCAGCCCCTGCTCACCGGCATGGTACAGGGGCAGGTAGGCAAAGTGCGAGCCGTTCAGGGCATCGCGCAGCGATACTACGTTGCCTGCAGAGATTTGCAGGGTGGCAGGCTTTGTCAATTGCAAAAGGCGACTGGCACCGGTTTGAAAAGCTGCCTCGTGTTGAATACCCTGCTTAGCGGGCCTTGTCGGACCAGGGCAGGGGGAGCTTCAGGGCCTCAAAGCCTGCTTGTGTCTGCTAGACCCAGCGCTCAGGGCGCTGGAGCAGGCCCCTACCTGCATCACTGAACTCGACGTTGGGCACCACGGCAGCACCTGGTGGCCAGAGCTCTGTGCGCTCGCGAGGCGAGCTCGAGCCCCGCAGCTGCAGCGCCCGCTCAAGGGCCGTAGGTGACAGCGGGTCGGCTACCTCCGCTGCTGGGCTGTCGCGCCCCCTGTTTGACTGCAGCCTGCTGTAGAGTATGCCAAGACCCAGCAGGAGCAGCACAGTGTATGCTGTCGCAACCGCCAGAATGCTGCGGCGCGTGCACGTGGCAGCGTCAGCCGGCGCCGCCGCCCGCCGCCAGTGGGTCGGCAGGCTGCTGCTGCTCTTGCGTGGGCTGCTGCCCCCGCTGCTGCTCTCGCCGCTGCTGCATAGCAGGGGAGCCGTAGCCGCGCGGGGGATGGGAGTCCTCATTGCAGCGGCTGCGAGCGCCGAGCGATCGCCCGCCCTGACGGACTGCGCAGGAGCACGCTCGCACATCAATAGCGCAGTAAAGTAATGCAGCTGCGCGTCAGGGTGCACACACCAACACAGGACGCCCCCCCCCCCCCATGCAGCGGGGCCCGTCCAAGAATGGCCGCATCAACTCCCGTCGGCTGTTGTGTCAACGGCTTGGGCTGCACATGCCTCACCTCGTGCATCCCCAGCAGACTCGCAGGGGGCTGCCATGCAGAGAGGCGTGGTTATATCTGTGAGTTTGCGGCAGCGCCGGCAGGCAGCCCCTCGTCTCCCAGTGCCGGGGCTGCCGCCACGTGGCACCACGTGGCTGGGTGCACCCAGCTACGTGGTGCACTGCAGCTGCATGCTGCGCAGCGCGTACTATTGGATGTTCCAGGGTTTGGCAGCGCTGCGCTCTGCGGCAAGCTAAACTGTTGAGGCTGCCTGACGCGCCCTACGGCAGGGTTCACAAGATGTGCTAGTGCGGCAGGAGCAGGAGGGAAGGGTTCGGCGCGAGCAGGAGGGAAGGAAGAGTTCGGCGCAGGGCCAATGGGGCCCCGCGGCCGTCCCAACAGCAGTGTCATTGTGGTCGGCGGTTGTACTGCACGTGGCAGCGAGCAGTGCTGGCAGCAGGGAATGCGTCACTGTTGGGCTGTGCTGCATGTCGTGCCACGTGCGCCCAGTGCCGCGCACCACTGCCGGAGGGGCACGGCATTGTTGCCATCACGTTGCGGAAGTGGCGCAACGCCTCGGCCCCACGAAACGTGCTCCTGCAGCAAGGTGTCACGGCATCCTTGCTGTTCAAGCGGGTGCTCCCCAAGTGCTGTGCCGAGTGCATGAGGTGCGGGCCGCCGCCAGGCGCCGCTGTGCCAGCGGTGCCATGCTACGGGCGCCGGTGCTACCATGTGCAGTGCTTCGTCCTGGGGCCCGCCCGCTGCCTTGAGGCCCTCACAGCGTGTATGTTACGACCATCACACTGATCGTGCTAACCGCAGACAGCCGACGGCCCGGGCCGACTACAGACTACTCGTAGCCCGCAGCCCGCGGCGCAGGAACTGCTCTGCATCTGCACTATTAGGCTAAATACGCTCGGTGTTACATCGGTAAGCTTCCGGCCCTGCAAGCCAGGCTTTCAGGACGGGGAACACAGCCGCAAGGGCTCGGGGCGCCCTGCGCAGGGCGTAATCGCGGCCCAGGAGATGTCCGGTCTTGTTTCCAAACGCGCGGCGGGCCGCTGGAGCTGGTGGGTCCATTGCCGCCGCCGCTGCCGCCTGCCGACGCCTCACCCTTGCCGCACTTTTGCAGGAGCGAAGCACCGGCAGCGATGAGAGCGCGCCTCCTCCTGGCCCTGCTCGGGCTGTGGTGAGCCAGCAGCCAGTCCCTGTGCACCGCACAGGCATGCCCACCGGGTGTGTGTGCACAGTTGCATGCATGCACGGCCAGGTGTGGGTGCCGGCACAGAGGTTTTGCTGCTGCGGGCCATTTTGGGACGCGGTCTCGTTCCCTCCTTCCTCACTGCCCTGGCTCAGTTTGGCGGCTGGCACCGCCGCCCAGGCCAGCACCCAAAACGTGTCTGCCGCCGCTGCGCCTGCCGACAACTCCGGCCCCACAGTGGGTGAGCTGCTCAGGCCAGCGGCACTAGCACCCCGTGTTGCACCGCCATTGTGTGCAGCTGCGCCACTGCCGCCAGCATCAGCTGCGGTGCACGCACAAAAGGCTTGTGAGCCGTGCTGCCTGTGGTGGGAGGCTGTCCGACGTCCATCCCCTTGCGACTACCATTCACGGTCTGCTCCTCGGTCGTGCCAACAGCCCCCCGGTTTGGCAACATGCGGCACTCAGCCTCGCCGGCCCCTCCCTCTTCCCCAAATGCTCCTCGCAGCTCTCAGCAGCGCCAGGGCTCAGGTTTTGGATTTCACCACAGGCTCTGCCGCAACGGCCGCGTACACCCACCTCAGCTTCGGCCTCAGCTTGTGGAACCCGTGGCTGACGGTGGCGGTGTTCAGCAAGCCCAAGAACCGAGACCTGTTTGCGCAGGCCATCAAGAATGTAGCGCCGGGTGGGTGGCAGGGCCAGCTGACGGCTGCAAGCCCCCCTGGTGGGCGACCGGCATGGTGTGGGAGTGCTGTGCACAAACATGCTGCCACTGACTGCTGTCTGCCCTTCTGGCCTTGCACCCACCAGCCCACTGCTGACCTGCACGCCCGACCACCTGCATGCTGCCTGCCGCCTCCATCCTGTTTGCCTGCCACCTGCCCACCCTCGGCCGCACCGCCCACCCACTCTGACCACCACCCCTCCCCACCCAGTAGACGCGGTGGTGGTCTCACAGCCGGTGCCCGCCACCAGCGGCATCCTGGTCCGCGTCACCGTGCGCTTCCAAGCTAAAACTGCTTCGGCACAGGCCGACACCCTGGTCAAGCACTTGACCGACTCCAGCCTGCTCAGGCGCATGCTGCCAGAGGCCAGCTGGAAGCCTCGCCTCCTCTACACCACCTTACCCTACCTGGTGAGGGGCCAGGGGCAGCGGGCGGCAGCCACCCCAGTGCCGCGCTAGACGCTGCTGCCCAAGCACTGCTGCTCCTGTTGTTGTGGCCGCTCGCCCGGATTTGGCAGGTCAAGGCGCCCGTAGCAATCCACAAACTGCAAACGGCCTGCCCCACCTGCAGGCGTCGGCTACCGTCCAGCCCGTGGGCCCCACCGCGGACCGGTTGCCCAGCCTTCACTTCAGCGTTAGCGTCTTGGCCACTCGCAAGGCCACGTTTGACGCACAAAAACTGAAAGCATGGAAGGCTGCCCTCAAGGCTGCCATACCCGGTGCGACCAATGCGCACCTGGCTGTGCAGCCTGCTGCCGCTCTGTTCTGACCCGCGCTCCACACCCCTTGTTGCTTTCTGCAAGCCGAGGGGGCCGGCGAGTGTGACCGTCCATTTGCGCCTCCCTCACCAACTGCCGTGCAGGTTTGACCGATAAGGATCTGACGGTGTTGACCACAGAGACCACCAGCAGAGACACGGGCGGGCGCTATCCGACCCACGTTCGCACCGACACCCTGGTGCACGCGCGGGTGAGGCACTGGGCAGTGAAGGCGCATTCAACAACTTGCCGGTTGTCCTGGCTGCACTGCACATAAGGGAGGTGTCTGCCTTCCCTCCCCCTTCCCGCTCCGCAGGTGATGGCCCCATCCCTGCAGGCGCTGCGGCAGCTGGCTCCCAAGCTGCTCAACTCGCCGCAGGCAGTCTGGAGCCGCCGCATCTTTGGCACAGTGGAGCTCGCTCCGTTGAGCTGGGTGATTGTTGCGTTCACTGGCTCACAGGTGGGTGGTCTTGGCTTGGGCGCGCCGCTGCCACCGCAGGCTGCGCAGTGGTCGACCTGGTTGCGGCAAAGTGGCCAGTTAGTCGCAACACCGTAGTGGCAATGCAGGCCAGACTGGACAGGCGACGGCCCGTGATGCCGATGTGTGTCACTGCCCTGGCCCCTGTTGCAGTGCCCATCCCTCGCCAACTGCAAAACCTACTTGGCTACGGACTGCAGTTGCAAGGAATGCAACACTTTCTTTAGCCCCAGCAAGGGGGCCTGCCAGGTGGGCAACAAAGGGTGCAGTCATGTGGGGTTTCTGGGTTATCGTGCGGCCGCAGGTGTGCCGGCGCACCCACTGAAATGCAGACTGCACAGCCTTGTCTCATTTACTTTGGCATCTGGACTGCGCAGTGCGCCGTGGCTGCCACCGGGTGTGACCAGAAGAACTCAGACGGATGCAGCTGCAGAAAGTGCAGCAACGGCTACAAGCTTGCTGCCGCGGGAGGCTGCGATAAGGTGTGTCTGGATGGGACCAACCCTTGGTCAGCATGCTGGATGTGCTGGGATGCCCCTCCAGTCTGCGTGGCACCTGCCCAGCAGGCAAGTCAATGCACGCCCGCCCACCGAACTTTTGCTGCAGTGCCCGGAAATTGCCAACTGCAAGGCCTACTCAACAGGAGACTGCAAATGCACGCAGTGCACCTCAGGTGAGCGGCAGACAGGCGTGCTCCGGCGATGCCGCCTAAGGCGCGGCAGCAGAGTCCCATGCACACCCCTCCCCAGCCTGAGCTGCACTCCCTGCCTGCCCTGCTGAGCAGGTTACGACACCTGCTCTGCCACTGGCTCCGCCTGCGCGGCAAATCTGCGCAACAGCACTAGCCACTGCGGCGGCTGCGGCAAAGCCTGCCCCCGTGGCAAGATTTGCCAGTCCGGCTCCTGTGTTTGCCCGGCAGGTGCGTGGGCTGCTTGCGGGCGGTGGGCCAGTAGTGGCCGCCGGCATGCTGGCCTGAATGCAATGCTCGGTTGAAACAACAGAGAGCTGGAAAAGGACGCACTCAGGGGTCGCAGCTGGGGTGTTCAGGTATGGTGGTCCTGCTGAAGCGGTCCTTCATCGCACGACATGCACTGCTTTCGCCTTGCACACAGGGCAATACGACTGCAATGGCGTGTGCATCGCCAACACGGGTTGCTGCACAAACGCAACAGCAACCTGCCCCGCTGACAATAAGCTCTGCAAGTGTGGAGCCAACTACTTCTGCCCGGCAGACAAGGGCACCTGCAAGTGCAATCAAGGTGGGCACTGCAGGAAGAAATGCCATATGCCTGGGAAGTGCCCACAACGTGCAGCCGCTTGCTCGCGGTCTGATGGCAAGTATACTCCGACTGTGATTGTGACACATTCCCCACCCAATGCACACTGCACCTCCTTGCATGCCCGCAGGGTTTACGGAGTGCAGCGCAGCCTGTGTGGACCTAAACATGGACACCAAGAACTGCGGCACGTGTGGCAAGACCTGCGGCAGCGGCCAAACGTGCCAAAATGGGTTTTGCGTTTGCCCAATCGGCTCTAAGACCTGCAAGCCGGACATCGTTGCGGCAGGTGAGACGGGCGGCTTGGGCACGTATCCAGCCGTCGGTAATGTGCCGAGACCTGGGCAAAGGATGGTTGGGAGCTGTGGTGTGTGCACAGGACAGTGGAGCCAGTGCGGCAGCTCGCACACAACCACTACGCACTCCCTGCCTTGCTTCACAGGATGGAACTCCCAGGGCCAGCTTGGGGATGGCAGCAAAGGAAACCAGCAGACCTCCCCCGTCCCAGTTGCGGTCCTTGGCGACATTGAATGGGTGACCGGCCTTGCCGCCGGAGAGGAGCACAGCTGTGTGGTTCAGGACTATGGCGTCAAGCCCACGCTGTGCTGGGGGTGCGCCCGGGGCCGGGGCTTGTGTGGCGTCCCTAGAGTGGCCGGCTAGTGAAGGCAGCCCTTTCAGTAGGCCTAGGGGCGCCGCTGGCTGGCGGCGGCCGTGCATAACCGCCCGGCAGGCAGGCTCAGCAGGGGGAGTGTGTGGATACTGCAGGTGCACGTACCCATGTCGCTGTCGAGCCGCGTTGGAAACAACTCGATATGCCCTGCACCAACCACGCCAACCATGCACCTGTGCTGCAACGTGCCACTCACACCTGCAGAAACGCGGCGTCTGGACGTCTGGGCGATGGCACGGCACAGTTTGAATCAGTGTGCGCTGGCGTCGCGCATACATGCGGCATGGTGGCAGGAACATCTACGGCGGCCTGCTTCGGTGGGTGGCCGCACGTTGCGTGTTTGTTTCTTGATGGAAGCCAGGACCTGAATGCACCTGCTGGACTGTGGCGCAGTGTGCGGCGCTTTTGCATAACCAGCACTGGAGCATTACAACCTCCTTGTTCGGTGCCCCCAACGCACGCAGGCGCGGGCGGCTCGTTCCAACTTGGCAGCGGCTCCACCGCCAACAGCACGAAGCCTGTCGAGTTCTCAGATGGCACCCCCTCCCAGGACTTTGGCTTCCAGGGGGTGGCATGCGGCGCCCGGCACACCTGTGGACTGCGCTTGGATGGCCAGGTTGTGTGCTTTGGCAACAACGACCACGGGCAGTGCGGCACGTCAGCCAACCCCACCAGGGCACCCACGGTCATCGCCGGCGGGGTGGAGTTCAGGGCCATCACGGCAGGCGCCCAGCACACGTGCGGCGTGCGAGCATCTGATGATCATGCCATGTGCTGGGGTGAGGACGCAAGCTGTTCTTTTGGGGTGACGCAAGCTGTTCTTTCGGGGTGACGCGGTGCATGCTGCCCAACGTTGGTGATGCCAGCCTCAGGCCCACCCTCCCAGCACGCTGCCGCCACCTCACCGCCTCCCCAACCAGGCCTGGGAATCGCTCTCGGCAACGGCGCACAAGCCGACAGTGCCACACCTGTTGAGGTGGCTGGAGGCCACGCCTTCACGCGCATCGCTGCCGGTGGCCAGCACACATGCGGCATCAGGGGGAATGACGGCAAAATGCTGTGCTGGTGAGTGGTGCGGTGGGCTTTTGTGTGTGCCTGCGGCCCCGTTTCTTGCCGTTTGCAGCACAGGTGGGCAGGCCGCCGCGCACCAGAGAGATGCAGCGTTGGCCGCTTGAGCCTTGCTGGGCGTGCGCCGCTTGATTGTGAGTTGGCGACAGCCAAGCGCACTGCAACTCAGGGGGTGTGCTGCCGCGCCATTCGCAGGGGTGCCAACTCGGCTGGCCAGCTGGGTGACGGCACAACCACCTCAAGGCTCACCCCTGCCGTCATCGCTGGCAATCGTGCATTCCTTGATCTCACCGCGGGCGCTGACTACACCTGCGGCCTGCTCCTGGATCTCAGAGTCGTCTGCTTTGGTAAGTCGTCCCGTGGCCGCATGGCGCTGCAGGTTATCCACTCTGCTGCGATGGCGTGTTCAGATGCTGACACCTCTTGCTCCATCTGTGGGCAGGTGGCAACTCGCGCGGACAGCTGGGCGATGGCACGACGACAAGCCGTGCGAGTCCCACGTTTGCCGCTCGCCAAATGACCTTCAGGGCTGTGGGGTCCGGCCCCTCTGCTTCCCACACCCTGTTCCTTCTGCCAGAATAAAGTTGGGGCACCGTCTGGCTTTCAGCTGCACGCGCACGCCCCACAGCGATGTGAATATTGGTGCTTTGCCGCTGCAGCAACTGTGCCATCTGCGGTGTGAACTGCGTTGCGCACGTGCCTGCTTTTGACTCTGCTATCCCAAGAAATCTCCCAAGCTTGCCCAGACTTCCATCCAGTGTCATGCATGGGGTACACCCTGCTAATCTGTGTTCATGTTTCTACCATCCATGTGTGTTACTCCAAACATGCAATGAATCAGTTGCATGCTGCATTACCACCGCGCTTCTAACTGCCTTGTTCTCAACAAGCTTTGAGATTCCTTTGCATGCCCGTGCTGAGCAAGGTGTTGCAAGCAGACCTCCAGCCGGCCTTGAGAATGTCTTTGCAAGCACCTGACGTGCACCTGTGTAATAACTTTGACTGGCTCAGGGCCCCCGCGGGCATCGCATTTCGAGGCATGCACCCATAATCCGTTATGCCGCCAACGGCCTTACCTGCGCTAGATCGCATCACATGCCAGCAAGCCCTGGAGCAGCCACTGCTGGCCCACGTGGGAAGTGCTTATAGACCTGATGCCCTTCCTGCTGAACAGTCCATGCACTGCTTGATGCGCAGTGCTGCCATGCCAATGCTTAAGGACCAGGCGGCCACCATTGCCCTGAGGTACCAGGCGGTGGCGGGCTGGAGCTGGATCGGCAGCTCAGCAATCGTCGGCCGGGAGCTGGACAGGCTCTGCATCCACGGCACGCAGGATGAGGCACAGCCATCCGAGTGGCGACACAAGCAGTTGGACGATGGAACAGCCGCCTCGCATGTGCACACATTCAGCAGTTGTCGGCTGCGCTGCGCTGCCTGAAGGCAAGCTTGAGGCCTGTTGCCAACGAACAACCGCAGTGCTGTTTGATGGGCATCATTAAAGGATAATTTGATGTTCAAGTGTCAGTCAGGTACACTGCATCCGAGTCGTCTTCTAGGATGCACCCCACAGGCAGCTGAGAGGCGGTACCGGCGTGGAGCCGTGCACTGCCGCCACAGGGCTGCCGCTGCCGGCCGTGAGGTTGTCAGCATCAGCCGTGGCGGGTGCCGTGCTTGAGCTCCTTCACGTGGTGCGCGTGCTTTTCCAACACACGCGCCTGCATATCGGGGTCAACCTGCAGGGCGGGTTGAGGGCAGGGCAGCCGGTGGTGGGCTCGTGAGGGGGGAGGTGGCTCGACATGCCCACGGCAGCTGAGGGGGCACTGTACGGCCGAGCATGACGGGCTGTTGACCTTTCAACGGCACTCGAGCACCAAAAGGGCTCACACTAAGGAAGGCGTCCATCACGCCGCTCTGCGCCGCCGCGGTGAAGGCTGCGGGGCAAGGGGAGAAAAGTGCACACAGGCGTGACGGGACGGGTGGCGGGGCGGTGCACTGGGAAGGTCTCAGGTGGGCGGGCCTGAGCCCGCTGGCGTCGCACCCGTGGGGCGTGCTGCGGTGGCCACCATTCGCGCCGCGATGCCAGCACCCACGTTGAGCTCCAGCAGCTGGTTCTGGCGCATCTGCTTCCTGTGGCCTGCACGAGTCGGTTGCAGGCACACGGTTGGCCAGCGGCGGCAGCGGTTGTGTGCCGGCACGGCGAGGGGACGTGCCGCCTCCCCTCCCAAGGCCTCCCCGCACCTGGCTGCGCGCAGCGGCTCTTGGCCGGCACCTCCTTGAAGCTGGACGACTCCATTCGGTGGGAGCGCGCGGGGAACGAGGCAGGCGGTTGGGTGGTGGGTGGGCGACTGATGGTCGCTGGCTGGCGCAGATACAAGCAGGGACGGCGCGACGAGATCAATGCGAAACAAGTGCGCTCAGAGCAACTTTCAGGCAACCATTTTGCTGTCCACCCGCGTGGCGGCCGGGCTCATGCGCGTGCCGCCTCTGCGCGGCGGCACCATGTTGGCCTGCCTGTGGCGATCCGGCGTGCGTCCAATTACTCTCTGCACGCTTCGCTGTTGCTGCTCTGTAGGCAGCGGGCCCTGTTTTCCCTCGACAGCACGAGACTCTGACCGCGCAGTGCTAACGCCGCTGCAGCGCCGCCCGCGGTCGGCACCACCGCCTGGAATGCGCGGCCGTAGCTGATCGCAGCGATCGAGAGCGGCGCAGCGGACAGGGAGACTCCGGGACAGGGAGCGGGAAGCGGGGCGAGGCACGAGCGAGCGCTGCAGGCCAGCATGCTGGCAGGCGGTGCTGCCGCTGCCGCTGAACTGGGCAGCGGCCAGGGGCAGCCGGCAGTCGGTCAGCCCCTCCAGCCCTGGAGCAGCGGCTTGGGCCCCTGGGCATCGCAGCTGCTGCAGCAGGACGATCTCGTCACTCCTCCATCGAATGTGGAGGCGCCGCTGCTGCCCGGGGACGCCGGCGGCGGTGGGCGGGCGGCGCCTAAATGCCTCCTGTGCGGCGGCCTCGGCACCAGTGCGGTGTGCGGCACGCTGCGCCCCGCCACCTACGAGGGCCAGCCTGCTGCGGTGCACCACCTGTGCGCGGTGTGGAGCCCCGGCTGCTTCCAGCGCGAGGTGGGTGCTGGGGGCGCTGCCCGCCCTGCTGCCGCCGCCCGTCGCCTGTCGCCGTGCGTGCCTCAACGCCTTCCGCCTCCCCGACCTCTTGCTGGCCCACCCCCACCTCCCGCAGGGCTCCTCCGTGTACATCAACCTGGAGGAGGAGGCACGGCGGTCACGCAGCCGCACCTGCAGCGTGTGCGGCCTGGCGGGCGCGTCGCTGCTGTGCGCCCACCCGGGGTGAGACGGCGGGGGCGCCGGCGCCCGGGCTTGGCTGCCCACCGGCCACCCTGCGCTTTCGGGCTGCCTTTGGCGCTGATCTGGCGGTCTGGCGACTTCACAGCGCCTTCCAGACGATCGCCCCCCGCCCCTGCTGACCACAGGTGCCACAGGTCGCTCACCATGCCTGCCCGCCTCCCTTCACCGCCCCTTGGCCGTATGCGCAGGTGCCGCACCGCCTACCACCTGCCGTGCGCCGTGTCCGCGCCCAACGTGATGCTGGAGCACGAGGCCTACGAGGTGTGGTGCCCCCACCACGCCGACAGCGACAACAGTGACGAGGACTACAGCCTGGCGGCGCCGCGCTCGCGCCGCACCACGGGTGAGCAGCTGAGGCACAGGGGCTTGGGCAGCGAGAGGGGTTCAGCCCTGGGGCCTTGCAGTCCCATGGCCTTCAACCTGCAGCTGATTGCCAGGAGGCAAGGATTGTGACTGGGCAGCTATGTCACCCTGCCCGCCGGTCAAACCGGCCACCCCCTCGGCTCCCCGCACCCACAGGCGGCGGCGGCGGCAAGCGTCAGCGCGCCACCTCTGATGTGCAGCGCCCGCGCACCGACTGGCAGAAGAAGGACGACAACACGTGGTACAAGGTGGTGCCGCCCTGGTGGTGCGAACACCGCACCGTGCACTTTGCCAGTGAGTGCCGGGGCTTGGAGAGGGAGGGGCCGCGTGGCGGGCCTGCGTGCGGCCCTACGTCCGCCATGCCTGGCATGCAGCTGTCTTGCCACACCTGCCACAGCTGAGCCAGCCACTCACCCATGTACCTGCGCTGCTACCAACCGCAGGCAAGGTCTACAAGGAGCTGTTCCGCAGCGGCAGCACCGCCGTGCTGGTGGACGCCTCGGGTGCCGAGTACCAGTGCGTGGTGCAGAGCGAGGCGCGCAACGACATGCGCCCTCAGTTCACGCTGCGGGTTAGCAGGGTGGGGCTGGGTCGTGCAGAGGGGCGTGTGTGCGCTGGCCCCACTGTGGTGCCTGGTGCTGCACATGGCAATCCCCAGGACAAACCCATGCTCGCTTCCACGTCACCGGCCCCCTGCCCCTCCCCTCTCCCTCAGGGCGAGTTTGCGGAGCTGTGGCGCGTGCAGGGTATCTGCTCCGGCGACACCCTGGTGTTCAAGCGCGACGTGCAGACGGGCCACATCGAGCTGAGCCGCATCGCTGCCGGTGCCGCCGCTGCAGCGGCCGCCCGCATGGAGGAGGTGGGTGGGCATGAGGGTCGGGAGAGCGCATCAGGAGCCAGGGAGGGCAGGGATGCACTGATGTATGCCAGCCGGGCGCCATATAGTCCATTCTCACTCTCTCTGTGTGCCCTCCACCCCCTCCCACTTGCAGCAAGGCGCCGCGTCCGAGCTGTCCGACCCCTCGGCGCTGGAGGGCTTTGAGGGCGGCCGCCGCGGGCGCCAGCGGGAGGCATCCTCTGATCAGACGCGCGGCACCAGCCAGCAGGGCTCCCACCCCAACCGGTGGGCAGGCAGGGGCAGGCTGGGTCGGGAGTTGGAATGCACCCATGTTCCTCTGAGGCCAAGCAGAGAGCTGTGAGCTCACCACCTCCAACTCCCAACCTTCCCGGCTGCAGCTGGATGGAGCTGGCTGACGGCTGGGCCATCAAGACCGTGTACAAGTCCACGCTCGCGCACCACCAGTGCCCCATCGCAGGTGCGGGTGTGGGCGTCAGCTGCTGCTGCTGTGTTTGTGGTCAGCCGTCTATGGAGCTGTGCTCTGCTGTCGCCAGGCATGCCAGGCTGAGCTGGGAGCTCACACTTCATCCTGCTTGCCTGCAGGCTGGCTGTTCAAGAAGCTGTACGGCCGGCTGCCCGCCGATGCCGACAGCGCCACCGCGTAAGCCAGCCACCGCCGTGCAGCCTGCTGTCCTGCCTCTGGCTGAACTCACCGTGACTTGGGCCCGCAAACAGCAGCAACACTGCCATATCTGACTGCCTGCCACCCTCCAATCTGTCCTGCAGTTACGACCCTGACCTGGACGCCGAGTTCTGCTTTGACGTCAACTTCCTCTCCGCGGGCAAGCTGGGGGCTGGGGCTGAGAGAGCTGGACCTGTCGGGGCCTAGTGCCATGTTGTGTCCTGCCCTATCAAGTAAAGCATGAAGGCTCCCGTCCCCTGTCCCCTGGGCAGCCAACGTGCACTACCTGACGGGCCGCACCTTCAGCGGCTGGGTGCGCGAGGCAGGGCTGCAGGCTGGCGAGCAGGTCCGCATGAAGAAGGAGGGCAGCCGCGTGCTCATCCAGCGCGTGCCCGCCGACCGCAAGGTGAGAGGCGGGCCGGGGATGGGAGGAGGGTTGGGTGGTCTGGTGCTGGAACGGGTCCAGACATGTGTTCATGCGCCACGCATTATGTGCGCTCCCATCTTGCCCACATGGTCAACAGCTGACCTGACCTGCCACCGCCCCCTCCTTCCGCAGATCAAGGTAGACTACACCACCAAGGCCACCAGCCGCTCGCTGTCTGTGGGCGGCGGCGCCCTGGGCGCGGTGGCGGGCGCGCCCGAGGCTGCAGGCCAGGAGCTGGCCTCGCCGCCACCTGCCGACGCTCTGGAGGCACTAGATGCCCTGGTGGCTGCTGCTGGGTATGCGGGTGCTCATGGCACGCCTGCCATCCAGGCGGCCCTGGCTGGTGCCGCAGGCGCGGCAGCGGCGGCAGCCATTGCCGCTGCGGGCCTGCCTGCAGGGGGCGGCCTGCCGGGCGTGGAGGCCCTGCTGCAGCAGGGGCTGGACACAGCTGGGCTGGCGGCGCTGCCGCAGTCCAAGCGCCGCCGCACCAATGCAGCGGAGCTGCAGCTGCTAGAGCAGCAGGCCCTGGCGGCGCGACGCAACAGCGGTGCAGGCTGGGCCGCAGGCGGCTTTCAGCTGCGGCAGGGGGCCAGCCCGCAGCTCGCCGGCGACGCTGCCGCCTCGCTGGCCGGCTGGCAGCCCAACCACCTGCACGTGCTGATGCTGCGGGCCATCAACCAAGCGCTGGAGGGGCACCAGTGGAGCCCCGAGGAGCAGGCCGACTGCCTGCGCTTCAGGTGGGCAGCGGCGGTGGGTGCTGTGCTGCCGTTGGGCTTTGCTGCATGCAGGGCGCGTGCCGTCTTGGATCCATGGTCTTCCATCACCGAATCAAGCTGTCCATCCCTGCACAGGGCCAAGTACGCCTGGCTGGATGGCTGCGGGCGGGAGATGGTGTATGAGGAGGTGCAGCGCCTGGCGGCCGACAAGCCCGCCCTGCTGGTCTACCTGCGGGCTGTGGCACAGGGTATCCTGGCCCCGCTGCCAGCCAGTGGCACAGCCACGCCTGCCGCTGCGGCAGCCGGCCCCGCTGCAACGCCGCGCCCCGCTGCTGCTCAGGGCGCAGCGCCAGGCAGCGCCGCACAGCCTGCAGTCATGGGTGACGTGGCGGGCAGCCTGGCTGCCATCAAGCCTGACCCTGAGCCTGCTGCTGAGGACGGTGCGGATGCAGCAGGAGGCGAGCCGCCCCTGGTTCTGGCGCTGGTTGACGCGCCAGCTGGGCTGGAGGGGGTGGCCTCCCTGTCCCTGGACTTGCTGCTGGGCGGCAGCGGCGGCATGCAGGAGCACAGCACGCCCAACCCGACCTCCATGCTGGCCCCCTTCTGAACGCCACAACAGCCAGCAGTTAGCAGCCTTCAATACAGCAGTGCAGCAGCAGCAGAGAACAGTGTAGCAGACCAACAGACTAGGCTAGCAATGGCGATGCAACAATGGAGCATGCCTCACAGCTCCGAACAACCCAAAACTAACCCGACTGAATCAACAAGCCTTTCTACCCATCCTGACTCTCCATTCTTTCCATCTGTGCATACTCCTCCTTGATTTTCCTTCCTTGAATAAGGGGCTGCCTGGCCTTGCAGCACTCCCCGATCCTGCTGTGCGCCATTGGGCGCAGCAGAGCCTGTCAACACAACACCCCTCTGGGGAAAGGACACAGGCCAATGGCAGCGTACAAAGTGATACAGGTGTTACTGGTCTACTCAGTTTGCAGGATGTCACTGCACATTGGCAATTTCCGGGAGCGGCGCGCCGCCGCCCTCGCCGCCGCCCCACAACTGCTTGATTGGCTCGCCGCCGCGCTGGCAGCGTGCCACCACCGCTGCTGCCTGCTCACGCAGCTGCTGCTGGATGTCCTCTATCGACTGCGTGGCGTCAATCACGCGCCAGCTGCTGTCCCGCATCGCCTGGAACTGCTCCAGCACCTTGCGCTGCGGCAGCGGGAGGGTGGGTGTCAGGGATGGCAGCCAGGATCAGCGGCGTTCAGCCAGAAGTGGGACGGCCGTAACTTGCACAGCAATCACGGCCCTGCAGCGTGCACTGCACAGTGTGATGGCCGTCCACACCTCACGTCCCATGGCCTCCGGCCCCACCCCACTCTGTTGTAAAATGTTGCCACGGCCCACCCCACCTGGAAGTCGGCCTTTTCGTAGCGCTCCTCCCCGTAGCCGCCCCGCGCCGCCGCCTGCTCCACCGTCAGGTTGAGGAAGAAGACGGCGTCGGGCGCCGGCAGGCCGACATCAGGCGCCATGCACCAGGCGCGGTCGAGGCCCGGGGCGCCCTTGGCCGCGGTGAAGGCCACGCCGCTGTAGGCGTAGCGGTCCACCACCAGGGTGGTGCCCGCCCGCAGCTTGCACAGCAGCTCGTCCCTGGAGGGGAGCGGTGACGTGGACGATGGTTGCACCACATCAGTCGCGGCTGCGGTGGACGGAGGCCCAGGGCACTCCCGCAACGCTCCAGCTCCTGCCCCAACCACCCCAGCGCCTCCAACCACCCCGCACCCACCGCTTCTCCCAGCGGTTGGCGGAGAAGAGCAGGTGTACAGCCGCATCGTCAATTTCCGCCTGGCTGGTCAGGTAGGAGTTGATCATCTTGCCGATGGCGGTGGTGCGGTCGGGGAAGCGCCACAGCTCCGCCGCCACGCCCGCCGCCTGCAGGTGCTCCACCAGCATCTGGCACTGCGTGCTCTTGCCCGCACGGTCTGCGCCCTCAAACACGATGAACGCCCCGCGGGGCTGCTGCTGTGTGGAGGCCATGGCGGCACTGGAGCTGCTGGTGCTGAGGGCGCGGGCGGACCCTGCACAGCAAGGCGGCGGCGAGGCGGCGTCAGTGGCGGCGCCCACTGCAGCTGCTGCAGTGAACAGCGGCGATCGTGATGAGTCCCAGGCCCTCACAGCAGGCCATCGGGAGCAGAGCCCCGCCCGCAGCTCACCTGGGCGGGCGGCGAGCAAGTGCAGGCGAGCGGCTGAGGGGCGGACCCACGTCTGCGCGGCGGCAGAGAGCAGTCGCATGTAGGTGTGGCAGGAGCGAGCGGCGCGGCGATCGGTCTGCGCCCACTCCAAATCAAACAAGCGCCGCCCGCCCGCTGCCGCCCGCCGTCGCATGCCGCCCATCAGGCCAGCCCATCGCCGCTTGCATGCATTGCAACGCATTGCGGAGCCGTCAACCAACCGTCCCCAGCCATGCAGGCCGCTCTGTGCAGCGAGGCCGTCCGGCCTTGCCACCCTGCCGGCGGTGCGGCGGCCCTGCAGCAGCGGGCTCGCCCCGCGCTGGTGCAGCGGGCATGGAACCGCCGGATGGTGGTGTGCCAGGCCGTGGCCGCCCAGCAGGCCAAGGTGTGCGCTCGGGGGTGCACGCAGGGCTGCACGTGTGGCGGCCGCTGCAGCTCCCCTTAGATGGCGGTGCGACGATGGTGGCATGCCATGGGCCGAGAAGGGCTGGGTCTCACCCAACACTGCCGCCGCCGCCACTGCCGCCTCCCGCAGGCCGGCGCCAACGGTGCCGCGCCCGCTGCCCCCATCGAGCTGTCTGAGCTGACCGCCGTGGGCCCGCTGGACGGGTGAGTGCAGAGGAAGGAGGAGGTGGGACATCTTGGGGTCTGCAATGCCGCGGTCCTCCGCCACCACAGCAGCGCCGGCACCGACCTCCCGCCCTCTCCCCGCTCCTTGCTCCCACCCCGCAGGCGGTACGGCAGCAAGGTGGCCGCCCTGCGCCGTACCTTCTCCGAGTACGGCCTCATCCGCTTCCGCGTGCTGGTGGAGTGCCGCTGGCTGCAGAAGCTGTCGCAGCTGCCGGGCGTCAGGTGCGCCTGCTGGGCTGCGACTCGAGGCTTAGGGCGCAGGGGCAGCACCGTGTGTGCCATGCGTGGCTCGTGCTGCGGCTGTGTGGCACGCACGGAGATCAGACAGTCTGCTGCAGTCTTGGTTCACAACCGCACGCCTCCCCCCTTCCACGCCGTGCAGCGAGGTGCCCGAGTTTGGGCCCGCCGCCAACGCGCTGCTGGACCGGCTGGCCACCTCCTTCAGTGTGGAGGAGGCGCAGGAGGTGCGGCCAGGCAGCAGCACCCAATTTCGCTTGGTTGCACGTGCAGGCATATGTGGGCGCCGGGCTGCTGGCAGGACTGCTGGCACCTCAGTGCACACCACACAGCCGCGGTCACAGTCGCCCGACCCGCCCCCCTGCTCCCTCCCCCGCCTGTTTGCAGGTGAAGGACATTGAGCGCACCACCAACCACGACGTGAAGGCCATTGAGTACGTGCTCAAGTCCAAGTTCCAGGCCGACCCCGAGCTGGCCAAGGTGCGCTTGGTTTGGGGGCGGCTGGGCTGGGGGCGGGGAGGGTGGAGGCTCTAATTTGGTGGGCTGGAGCCTGGTGGCGTGCGGTTTGTTGCGGGCGCCATGCAGGGCGCCAACAAAGCGCCCGCTTGCCAAGCGCGGCTCTGAGCGGCTGCTGCGTGCACTGCGTCCGTCCACCTGACCAGGTGCTGGAGTTCACCCACTTTGCGTGCACCAGCGAGGACATCAACAACCTGAGCCACGCGCTGATGCTGCGCGAGGCGCTGCACGCCGAGCTGCTGCCCGCCATGGACAAGGTCATCGGGGAGATGGCGCGGT
>RRZL01000080.1:169111-190053 GCA_006782975.1 Chlorella sp. Dachan | reverse complement strand
GTTGCAGCCGGTCTGGCCGCCGAGGTGCTGATGCCGTACCAGCGCCTACATGCGTGCACGCTTACACATTCTCTTCGGCTGCCTCCCCTCCCCTTCTTGCAGCCTGACAGGTGGGCAGGATGGCGCTACTGGCTGGCCAGCTGGCAGGGATTCTGGAGGGGTATTGGATGGATGCCGGGGAGGCATGCAGCCGCTGTAGGCTTCTCCCTGCACCTCCCTGCCCCACCTTTCCCTCCGCCCTCCCTGCTGCAGCTACTACCCTGTCAACACCGTCAGCTGCTGCTCTCCCGCGCTGCTGCTGGAGAATGGGGACGCCTGGGAGCTGGAGCGCTGCGGCTGCCACGACAGGCAAGCTGGTGGTGCTGCTGCTGCTGCTGCCGCTGCTGCTACTGCTGCTGCCCTTCCTCCCACTTGGTCTGTGCACGCCGCTGCAGCATGCCGCATGCAGCTGTCCCATTTTGCACGTGTGGACTGCTGCTGGTCGCACGCAGACTGCTGGTTGGCCTTGCAAACGTCCTGCCGCAGCCGCGACCCCAACTTCCCCGTCAACTGCGGCGGCACCAACACGCACGAGCTGCTGTGGGGCTTTGTGTTCTTCAGGTGCGCCCACTGTGGTTGTTACCACGTGCGGCAATGCCTGGTGTGAATGTGCTTGCATGGCGCCACGCTCTGCGAGCTTCCGTACTGGCAAGTGCCAAGTGCCCTGCCTTCCCCGGTTGGTCCCTCCCACCACTCCTGATCCCTTCCCACCGCTCCCCCGCGACCGCCCTGCAGGCTGTCCCCGCTGGGCCACGTGGTGCCGGTGGGCCCCGCCCAGTGCTGCAACGTGTGCCTGAGCAGCACGGTGCACCCCATCAACCAGTGCGACGATCTGTGAGTGGGCGGCACGTCTGATGGAAAGCACGCGCTCTTAGCCTGCCTTCAGCAGCAGCAGCAGCAGCAGCAGCAGCACCCCCCGCCCTGCAGTGCCTCCACCAACCCATCCCACCCACCCGCTGCCCCACGCCGCAGCAACTCGTGCTCCGGCCACGGCGTGTGCCGCATGCGCCGCTGCGAATGCTTTGACGGCTGGGCGGGCGCCGACTGCTCGCAGGGCGCAGGCGGCGGCAAGAGTGTGCCGCCCTGGGCCATAGCCCTCATTGTGCTGAGCAGCAGCGCGCTGGCCGGCATCCTCATCATAGCCGCTGGCTACGCGCTGCAGGCGCTGGGGGTGACCCCTGGCTCGCCAGGTGGGCGGCAGTGGGGGGCAGGGAGTGGGCACAGCCACAAGGCCCCAGCGCATCCTTGGGAGGAGAGCACACCTCTGGGTTGCATGTGCACCCCTACTGAGTGGACTGCGCGTGCACTCCTGCTGACCCTACCTGTTTGCAGCGGGCAGCGAGGATGGCGACGCCGAGGCGCGCGAGCCGCTGCTCATCCGCATCGACGCCGATGACGCCGGCAGTGTGGGCTCCGCAGACACCAGCGGTGCGTGCTGCTGGGTACATGCTTACAAACCTGCGGCCCTCGGTTTGTTGGTCTACGTTTTACTGCTCTTGCCATGCCTCGCACTGCGCCTCTTTGCGGCTGCGTGCGCCGCAGCTCACCCGCTGGCCCTCACTTGCCTGCTGAGCAGACGGGGAGGACGAGGTGGATGCCGAGGAGGTCGAGCGGCGGGTGCACAATGCCATTGAGCGGTTAGAACACGCTGCGGGGGGCGGCGCGCCCCAGCGAGAGGCGGCGCTCTCACCCGCGGCAGGGCCAGCAGGGGCAGCGGGAGAAGCAGCAGCAGAGGCACCGGCAGCCGGCAGCGGGGCAGGGCAGGCGGTGGGTGATGCAGCAGCGGCGGCCAGCTGCCAGCACCAGGGCGGCAGCGGCACGCAGCAGGAGCAGCAGCCGGCGGACGCAGAGGCAGAGCAGCGGGACACAGCAGCGGAGGAGGGTGCCATGCCGCCTCCAGAGGCAGAAGTGGCGCCCGGGGCCGGCGCCCCAGCTGCCCCTCCTGAATCGGCAGCGGCAGCAGCTGGGGATGAGCCTCGGAAGCCGCCACGTGGCGGCTGCGGGCTCACTCCCGAGGGGCCCCTGGCCATGGTGGACTGCAGCGTGTGCATGAGCCGCCCGGTGCAGGTTGTGGCGGTCCCGTGCGGCCACATCGCCATGTGTGAGTGACCGAAGGGGCGGGCATGGCTGGGAGGGGTGGCTGCTTGATATGCATGCTCCCTGCTGCGTGGGCAGCGCTGGCCGCCTGCTTGTCACCTATTGCCGCACCCCTGTCTGCACCCACCCGCACCACCCCCTCCTCAACCCCTCGCCCTTGCAGGCCGCCGCTGCAGCCGCCGCCTGAACCGGTGCCCCATCTGCCGCAAGGAGATTGCGCGCCGGCAGCGCCTGTACGTGTAGAGTAGCGCAGAACGTCTCCATGCATACCTGCTACCTGCCCTGTACCCATTGGCACCTGCTGCCCACCTGCCCGCCCCGCCTGCACACTGCTCGTAGCGCTCTCTGATGCTCCATGTACCATACAACCGCGGCTGAGTGTAAGGCCAGCAAGACTGCGTGTTACTCAACACACGGCAGGAGAGATCCCGCTGTTTGTTATTCAGGCTTTCTAGGGGCATACAGTAGTGCACGGGGGCTGTGAGCAGGCAGCTCGAAGCAGATTCAGCAGGCAAGCCGCAGGGGTCGTTCAAATAGGAAGGGAAGTGCCAAATAATGGGAATGGGTGGCGAACGAATGCCGGAACCCAACGATCCAGTAATATCAGTTGTAGTGCAAGGAGTGGAGGTGCGGCGAGGCGCGGTACACGAAAGCGGGAAAAAGCAGGTGCGGAGGAGGCAGCTCTGCTATTGTGTGGGTGCCAATCTTTACCAGGGGCCCATGGCAGTGAGCGTCAGCAGCCTGATCGGGAAGCGGGTGCGAGCCGGGCCTAGCGGGTCCCCGCCTTGGCTGCCAGCGCCGGCCACTCCGCCTCGTCTGGGTGAACAGCCAGCCTGGCCCAGTCTGCGGCCCGCGAGTTGTAGCCTCCGGCCAGGCTTGCAACCGTCGTGTATGTTCTCTCGGCAGGCCGTTTGCCAAACACGGTGACCTGCGGCGGGCCCCAAACAAAGCAGGGAGGGTGACACACCGAGGCCGCACGCTGGCGTCGATGCTCGCGATGCTGGCACGGCCCACATGGGCCGGCCCTGCCACGCCCTGTGTACCATGCCGTCTCCAAACCTTGCCATGCCACCCCATACTCTCTTGCATCATGCCATGCCTATGCCACAGGCCCTCCCTCCCAGTAGCACTGCGAGACAGGGGGGAAGCGCGACGCACCTTGCCATACTTGTAATCGTTTGGTTTCGGGCCCAGCGTGAAGGAGGGCTGCCCGCTAAGGCGCAGCTGCACGCGCTTGTTCCAGGTGGACGGGATGTTGAAGTAGAGTTGCATCTGCGGGGCGGGGGCAGGCGGAGGCAGGAGGCACGGCTCGGTGGCCATATCCCTCCGGTGGCTGTGGTGAGCCGGCAGTGTGCAGGGGGGCGCAAATATAACAACTGCAACTTGCAGGCCTGCGCTGCTGTTACCCACCTGCATGTTGGCGTTGGCATCGTTGTAGCTGCAGGACACAGGCGGTAGACCAGTCAGGGTGACTAACAGCTGAGTGGGGGAGAGCGCTGCATGCCCAGCTCGTGTCCGGTTGGTCCCGCCAGGCCATACATGGCCGTTGCAGGCATCAAAGCAGTCGCAGGCATTATCTGAGACTGGCCAGCTTCTGTCAGACCCAGGCGCTGGGTTTGCCACACTCACAAGATGTTGTTGTCGAATGTGACGCACACGCGGTTTTGCGCCAGGGGGAACACGCCCCAGATGGCCCTTGTGACCTGCAGGCGAGGTGCGAGCCATTGGGTGTTGAGCAATAAAGGCAACGTCGCACTCTGCATGAATGGGCTGCCCAAACAAATTCCAGAGCACGATGCATCCTGGCCAGAGCCTGCAACATGCAGCCATCTGGGGCCAGCCACCGCCGCCCCTGGACTCACCGGCCGCCGGGTGGTTATGTCAACGTACTGCAGCGTGACCTTCATGCGCTGGTTGTTCAGGGCATCAAACGTGATCCTGACGGTGCCGTTAGACCCAAACTTGATGGAGCCATCCCACCTGTTTGGAGTGTGGGTGTTGGTGGGGTGAGCTCGGGCAGGGCGGAAGGAACACAACAGGGCAGGCAGCCTACGCGTGGCGGCTGCTTAGCTGGTTGGCAAACAGTGTGGTCAGTGCACAAGTCGCAGCAGGCGCACCACTTGGAGGCGGTGATAACGGAGTCGTCCCCATACCAGCTGATCCTAAAGTCGCCCAGGCCTGCAGGGGCCAGGAACGGTAGGGTGTGGTGTGTGGTGTGTGACATGCAAGACCAACTTCTCGTGTATCAGCAGCACCTGGATACATATATGATGTATCGCAAGTTTCGTTGCGGACACGCAGACTTTAAACCCGAAAAGTGAAAGTGATGGGGATCACCCGTGCAGTGCAACGAATCGCAGCGGGCAGATGCTGCACTCACGTGGGGGGCAGTTGCCAAAGTCGGAAGCCGGCCAGATGGACGTACTCGGAATTCCGGTACGCGACTTGAAGGGCTGCGGGGCAGGCAGGCAGGCCGGGAGGTCGGATCATGACGAGTGGCCACGGCAATGAAAGTGACAGGTGCAAGGCGCCACAGGCTTGGATAGTGCAGTGGCAGGTGCAAGCGACGCTTCTGCCCACTGCCGCTGGACATGAGGCCAGCTGTGCCGCCCGCACCGTGACGCTGCTGGTGGCATTGCGACACACGAATGCAGGCTTGTTGTCCATGCCCGTCACGCCCCAAGGGTGGGCAATGCGCTTGTTCAGAATGGCGTTTGGGCATGATGTGCAGCCATTCGGGCCACACTGAGCCGCCGGGCAGCCGTCGCATGGCGTGCACATGGCCGTGCCGGGGACAATGGGGTTGGGGGTGGGGAAGTGGCCCGACTTGCTGCGCTCAGCATGGGCAGGGCGGGGAGCACATCACTTGCTGGCGGTGGCAGAGCAGGAGTTCCCCAACCTGCCAGCGCAAGGCCTGCCGGCGGGACACTGCACAGCAGGCTGAGCGCGTAAGCGGTACAGCAGGCAGCGCATATGCGGTGATGAAAGGAAATGAGGTGGCAGAGTTAAGATGAACAGCTAGCTCACCATGCCGTGCAGCCGGCCTGGTTGTTGCACAGCATGCGGGTGGTAGCCCCGGCGAGCTGGCGCCTGCAATTGAGGACGTTGCTGCAGGCCGGGGAGAGAGCGCAAAGTGGGGTTGGTGGGCGATGCCCGTGCTCACGAGTTGGACTGTAGGCGCAAGCTGGCATCACCAGGGCACAGCAGAATGCGAGGCATGCTTTGCTGCTGGATAAAACCCCTTACCTGTAAAAGTTGATGTTGGAAGGGGGGATGACCCGGTCGGCGGCGTCCACGTTATTGCCGGCCACTGTGCAACACAAGGCAGGGCAGCAAGATGCTTGGACATGAACGAGGGAGTTTGTTGTAGTTCTAGGGACACCGAAAGAGGATAAATGAGGGGAGGAGGCCCTGAACGTTATGAGAAGTATGAGCTGGCCTAGCCGCTCACCGTACTCCGAGTCATCGTCATCACACAGGTCTGCAATGCACACATCCAAGTCCGCCGCGGTTGCAGCTGCAGCCGGCACCTGCAGTGGGGGATTGCGGGCCACTACATGATGCAACGGTCAGGCAATGAGGGCAGATGTGCAGGCCAGCTGCTGTTGTCAAGCCGCAAGCCAGAAGTCGCTGATACCGCAGCCGGGAGGTTGTGGCTACAAGCTGCAAAAAGGGCAGGCGCAGCACACAGCAGGTGCGTGCCTTCATTTTGGGGTACGGCCTGTTGGCTGCTTCCAGCTCGCACGTCTGGCAGCCCGTGGTTGCGGTGCACCTGTTTAGCTGCAGGCGCAGGAGGGGAGGGCAGCAGCCGTCATGGCCAAGCGCAGCAGTGCGGGGGGAGCCTGTGCCAGGTCAGGGCGCCGCCGTGAAAGCGAGCAGCGGGCATGCCATGCCGCAAAAGCCGCAGTTGGACAGCCGGGAAACACTCCTGCTCACCGCGCAGATGCCGCATGTCTGGCACTGGATGGGCATGCTGGGGAGCTTGAACCTGCAGCACCGGCAAGGGTGGCATGCGCCAGTGAGCCGCAGCTCTGACGGGGATAGTCTGCCTGCCATCCGCTGGCCACTGCCGCCGGGTGCCTTGGCAAATCGCCCTCTAGCTGTGCCTAGGTTCCCGCACTCACCGGGTCTGTGCATACGGGTCAGGCGACTTGAAGGACCCCGGCTTGCAAGTGGCGCAGCCGCCCGTCTCTGTGCAGCCGGCGCAGGGCGATGTGCCGTCCTGGTGCAGGGTCGGCAGGGAGGGGCGCACACCTTCGGGGCGCTGCGGGGCGTGCGGGCTGATACCTGCCAAGGGCTGAACCCACAAGGCCACCTTACAAGCCTGCCTCACGCACCGACTCCAGAATGGCGCCCTCCATCTTGTAGTGCATGCACACTCCATCGCAGAAGGGCTCGTTCACGTCGATCTGTTCTCTGGTGTCAAAGTAGGGCCCCAGGTTGCGAGGCGCAAATGGTTTGCACGCCGTGCACACAAAGATGCCTCTTGTGTTCCTGGCTGCACAGGGCGGGTGCAGGCAGAGTGGGATGGCTGAGATTGGTGTGCGAGCCGTGAGCAACTGGGTGTGTTGCCTTACATCAGGACTGGCATCGCAGCTGCAGGTGCAGAGCAGGCAGGAGGGTGGGCAGCCCCAGCACATCCTGCCACCCGCTCCGCCATTTCCCCTGCCGCAGCACTCACTGCATGTGCTACAGCCGGGGTAGTCAGCCAAGCATTGTGCAGCGGTGTTTCTGCAGTCCGAGGGCGGGGCAGAGTGGACCTGTCACGAGACGGCATGCGGCGTGCACAGCCGGCGCCATCTACGGGTGGACCCGCTCTGGACAGCAGCGTAGCATGGTGCACTCACGCGTTGGAAGCTGGCAGCGCGTTGCGTGGAATAAGCGGCGGCGGCATCTGGCCTGCAAGGGTGAGGGGTCCAAAGGTGGCATGGAGACGTGCGAGCAATGTGCGAGTGCAGCTGCGGGCGACAGCTGCAGCCGCGGCGGCAGCTGGCGCAGGTTGTGGCAGGGCGCTGCAGCGTTGCAGCCTCTCCTTCTGCGGCATCTCATGGGTCTTCAAACGCGAATGGTGCAGAAATGATGGCGCCAGGGCGAGCAATGCGCGCGCGCTGGGCCGAGCGGCACAAACGCTGCGCGCGGGCGGAACGCTGCTGCCGTGAACAGCACAGATGCAATGTGACAGAGTGATTGGCAACAGGGGCCGCCTCTAAAGGCGCCGCTCCCGCACCTTGCGCAATAGAACAGAGTGCCAGCCCGATCAGGAGGGCCCACGGGAGTGAATTGGACATGGCTGCGTGCTGGAACTGACGATAGGCAAGTGTTCTGGGCGCTTGGCTCCCTAGAGGGTGCGGGTCAGTGACGGCTGGGTGACCCCCCGCTCGTTTCCTTGCAGCCGGACCTCCGGCTGCCTTGTGTTTTCGTCGATAGCTCGCCGCAGCGAGCCCCAAATTCATCGTTCAATTGATACATGAAGACAGGCACGCACGCTGCGCGGAGCTTGCAAGCGGCAAGGGGTGCTCGCGGCGCCTGCTCCCCGGCTGCTCCCCCAAACTGTATAACTGTCGCTCTGTGTGGATTTGAGACCCCGCACCGGCGGTGGGTGGCTTCCGGGCGAGTGTCCAGCCCAGCCACGCACGGGTGCCGCCGGCCCCCGCCGCGCCTCATGTATCATCAGATGGGCAAGTGCGGCTGATGGCAGGCCCACTGCACATCTACTGCACCAGCAATGGTTGCTTGCGCCCATGTGCACCGTTCGAGCATATGATTCGCAGCCAAAAGGCCCGCCGTGCTGGGACTGCACAGCGCCTTTGGCAGCGCTGCATGCAATGCCATACCCACCTGACATGGCTCTTGCCCCCACCTGGCATGGCCCCTGGCATGCTCGACTGCCATGACCATGCCAACACAGCCTGAAGTGTTTTTCCTGGAGTGTCCACCTGCCTCCTACATCTCAGGCTGCACCGTTCTGGCATGCCGCTCGAGCAGCGATGATCATTCATGATCAATATTGCACCTTCCGCCAATGCCGGTTGAAGCAGCCCAGCGATGTGGGTGCGGTTGCCCGCATGCAGGAGCCCGCCCACTTCCAATCGTGCTACCTGGGCTTACTGTGGCGTACAGGTGCAGTCAGCCGCAGGAGGGCTGTAAGCAGGCAGCGCAGCAGGCTGCCCAAGGAAGAGGTCATTCAAGTAGAAAATGAGTGCCAAAGAATGCGGGAGCGGTGTGGAATGGGTGCAGAGGAAGTGCGAGGCCGGTAGGTGCAGCAGAGCCTAACCAACATCAGTAACTTAGGTGTGAAGTGGATGGTGGGTGTTGTTAGCAGTGGAGGAATGGGAGAAGAAACACAAGATGCGACATACGAAAAACGCAAGAAGGGTGTTACTCGAGCAGCCCTGAGAGACATGGGAGTGGCAGGCCATGATCAGCGTACAGCCTCTTATTCAGTTCGTGCAGTCTCTTTCACCTCCAGGACCTGCAGCTTCCTTGGGCGGCGACGTGCCCACCTGTGCTGCAGCCAGCGGCCAGCAGCTCAGCAGACGAGTGTTGCATGCCGGGCTGAACGCGTTAACGCGTCCCCGCCTTGACCGCCAACGCCGGCCACTCCGCCTCGTCTGGGTAAATAACCAGCCTGGCGCGGTCCGCCGCCTTCCAGTTGACGCCCGTGTCCAGGCTTGCGACCGTCGCGTACTTGGCTTCGCCGACCAGCTTGGCAAATACAGTGACCTGCAATGGGCGGCCCAGTAAGAGCAGGGAGTGAGGTGGCCAGCCGCTACAGTGGCCAACCGCAACCCTGGCTCCACACGGTGCTAGGGCACAGAGGCACACCAGCGCGCCGCACCTTGCCATACTTGTAGCCTTGGGCTGGCAGCGTGAAGGAGGGCTCCCCGCTGAGGCGCAGCTGCATGCGCTTGTTCCAGGTGGCCGGGATGTTGAAGTAGAGTTGCATCTGCGGGGTGGGGGGCAGCGGTGTGGGGGCACGAAATTTCATGCAGGCTCAGCCTGAGAAGGCACCAGGGCTGTGTCACGCAGTGCTGTTTCTCCAAGTTGCAGTATCATGCAAGCTTTTTGCACACCTGCATGTTGCTGTTTGCATCATTGTAAACGACGCTGTTGTCCAGCGTGACGCAGATCCGGTTTTGCAGCACGGGGAAGGCGCCCCAAACGGTCTTTGTGACCTGCACGCGAGGTGCGAGCAGCCGACTGACACCAGTGAATGACAACGACAATGAAAATCATTTAGCAGGTGAGGCATTGCAAAGGTCCGTGACTGCCACCTGAGGCATTGCTGCTGCTGAAACGTAAGCACAGGCACATAACAAGCCACCCACGGCCCCTCCAATACATCCATGGCGTTGCCCTGCATGCATCACAGCGAGCATCGTGCACCGGCAGCCGCCAATTGAGCTCCTGGGCCAGCCACTGCCGCCCCCTGGACTCACCGGCTGCAGGGTGGTTGCGTCCTTGTACTGCAGCGTGACCTTCATGCGCTGGTTGTTCAGGACATCAAACGTGATCCTGACTGTGTCATTACTCTGGAAATCAATGAAGGAGCCGTCCCACCTGTGGGTGTGCGTGTGGGTGGTGTGCGGCGGGTGGTAAGCACGACGTTACGGCCTGCGCAAGCTGATGCTCAACAGGCTCAATGCAGTTGGGAGCGGCTGGCAAGTGCATGATGTGGTACAGACGCACCACTTGGAGACGGTGATGTCAGAAGACAAGTCCACCGGCCACCAGTTGATCCTAAAGTCGCCCAAGCCTGTTCAGGCAGAACACAAACAGGCAGGGACGATTCAGCGGCCGCACCGGCTGCCATGCGGCGGGGACACCCAACGGCCACACACAACAGTCGCCACGCCAAGCAGTCCACGGCGACCTGCCCGTCAAGCAAGCATTCAGGCGGCAGCACTCACGTGCAGGGCAGTTGCCGAAATCTGGGGCCTGCAGCGCAGAGGAGAATGTGGGAAGTAGAGATGAGAACGTGGCGGGCCAAGACAGCCTGACCTGCTATGCCAACGCCCACTGAAGGCGTTGCGGTGCACGACTGACGCACACACGTTTCTATGCTCACCGGGTAGATGGCAGAGCTCAGCAGGCCGGGGCGCGACTTGAAGGGCTGCGAGGCAGGCAGGCAGGCCGGGAGGTCGGATCATGACGAGTGGCCACGGCAATGAAAGTGACAGGTGCAAGGCGCCACAGGCTTGCATAGTGCAGTGGCAGGTGCAAGCGCCGCAACTGCCCACTGCCTCTGGACATGAGGCCAGCCGTGCCGCACGCACCGTGACGCCGCTGGTGGCATTGCGGCACACGAATGCAGGCTTGCCATTCATGCCAGTCACGCCCCAAGGGTGGGCAATGCGCTTGTTCAGAATGGCGTTTGGGCACGATGTGCAGCCATTCGCGCCACACTGAGCCACCGGGCAGCCGTCGCACGGCGTGCACATGGCCGTGCCGGGGACAATGGGGTTGGGGGTGCGGAAGTGGCCCGACTTGCTGCGCTCAGCATGGCAGGGCGGGGAGTCTGCTTGTGGTGGTGGCAGACCAGGAGTCCCCAACCTGCCAGCGCAAGGCCTGCCGGCGGGACACTGCACAGCTGGCACAGCAAACACGGCGGGCACAACAGGCTGAGCGCATGTGCGGTAACGATGGGCATTGAGGTGGCAGGGCGAAGATGAGCGGGGAGCTCACCATGCCGTGCAGCCGGCCTGGTTGGTGCACAGCATGCGGGTGGTGTCCCCGGCGAGCTGGCGCTTGCAGTTGAGGACATTGCTGCAGGCCGGGGCGGGGAGAGGCAGAGCGGGGTCAGGTGGGAGATGCGAGTGCTCATGAGTGCCCTCCGGCCCCGAGCCACAGAGTACAACAGCATGTGTAGTACGGTGTGCAGCTCGACATACAGTATAGGCATTACCTGTGGAAGTTGATGTTGGATGGGAGAATGACCCGGTTGGCGCCGTCCACATTTTGGCCGGCCACTGCACAAGGCCATGCAGAAGATGCTCGAGGTGTGAGGAGCATGCGGAACTTGGGGGGTGACTCACCAGCTGGACGCCATTCGCCTCAGGATAGACAGGATGACCAGATGTTCCTGCAAACAAACGCCACCGCACACTGAATGGAAAGCACTGGTGGACTCGGCCACTCACCGTAATCTGAGTCGTTGTCTTCGCACAGGTCTGCAATGCACACATCCAAGTCCGCCGCGGTTGCAGCTGCAGCCGGCACCTGCAGTGTGGGTTGTGTGCATGATGGGACAGGCATGATGTGGGCAGGGAGAAGGTGAATGCAGGGCGACTCGTGACAGCAGCAAGCAACCCAGACACTGGTTGGCAGCGCCCCTTGCATGGGCGCTGCCAACCTCCACACGCTGCACAAGCAGGCGGCAAACGCAGAAGGGCGCGCCTTCATTTTGGGGTACGGCTTTTTGGCTGCGTCCAACTCGCACGTCTGGCAGCCCGTGGTTGCGGTGCACTTGTTTAGCTGCAGCCAAAGTCAGGGTTTGTGGTACTGAGCCGCGGGCGGCATGATCAAGACAGCATCGCCCCGCGCCAATCAGGGCACACGCAAACCAGCAGCACGTGGTGTTGGGCACCACACATTGTAGCTCACCGCGCAGTAGCCGCACATTTCGCACTGGATGGGCATACTGGGGAGCTTGAATCTGCAGCGCGGGCAAGGGTGGCATGTGCAAGTGCTGCGCCTTGGGCAGGGTGCTCGCTTTCGAATGTTGACCAAAAGCGACAGCACTGCACTCTGGAGGTGCCCCTCCGTTCTGGCCAGCATCCCGGCCACCATAGCATGCTTTCGTGCCCTCCCGCACTCACCGGGTCTGTGCGTACGGGTCGGGCGACTTGAACGATCCTGGCTTGCAAGTGGCGCAGCCGCCCGTCTCTGTGCAGCCGACGCAGGGCGATGTCTCGTCCTGCGGAGCAGGGGTCGGCATGGAGGGGCGCACACCCTGGGTGCGCCGCCAGGCATGCGGAACCGGGCACGCACATAAGGTCGCGAGCTGCTCAGCCCGTTGGCAGGCAGCATTCTGGCCTGCCACCAAGCACTTTGAACTGCCGTGAGCCATGCCCGCCCACACGCACCGCCTCCAGCAGTGGCCCCTGCAGCTTGTACTGCATGCACACTCCGTCGCAGAAAGGCTCGTTCACAAAAACGCCGCCTCGTTCGAAGTAGCCATTGGTAGCGTCACGCGGCGCGTAAGGCTTGCACGCTGTGCACACAAATATGCCACGTGTATTCTTGGCTGCACGAGGGTACAGTGAGACCAGAGGAACCAGGTTGCCTGTGCACAGTGTGCATCAAGGGCAGCAGGCCCAAAGCGACAAAGAGGCAGCACAGGGTGCAGCTGGATGAGCCAGAAAGTGCCGTCACGCGGGCGGCATCATTCAACCCCTCCCTTTGCCCCAGGCAACCCCTCCCAGCAGCACCCACCGCAAGTGCTGCAGCCGGGGTAGTCTGCTAGGCACTTGGCGGCAGTGTCCCTGCAGGCGCGGCATGGGAAGCGGTATTGAGAGCGAGCTGCGATGCATCAGTCTTGCGGGGCAGGGTGCCATGGCGAGTGCCGGCGGCCGTGATGGTCCACTTACGCGTTTGCGGCTGGCAGCACATTGCGCGGGATGGGCGAGGGCGCCTTCACCTGGCCTGCAAGGGAGGGGAACGAAAGGCCTTAGTCAGGCCTCCCGCAAGGTGCCAGGTCAAGGGTGCGGCTGCCGGCAGCAGCGGCAGCCACGGCGGCAGCTGGTGGAGAGGTGGTGCGCGCTTGCAAGGGCTCCTGCGGTTGCAACACGGCGTCCATGAGGCGTGGGGAACGCCAGGGCGAAGAATAAGGGGTCGGCCGCCGAGCGGCACACCCCTTCGTCGTGTGGGTCGAGTGCGGCGGCTTGGCGGTGGCATGAGCGGAAACTGCACCTGGCATGTAACAGTTGGCAGCAGCAGGCAGCCTGCAAAAGCGCCTCTCCCGCACCTTGTGCAACAGAGCAGAGCGCCAGGGCCACTAGCGCCGCTGCAAGCCGCATGATTGGGCAACCGAGGCGGAACAGTTGCCAAGTTGCAGAAGTAGAAGGCCAGGGCAGGCGAGGGTGGGGTCATGGGGAGGCTACTTGGCTGCGGTACATTTGCCCCTAAATGGCTCATGCATGGGCGCACTGCACCGACCTTGGGTTGTCTGGTCTGGTGTTGCCCCTCCCACATTAGTTGCGGGTCTGAAAGCTGCACAGCGCGACCACAGCCCTTGCAGCTTCTGGGTGAGCAGGCCGAATTGACGGCACAAGGGACGAACCGTGCAGGCGGTGGCGGTGCTCGCGTGGCGGCCCGCAGCCCCAGCCTGCCCCAGCCTGCCTCTGAGGCGTATGGTTGATGGTCTGCACCCAGCTCCATTACCGTGTGTGGCGAAGATGGGCGGCCGACCTGGCTGACGCTCCAACGCACCCGCTGCCGCACGCCCAGGTAGTTTTGGCATTGAGGGCAGGCCATTCGTGACGATGCATTCGCTGGTGAGAGTGACATGCAATGCTTACAGCTACAGGTGGACAATATGCACTCAGCGGCCGACCACCCAGCACCATTCACACTCACCTGCGCCTTTTGATAGCAGTGTCAGGCCTGTGCCTTGCACAGGATGAGCCACGCCAGCTGGCGGCGCCCACTGTCGGTGGGGCACGGTTGCTACCAAGGCGTTGGCACCAGAAGCCTTGTCAACTGGAAGTGTAGTGTGCAGCGCATGGTGAGGAGCGTGGATGGCACAATATCTGCCGAGTGCTGCGGGGCGTGTGTCGATATGACGGGAAGGGCATGCGCCACGGCAACGCGCAGGGTGCCAGTTCAGGTGGGCTGAGGTTGCGCGCTTGAAGGCGTGCAGCTCCTCAGCAATGGTCGCTGTATACTGACGCCGGGTGTCAGCGTACAACATCGAACGCATTTCGCCGGGGCGAGTAGCAGGCCGGTGCCGACGGCGGGGCGTTCGCGGCAACTGTCAGGGCTGGATGGCAACCCACCCACCATCTGGACAAGGCAACCATGCACCAGGAAGCAGGAAGATTGGGGTGAGGGAGAGCTGCGCACGGTCCACAGCATCAGCCGCAGGTCCACGTGGGGCAGCGTGCGCATGGCAGCGACACCGGCGGCAGTGGCAGCTGCTCTTGAAGGGCCCTTGTGGCTGCTGCCCTCGATGAAGCTGCGTCTTTTCGTGTGATCTACCGCGCCATCTTTTTCCAGCCGTCGGTCCCACTCCGCAACGGGAGCAGAGCCCCGAGCTCCACCTGGGCCCCGCCGTGTCGTTGCACGTGAGTGGCTCGAACGCAGAGGTGCAAAGCAGAGGTGTGCGGGCCGCTCCGCAGCTCAGGCCTGGGCCGTGAGCAGGCGGCCGCTCGCCGCTACCGCTGCTGTGCGTCTCCAGAGACTCTCTAACACTCCCGCCCGCCTGCCGAGCCGCAGCGCAACGTTCAGCCCTGCCCACCCAGCCGCCGCCGCCGCCCACCACTCTCCCCAGCCGCAGGCCCGGCCCCTCAAGCCCACAGCCAGGGGCGTGCAGGGCCCGTGGCGCCAGCCATGGCGCCCCACGAAAAGCCGCCCTTCAGGGTGGAGGCGCTGCTGCCCGCACCAGCCTCCAGCTACTTCCTGGAGCGCGACTCGGCAGCGTTCCGCTCACTGCTCTCCAAGGTGCGCGCCGTGGAGGGCTGTTTGACCCAGCTGCAGCCTGCAGCCCGCCTGTGCTGCTGTGCTGCACGCCCTTGCCGATTACCTGCGTTGCCTGCCGCAGCCTGTGAACCACAGCAGGCAGACCTGCATGCGCAGCTTGCAGCTCACCGAGCCGCCTCCCGCCGCTGCGCAAGCAAGCAGGTGCTGAAGATTGGGCAGCTGGAGTTTCAAGACTGCTGGCACGAGGGCAGCAGCACGTTTGTCAAGATCGTGACCAAGCCGGAGTTTGGCAGCTGGGTGCGTGGTCGCATCTGATGTGGCAGGAGCAGCGGTCGTGTTGCACTGTGTTGTCATTCTACCTCAGCCCATCCGTGCTGCACGCTTCCCAAGCGGCCGCACTGTCCCGCCCCGCCCGCTCACTCCCTCCCCGCCACCCCTCACGGCGCAGGTGCCCAAGAGCGTGGCGTCGCAGCTGCAGAGCAGCAACTTGGAGTTCATAGACGTCATTGAGTACAACCCCGCCTTCATCTCGGCCTCACCCTACCGCATATTTGTGCGCACCGAGTCGCCCTTCCTCAAGGACAAGCTGGATGTGCGCATGACCATGACGATCGAGGAGGCGGAGGGTGGCGCGGCATGCCGCCAGGTGGGTGGTGCTCGGCAGGGGGCGTGCTGGGGGCATCAGCGCTGGGGGCACTGCTGCTGCAAGGTGTTGGGAACACGTCGCCTCAGTGTGCTGAGCTGGCAGACGCACATCGAGTCCCCCGCTGCACCCACACCTGCGCCCACACTGCCCTCTTCCTCTGTCCAGATTTTGGAGGGCCACATCCGCGTCAAGATGTTTGGCGTGGGGCGCATCGTGGAGGGCATTGTCAAGGACAGCCTGCAGAACGTGCGCTGCGCCGGGCTGGCGTGGCGGCACCAGAGGCAGATGCTTGGCAGACTGTGCAGCTGGATGGGGCAAGCTGTGCAGTAGCAGCTGGCTGTTGGTTGCTGTTCTCACGGAGCACTGCGCTCAGGCTTTGGACACCACTGTTCTGTGCTGCACAGACATACAAGAAGCTGCCGGAGATTGTGCGGCGGTGGCAGCTGTTCCGTGAGGAGGCGCTGCGCTCTGGTGATGGCCGCCAGCTGCTGCTGGGGCGGCCGCCCGTGGGCTGCGAGGTGCAGTGGATCCGCCACGAGGTGCTGCAAATCCTCAAGGTGCGCAGACTGGTGGGCAGGGAAAGCAGCAGAGCCAGGATGTGCTGGCGAGATGGTGCGCCCCATCGCATTGGGGCAGTGGCGCGCATGGCCAGCCTTGCCTGCTAGCATGCGCGCCGCTGCCGTGTTCTGCAGTGCATTGTTTGCTTACCCATGCTATCGACTTGCGGTGTGCGGTGCAGGAGCCGCTGTGCGAGGATGGCACGGTCAGCCCCACCAGCGCACTGTCGCCACCCATGGGCGCCTCGGAGGCAAGCGATGACAGCCCCTCGGCGGTGGGCCGTGCGCAGCAGCTGCAGCAAGCAGCAGCAGTGGGAGCCGCAGCTGCTCGAGCAGGCGTTGCAGCAGGGGGCGCAGCAGTGGCAGCAGCAGCAGCAGCAGCAGGGGGCACGGCAGTGGCGGCAGCAGCAGCGGCAGGGGGCGCGGCAGCGGCGGCAGCAGCAGCGGCAGGAGATGCAGCAGCAGCAGCGGTGGTACCGGCAATGGTGCTGCCGCCACCTGCAGCCAGCACAGCTGAGGAGGCGGAGCCCGAGTTAGCTGTGCCGCTGGCGTTGAGGGAGGCCAGCGTGCGGCAGTCGCTCACCAGCGTGTATTACGATGCTTCAGACGTGCTGCTGGAGGATGTGAGCAGCACCAGCACGCCGGCGGGAGCGGCGGCAGCATGCCACCGGGCCGAGCTGCCGCCGCCATGCGAGGCACCTGCGCCGGCGGCGCTGGATGAGGATGAGATGCTGGCGTCACCACAGCCGCTGCCTGAGCGCTCGCCCCTCACCGCTGCTGCGCTGGCTGCCTCCTCGCTGTCGCGGCGGGCGCTGCACCGCCGGACGGTCAGCACAGACAGCGCGGCCAGCGGGGCGGAGACGCCGCTAGGGGAGGATGGGCAGCCGCTGCCCAAGCAGCCGGCGTCGCGGCGCTTCTGGCGGCGGTTCAACCGCGACTACGGGGAGTGGGAGACGTACTGGGACGAAGGTGCGACGCGGGGCTTGTGTGGGGATAGGCTGTGCATGCTCCGGGCAGCAGGCTGTGGGCCACAGTGCACATGGGCAGGCGGCATGCAGCTCCAACCTTAGATGATGAGCAAGGGTTCAGTCAGCTGCCTCTGCCTCCTGCGTCACCTACAAACCGCCCTGCCACCCCCGCCCGCCAATCAACTGCCGCAGTGGGTGTGGAGCAGGAGGAGCTGCCTGACCAGCCGGAAACGGCGGGTGTGGTGGGGCGTGCGCTGCTATCGCTGGAGGGTCTCATGCGCGACACCTACTACAGCACTTCCATCCTGGTGGCCCTCTTCCTCATGCGTGAGTGGCTGGTTGGGAGGCGAAGGAGCCGGTGTTGCGGCTGCGGTGCACTGGGTGGGGGTGCCTGGGCCGTGGCTGGGACCTTGCAGCTCCAACTGGCAACAGCTGGTGCTTGGCAGGGTGCGAAGGTATGCTCGCAGGCCAGCCCAGCAGCTGCGCCCGCGTTGCCTGCACCACGCCTCGCCCTCCGTGCCGCAGGGCACGGCTGGCTGCGTGTGGAGCCCGATGCGGATGCCGACCCCCACGACGAGTCGGCGCGGCAGCACCACGGCCACCGCCACGCCCGCAATGCCAGCAGCAGCAGCGCCACCAGCAGCCTGCACCTGGACAACTTGTGGCCGGCCGCCGGCAGCGACGGCACAGCAGCGGTCCTGCGTCGCAAGTCGGGGCCTGCGGCAGGCAGCGGCGCGGCAGCAGAGCAGCTGGATGCAGTGGCAGCGCAGCAGGGGCTGTCTCTGGTGGCGCAGGAGGTGTTCAGCCGCATGGTGTCCAGCTCGCGAAAGGTGGCCCAGGCACCGGTGCGCGCGGTGGCGGCAGCAGGCAGTGGCCTGGCGGCAGCAGGGACCACGGTGCGGCAGGCCAGCATGACAGGGGCACGCGCCGTCTCCTCAGTGCTGCGCCCCCGCAGCGTAGGCAGCGATCACAGCGGGTCTGCGGACGGCAGGGGTAGCGGCGGTCAAGCAGTGCTGCCGCCCCAGGCGGCCCCGGTGGGCCTGGCCACTGCGGCGCTGCCGCCACTGCCGCCGCAGCAGCGGGCGCGACTGGCCCACCGCAAGACCATGAGCCTGGACACGGGCGCCGCGGCCGCAGCACAGGAAGCGGCCGCCGCTGCGCTGCTGCAGCACCAGCAGCAGGGCGGCAGCGGCAGCAATGCCCCCGCCCACACGTCCCCCAGCAAGGAGCTGCAGCGGCGTGGCAGCAACCTTGCTGAGCTGGCGGCCATGGAGTCGATGCGACGGTCGGAGAGCCGTGTGCGGGCGCCCTCCCGCTTTGCCTGCTTCACTGTCTGCGGCCGGCGGCCTGTGGTGAAGGACTAGCGAGCCTGCCCTTGCCGCGTTGCGATAGCCTCTGCTGCTCTGAATGACGGCTGTTTTGACTGACCATGTGTGGCCTGGCCGGCCAGTGCACTGACGCCCACCTCGAGCGCCCTGCAGCGCTGAGGCGCTTGCGTCCGCCCGTGCAAGACCCCCTTTACCCCTGTTTCGCTCATTATATTTTGCACCCCAATTTCGGCTGTGCGTACTGCTTGCTGACTGCCCAACACCATCGGACCTGTACATTCTGTTCTCCCCCATTTCTTTTTCTTTTGACCAACAACCGAGTGCTGCTCTGACAAACCTGTGTTCCCAGCGTTTTCTAACAAGCCATACATGATGGAGCGGTGTAAAGCTGGCGCGTGTCGCACAATGGTGCAGCAGAGTTGATGCGAGGAACGGCGGGCATGCCATGCAAGTGGGAGGGGCACCAGGCGGTTGTGGGTGTCAAGTCGGGGCGGTTGATGGGTGGCACTGGAGGCTGTTTGAGGCGTCAGGTGCAGGGGGTTGCAGGCCCTAGGGCCTGCTGCGGGGTGATGCTGTTGCGTGGTCTGTTGGCGGCCTGCTGCGCTTTCACTTGCGCTTCCTGCCGGTGCCGCGCAGGGAGGGGTCCCCGTACAGCACAGTGCCGTCCTTGAGAACAATGCGGCGCTCGGGGTCGATGCTGCAAGAGCAAGGCAGCGGAGCTGAGGGGCAGTTTGACAGTTGCTGGGATGAGCAGGGCTGCAGCTTGCCGACGCTGGCTCCACTTGCACCGCCCCCAGCAGCATGCTGCATCAACGCTCTGTGGAACAAACAGCAAGCTGGGCTCACCCCGTTGAGAAGCGCTCCAGCGAGGCGGACACGCGAGCGGGCGGCGTCACACGCTCCACCGTGCTCACCACTGCACGCAGGGTTGGGCCGGCATGAGGTGGAAGGTGAGTGGGCTGGGGTTAGGCTACACCTGTCGGTATTGCCCAGCAAAACAATCATAAGCAACGCTTGGCAGGATGCACAGACTAGAGAGCAAACATGTGGGCTGCCCAGGCGCTGGATGTCGCCCCGCACCCGCCCACCCACCCGAGTTGAGGCGCGCATACAGCGGCTGCATCTCCCGCGGAGGCTCGATGCCGCCGTGCAGTATGCGCAGCGCGGTGGCGTCTGCGGCAGGCACACGCAAGGAGCCTGTGAGGAGTGGCGCCTGCCGTGGGTCCCAGGGCGCGGCAGGCTGGCCATCCCGCTGCAGCAGCATTGCCTATCAGGCGGCCCCACAGGGCATGGTGCCAAGCCCTGACACCCACCTGGGCCGTAGACCAGCTCATTCTTTCCGTCGTCCACCGCCATGCTGCCCGCCGCAAAGCTGAGGTCCAGCAGCAGGCCGCTGGCAAACTGGAAGCCCGCAGTCTTCATGTCGTCTTGCGCCACCGCAATCAGGTCTGCGGGCGGATGAGTGGTGGGCTCAGCGTGGTGCTCAGTGCGGGCTGGGCCCATGCTGCGGTCAATCTGGGCAGGAGGCTCGCACCACACACGCAGGTGCACAACAGGCCTGCCCATGCTTCCCACAGGTGTTGGCACAGGCACCCGCAGCACACGCGGCTCCCCCTGCCCGCCCACGTGCCTGCCTTGTGCTGCAGGCCGCCGCAGCTGAGCGCCGCCTCCAGGCCCGCGACCGCCCTGCTGCCCTGCTGATACAGCTTGGTGCCTGCACAAGCAGGGCGAAGCAAGACGGGCATGGCATGCAACATGGTGGCCTGCCAACCATCTTGGCGCACACACGGGGTGTGCAGGCGGATCCGAGCTGCCGTCAGGCCCTTCCCGCCTGCCCCGCCCCACTCACGCGTCGCGCTGCTCATGCAGGCCGTGAAGCTGTGCAGCGTCTGGCGGCCAAAAGACAAGCCCACGCTGGCCAGCTGGATGCGCACAAAGGCTGGGGCGCTCCACTTCACGAGCATGGGGTGCTCGCTGGGCAGCCTGTGGTAGGTGTGAAGGTGCAGGGATGCGTGCCCAGCACTCTTTGGAGAACATCCTGGTGTTGATTAGGGATGGAGATCCAGGGGCAGAACTGCTGCCTGGCGACCCCAGCCATGCCCAGCCATGCCCAGCACTCGCCGGCATCCCGCCCACCTGCTGATGAGGAAGCCTTCGCCACGTGCCAGACCGAAGATGCAGGCGCTCTTGGTCAGGCGGTAGAACAGCAGCGAGTCGCTCTCGTTCAGCCAAAAGGGCTGCAGCGGCGAGCCTGCGGCGGGAGGGTTGCGGCGCGGCAGGAGAGGTTTGGTCGGGGTGGAGTCGAGTGCATGACATGCAGCACATTGTGCTGCCAGCCACAACAACACAGACAGACGGCCCTCCTTTGTAAGCTGTCAAACACCCCGCCAACCAGCCCAGCACTCCCTCCCTCCACTCGCTTGCAAGCGGCTCGGCTAGCTCATCGTCGTCAGCGTGCTCCAGGGCCGCCACCTGGCGGAACGTGGCCTCCCCCATGTCGCAGGCCTCGCGCAGCAGCGTGGGGCCATCAGCCACCCTTCTGGGCATGGCTTGCGAACGAGCGCGGTGGGGGGACTCGAGAGTGCGGGGGGCTGTATGCTGGTGCTGGGGCGGGCAAGGCCTGCAGGGAGAGCCGGGTGGCGGCGAGCGGCGGCGGCGGCGGCGGCGG
>RRZL01000080.1:133991-169090 GCA_006782975.1 Chlorella sp. Dachan | reverse complement strand
GCGGCGGCGGCGGCGGCGGCGGCGGCGGCGCGGCCAACGGGGGCTGATCGCGTGTGTCAACGAGCCCAGCAGTGGTTCTCCACACACTGCACCAGGTCGGGAGAGCGCCGAGACTCTCTGGACACTTTCGGCGCCGCCCCGCCAAACCAGACGGACAGCAGCCACGCCAAGCAGCCCCTGCACTCACCGGCTTGTTTGCAAGAGTTTGGACGCCTAAGCGAGGCGCGGCGAGACGGTGGGCAGTGTCGCAGCGAGTTGAGAGCAGACGGACGGCAACAGCACCCACCCAAAAGAAGCAAAGCCGTGATCACAAGCGATAAATAAATTGATGTGTGTCTTGAGAGAAAATGGAGGCACCAGCACGGCCGCCAGGCTGGCCGCACGTTGCGCCGCCGGCGCCGGCGCCACCAGTTGTGATCCCACTTTACACGCCAGCAGATGGGAGACCGATCAGGGAATGCACAGTGAAGACATGAAAGCAGGAGGCAGTGCAAAGTACGCTAGGGAGCGGGGTAGGAGGGCACCGTTGGACTCGGCGCTGCGCCAGCGCAGCCGCCCTCGCTCTCCTCAAGTGCTGGCCACGACAACCCCGGCGGCGTTGACCAGCTGCACGCTGGCGGCCGCACCCAGCAGCTGTCCCTGCAGCGGCCCCACCACAAACGCGCCCTGGCCGCCGGTGGGCGCCGCGCCGCGCTTTTTGAACTCCCCCACGCTGGCGGCAGCGTACAGTGAGTCATGGGCGGGGATGACGGTGCCTGCGGGTTGGGGGTGGGCGGGTATGGTGACCGAGGTGCTGCGCCGAGTGTGTGGGACAGCGGTGGCGGCATCAAGAGCAGCTGAATTCCCACAACCCTTTTCAAACAGCCTGGAGCCTCTCGGCACAGGTGCTCCCACCCACCGCGCCAACATGCACCGCCACCGCCTGCCCACCCCATGGGGCCGGCCGCACTCACCGGGCGCAAACACAAAGTTGACGGCGCCGCGCAGCGCGTAGGAGGACACGTCCACTGCAAAGTCGTTGGGGTTGCGCACCTCCACAAAGCCGGCAGCACCCGGCTCCAGGCGGCCCATGGTCAGCTGGAAGCTGGAGGGCTGCGCGTCTGCGGGTGGAGCGAGGGGGAGCGGGGAGCCCAGGCAGGGGAGGTAGCGGGTCAGCTGGGCTTGCAAGGTAAGCCTACCGCAGGACACTTTGCCAGGGATCATCCCCGCAGCAGTGTGGCAGTGGAACGCGGCCATGCTATAATGCTGGCCAGGACGCATGCGGTCGCACCTGGGATGAGTGGGATGGGGCCGCGGGGGCCGTACGTCTCGTACAGCTGGCGCTGCCGCATGGGCACCTGCTCGCTCACCAGCTGCTGGTAGCCGCGGTCGGGGTCGCCTGCAGGTTTTTCAAGGAGACCAGTGGGATGTGCACCGATGAGCTAAGAAGTTTGCAGGGGGCATGCAGCCCGCCCACGCCCTGGCTTCCGATTGTCCCAGCCCCACCCTTCCCAGCCCCCATATACCAGCCCCACCCGGGTTCTGCCACTTGGCGGCGTCGCGCTTGGCCTCGTCGCGGATCGCACCGTGCATCTCGATGATGATTTGCTGCAGGGCGGCGGGGCCAAGGTGAAATGGGAGGGTGGGAGGGTGGACAGTAGGTGAGGCGGGCAGGCAGTGTCTGGCCTAAGACAGAAAGAAGCATTGGGGTGGCGCATGGTGTCTCGCCCATGGCCTGCGAAAAACAGCACATGCCTGAACAGACTGTACAGCACAGTGCAGGCAGCCCCGCCCCTCACCTGCAGGCGGCCGGTGGGCTGGAAGGCGTCCATGAGGGTGCGCAGGCGGCGCACGTACATCTGGCGGGTGCGGGGCACGTCCAGGATGGCATCAATCAGGTAGTTGTCTGTGTGCGGCGGAGGAGGGAGGGGGGTGGGGTGAGTGCATGCGTCAGCGGGGAGGGACAGTGTCTGGCGGGCTTGCCACTGGTGGCGGTCCCATAGAGCATGCCATCTGCGGCTCGCAAGACCCAACTCACAAGTGCCTGGCGCGCCAGTCTTGGTGGGGCCTGCGCACGCAGAAGGCGTTAGGGCACTCTGGTAAGGGCGGCAACATCGTCTGTTTTCGTCGCCCACCAACCTCAGGGCCTGCGCTCCAGCCCTGCACCATGCCAAGCCTCCTTGCAATGCATCTCACCCAGCTTGGTCTGGTCCACATCGTAGTCTGCCCCAATGGTGGAGTTGGCCGGCAGGGTGAGGCCAGGCTCGGATGCGCCGTTCTGGGGCACAGCCGCCTCGGCAGCGGTGGTGGGGATGGGGGCTGTGCCCTGCAGGAGGCGCCGTGTGGCACGCAGCAGCTTGCGTCCCTGGCCCTGGCCCTCGGGGGTCCATAGATCATCTGTAGGACACAGCGAGGCACGTCATTCTGTTTCAAAGCTGAGCGAGGCTGGTTGGGGAAAGAGGTGAGGCACAGCGGCCTGCCTGCAAGACAAATCGCCACGCACACATAGCGGGCGCACTCACAGGTTGCCGAGATGAGACCCCACGGGGTCTTCACTGCTAGATCCTGCAATTAACGACAGGACAACAAGCGAGTGAGGCAGGGGGCCGAGCGAACTGGAGCTGGTTGGCCAGGTGGCAGGCCCAGCAATCTGGGGGTGCGCCTCGCTCCGATGGTCAGCCCCCCAACACAGCCGCAACGCGTGCCTGGCCAACTCGTGGCCCCAGCCTCTCACCTGTGGATGCGCCGAGTCGCAGTCTGGCCAAAGGGGGGCGGCAGCAGAAGGGCAGGGTTCCGTCAAGTCCACCAGATGAAGCAGCCGTGACGCCATGCAGCCCCCAGGCCCCTCCATGCACCCTCCCACCATCCTTGCGCAGGCTGTGCTGCTTACAGAGCGGACTGTTCCATTGCTCGCACTCCAGAATGCAGTAGTCAGGTGCGGGCTTGCCGCCCAGGCCGCGGTCGGTGCCAAAACCTGCGGCAAAGGGGAGGTCGGCCAAGAGGCGGGGTTGGACCCCAGGCATCGGGCTGCACCTGCTTCTTGCCCAACTTGTTGCTGTACAATGCAGTTCACACAAGGCCCTGGTTTGGAAGGGCAACGCTGCCCAAGCAACCACCCAACAGCATCACACCCAGCCGCCACTCCCGCCTGCCTCCCGCCCCCCACGCACCCGACTCCACATCCCAGGGGAGCATGCTCCACTGCTCGCTTTCGGGGTCGCGGTAGATGAAGAAGCTGCAATGGGGAGGGAGGGGAGTGTAAGGCAGCACCCGGTAAGGCGGGTTGGCAGAGGAGATGGGGCCTTGGCCTGCAGCAGGCCATCAGGTTGTGTCCATTTCCGTTCCATTTTCGATTTACAGTCTGCGTGTCCGCAACGAAACTTGCTGATACAGACTCCCAGGAGACAGCCTGGGCTGGAAAATGAGCGCTGAAAGCAGAGTTGGGAGTGCTGATGCAGTGGGTGCAAAACCAGGTGTGCACAGCAATGTGCAGGTCTCGAAACCCTGGCTCCCCCACCGCCCTCTACCCCTCACTTCTTGGTGCAGCGGTCCTGGTTGAGCACAATGGTCTGGGCCGCCATGTGGTTGATAACCTACAGGGTGGAAGACAGGGAGCAGCAACGGGTCGCAATGGGTGAGGGGCACTCGATGCTTCGCGCTTAAGCGGTGCGTGCGGCCCCCGCGTCCCGCCAGCCCTGTGCACTCCCTGCAAATACACGCTCCAAAGGCCACTCGGCACCAGGGTCCCCTCACCTGGGGCAGGTTGACGGCATCAAAAAGGAACTTAGAGCGGGGGACGGGGGCGCCGCCCGACAGCCCGCGCGCAAAGTCCAGCAGCGCCTGGCCCTCGCTCGCATTGTCCTTCTTGCGGGTGTACTGCGGGGGGGAGGGGCCGCGAGGGAGGGAGGTACTGGTTGGTGCGGGCAGGGTGCCAGCTGTCTCCAAGCAAACACGAGGCAGTGCGCACCTCACCTGCAGCCAGAGCTCCCGCCATGCCGCCTGCTTCAGCTCACTGGATGCCCCTCAACACCCACCAGCTCTACCCACCCCTGCTAAACCTCCCCACCTGCTGCCAATAGTACTGAATCTGGTCGGCGGGCACGTCCCAGCGCAGGTTGGAGTACTCGCCGCTCAGCGACTTCCACAGGGGGCCCACCGCCGGATCAATCTTGTAGCCCCAGCGCTGCGGCAGGGGGCGGTGGGAGGCCGGGCGGTGGGCGGCGGCTGAGGTTTCTGGGCATGGGTGGCTGGGCAAGGGGCGGTTCAGCGCTGGAGGAGACGCTTGCATCCGAACGCTGTACCTGGAGAGCCTACATGAGACACAGCCAGAAGCTGCCTGCAGCGCTTCCCCCTGCCGCTGCAGGTCAGCAGGTCGGCCCCACCTTGAGCGTGTCCTCGTCCATCTGCTCCACAAACGCCATCTTGCCCCAGTAGGCGCCATTCATGCGCATGTGCAGGTGGAAGGACACCAGGGACTGGACGCCCATCTGTGGGCGGGGTGGGGCGGGGCGGGGCGGGGCGGGGTTGCGCAGGAGGTGGTGGGGGCAAGGGTGGCATATGGAAATGGCGCGCTTGTACACATCGGCAGGCTGAGGCCAACACATCCCAGCAACAGGGTTTGCAACTAGACCGCCTGTCCCCAGCCACTGCATGCTGCCCCTCCTCCCGCCCCCGCCCCGCCCCCACCTACCTGGCGGAATGTCTCCCACACCAGCGGCTCGCGCATGAAGCTGTTCTCTCCTGGCTCCCACCACTCTGCAGGGCAGCGCCGTGGGGGGGTGCCTTTGCTGGCCATCACGCCTTTGCTGGCCATCATTCGATGGGACTCGAGGGCAGGCTGGGAAGGGTGCGGCTTGCTGCCTCCGCTGGCCCTGGCCGCCGCCCACACAGCTCCACCCGCCACGCACCGCTGTTCAGGTTGATCTCGTTCACGGTCATGCCGGACCTGATTTTGAAGAGCTGCAGGGGGGCGCACGGTGGGGCAGCATAGCAGAGGTGTGGGATCCTCCCACGCCGCCTCGCTCAAGGTTCCCTCCACACCTTAAACAACTTCATCTGACCGTCCGCCCTCCCCGGCACCCCTGCCCTCCCCTGCCCTCCCCTCACCGAGCCCTGCTTGCTGTCCAGCTTGATCTTGGGCTTGGGCCAGTTCATGCTGGTCACGCCGCGCCGGCCAACCTGCGGTGGGCCAGGGCAGGATGGGCTGCGTGCGCCTCACAACATCCTGTGCAAAAGCGCACAGTCACCGCAACAAACGCAACATTTGCTTGCTCCGCCATGCAATGTGCCCCGCAGTGCATGCAGTGCGCACCTGGATGTTGTCGTAGAAGCTTCCGTTGAACCAGAGCGAGCAGCCGCCAACCTGCAGTGCAAGGTTGAGGGTTGCTCAAGAGCAATATCTTGACACACGGGCAAGCCAGCACCGGGCATCCCCCTGGCTGCGGGCATGCCACTGGTACGCACGGCGGCACGGCGGCAGCAGGGCAGCCTGGCTGCCGCCCCCGCTCACCAGGCTCTTGCTCCACGGCGCCTTGTCGTCCTCGCAGTAGCTGCGGCAGGCAGGGGTTGTACATGCCTTTGGCGTTGGCTGCAACATGCGCGTGTTGGTGGGGATCTGGCCGCCACACGTCCCCCAACCGCCGGCTAGCTACAGGCATTGCTCCGCCATCTGCTTCACCCCACCATCCCCATCCCTGCGCCCACCCTACCCCACCCAGCTCACAGCTCCATCACCGGCAGGCTGCTCTGGTCGCCGGCATCCTCCACAATGGTGCCCCAGTACTGGCGGTCTCCATCGTCCAGGAATGGAGGGTCCCGTGTGACCTGCCCCCTCACGTCGGTGGCCCGCACAAACCAGCGCACCAGCGCGCCCACGGGGGCGGCAGCGGCGGGGATGGAGGCTGCGTAGGTGTCGCTGCCAGACTCGGCTGCAGGAGGCAGGAGTGGGGGCGGGAGGGGAGGGTAAGAACGGGGGACTATAGCAGGTGTGTGGATGCAAATTGGCCATACCATGTGTTGGCTAGTCCGGGCTGACCACCCAGCCCAGACCGCTTGCCGCCTGGCACCCCTGCCGCACCCACCGGTCATGGGGGCCGGGGTCTCGGCGCCGTAGTTGGTCACGTACATCAGTTCCACTGCGGCCAGAGGGCTCTGCTGCTGCACCACGGTGGTGCTCACAGGAATGTCGGTGCTGCCGGTGGGGCGGGGGGACGGCGTGCGCGTGGTGCTGCAGACAAGGGGAGGCGAGGGAGTGATGCCGTTGGTGTCGGGACGAGCAGAGCTGGGCAAGCAAGCAGAGCCGGCAATGCACAAAGTGCGTACGAATGACTGCAGTTGGAAGGCCATCCGATCAAGCTTTTGATCAAGCCTTGACACAACGCATGCAACCCCGCCCTGCACACGCACCCAATGATCAGCGGGCCACCGGGGCGAGGCCCGCTGTTCTCGCGGCCGGGGGTGGGTGCCGCCAGCAGGGCGTACTGCGGCGTGCGCTCCTGAGCGGCGGACACCACGCCTGTGCCGCCAATGAGGCCGAAGCTCACGTCGGTGGGTATGCTGCGGAGGGGCGGCGGGGAGCGGAGGGCGGAAAGCAGCAGGGTGGGGAGGGAGATGAGAACAGCGGGCGGGAGATGAGCAGGGGGTACCAGACCAGGGGCAGTGCGTCCCTGGCTACGCTGCTGCCTAGCTTGGCATCAGATTGTACACGCTCACATCCCACTGCCGCCCACTCGACCACCCGCCCACTCGGCTCACTCTGGGAACTGCACCTCACTGGCCACCGAGCCATCGGGCGCCAGCAGCGCCAGGTAGCCGTCATCTGCGGACAGCTTGAAGCTGGTGTGCAGCGGGCTGGCAGAGTTGGCGCGGTCCTTGCTAGACGCAAACACCTGGGAGGCGGGGGAGGAGGTGGCAGGGTGCAAACACCGATGAGGATGGCAGGGCGTGCCGGTGCAGCGGCACCGTTGCTCAGCCCGGCTGCAACTGCAAACACACAATGGCAGCATTCCGCGTGCATAGCTGCCTTCAAGTTGCCAGTGAGCTGAATCGGTGCCCCTCACAGCCAGGTGCTGGCCCCTGCTACACCCACCAGCAGGTACTGGCGGGGGGCGATGCTGACGCCGGGTGGGAATGCCCAGCCATCCGAGCGATCCCGCCGGTCAGTCAGGCGGTAGCCCTGCACAGCCAATAAATAGAGGGGTCGCCAGCAGCAGCCCTGCTCAGCACCAAGCCCATCGCGCCGAGCAGGAGAAGGCGGGCGGGCACGCAAGCTGGCCGCCACCGGCCATCCCGTGCCTGCCACCTGCCGCTCTTCGCCGCCACCCACCGCAAGGCTGACGGTCGAGGCGCCGCCGTTGAAAAGCTCCAGCCAGTCAGAGGCCGTGCCATCCTCGTCCTTGACGGTGATCTTGTTGGAGGTCTGCAGCTCGCTGATCAGCACCGGGCCGCTGCTGGATGGCTGGGTGGCTGCAGCGCGGGAGGGTGGGCGGTAGCGGCGGGCTCAGAGGGCCTCGGCAGCATTGCTGGCACCGCCAGGGCAACAGCAGCAGGGGTGCCGGGCAAAGCAGACCGCTCAATGAGCGTGGGGCCGCGGGCCCGGCTCCTCACCTGCTGGGAGCACTTGGGCGCCCGCTTGCAGCGCCGCTGCTAGCGCCAGCAGCGCCAGCAGGGCTGCTCGGCCCCCTGGCATGGCGCCCGTGGCGACAGCGAACGCAGGGTGTGAGTGCAGGGCGGCGCTGGGGGCAAGTCTGAAGAGTGGCAGGTGCCCGGTGGGCTGCCCAGCTTTTGATCAGGGCGATCACGAGCAACAGCAACTGGCCAACAAAGTGCTGCAAGCTAGTTGTGCGTTCCCATGAACCGCGTGCGTTCGTGGCAATTCCAGCGTCTGCTGGCCGGAATGCAGGCCGCATTACACGCTAGAACAGTCAGCAGATGCACAATGAAAGCCTGGAGCCCGGGGCTGGTGACCCAGTCGCCATGCATGTATCGTCGCTGCAGCCGCCGCCGCCGCCGCCACTGCTGCATGCCAGCCGCCCACCTCACGCGTCTGCCTTGCTGGCGCGTGCGCTGTCCTCTGCTTCCAGGCTGCCCTCAGCCTTGCTTCCGGCCGCACCCGCCTGCCCGGTCAGCTCAATGTCCTTCTGGGCCGCCAGCAGTGCTTCCGCTGCGGCATGCGCCTCTGCCGCCTCCGCCTCCGCGCGTGCCCTGCAGGCAGATCAATGCCATCACAACATGCAAAGGCAGTGAAAGCTGTGCGCGCTGCGAGGGCGCTTCATGAAGCCCTTGCAGGCCACGTTAACAGGCGAGGTGGCACCGCCTGGGTGCAGCGGTCAACGCGCCCATGGGCGCCCCTGGCTCCCCTCCCCAGTCGCGCGCCCAAGGGCTCACACCTGTCGCGGGGGTACGTCCAGTGCAGCGGCGTGAAGAAGAGCACGCACAGCGCCCAGGGCACGGCCGTGAACGCCAGCAGGGCGCTGCCCAGGCTGCGCGCCTTGGCCAGGTTTTCAGCGGGGTCGGGCCCCACAGCTGCCGTACCACTGAACCCAAACTGGTAGCGGGCCAGCCAGCCCACCAGGGGAGCCGCACAGGCGGCCACCGCGCCCTCAAAGCTCCTGCGGTGCGCAAGAGGGTGCTGCACACGTGTCAGCAAGAAGGGCGCCTGTTGATGGAGGCATGTACCCGTGCCCATGCAGCTGCGCCCCAGCCGCATGCCGCTGAGGTGCCGAGCGGTACGGCGATGGCTGCAGTATTGCTCTCGCCTGTCGAATGCAAAGATGAGGTTGCGCAGGTGGGTCGGCACAATCTCACTGAACACTGGATTGTTGCACGCTGCGGAGCAGTGGCATAGGAGGAGGGTGTTGGCATGCAGCCGCTACAACAGGCCAGAGTTGCATCCCCGGCTGAGCCAGCCTCACTCACCCGTCGCAGCCCAGGTGATGCTGATTCCAATCACAACCAAAACACACGCGTAAAGCACAGCTGCCCCCGCAGACGCGCTGGGCGGCAGGCCCTGCGCATGCAGGGGTGGGCACACAGGCATGTAACGTCGGGGGCAGGACGGGCAACGCTGCAGGCGTGAAGCGGCTGGGGGAACCTGCCCCAAGCCGACGTGCAGCCACTCAGAGGCGCACCTTGAACAGCAGCACTGAGAGCGGCACGCCCACACCAACAGAGATTTGGCACACAGTGACCCTGCCGTGGCGGGGCCACCGCTGCGCTGCCCAGTCGCCGAGCATGCCGCCCAGCAGGCCGCCTGCAGTGAAGGGGCACCAGTTCAAACGTGCACGTCATCATGTCAGCAGCAAATGCCTTTCAGTTTGGCCCAAGCTTCAGGCGCACAGCACAAGAGGTAGGAGGCAGGGTGTGGCGGGTGCTCAGGGGGGAAGCTGTGGAGGCACCCCACCTGCCGCATTGGCGCCCAGGAACAGCGCCAGAAGCAGGGAGGCCACCCAATCGTGCATGCCCAGCAGCTGGAGGTACAGGGTGAGAAACACCAGGGCCAGCCATGGCGTGGTGCCAACAATGCCCTGCGGATGGGCCGGGCACCCGTGCAGGGTTGGCTGGATGGGCGATCAGATGAGCCATGGTGACGCACTGCACAAGATGGGCTCACGGTGATGCACTGCATCGATGATCTCTATCCTCGGGGCGGCTCCTGCTGCCCCCGCAGGTCTTTGCTGCTGACATGCACCATGCTGAGCTCATCATGGTGCCCCACTCTCCTCCCCTTTCCTCCGCCCACCTGCAGCACAATGACGAGGAAAGAAGGGATGCGCAGCACTCCCCACACCTCCCGAAGCGTGGCTCGCCAGCTGGGTGCGTGCATGTCGGCCGCCTTCTCCACCCTGCAACGAGTTCAACGTGGTATCAGTGTGGCGCTGCGCTGTTTTGCTGTGTTTGGCGGCCCTACATGCTCCATCAGCTGCAAGCAGCCTCCACCAGCGACCTGCACGCACGCCCATTGGCAGGCGCATCCCCGCCCCTCCGCAACCCCCTGCCCACCTGTAGCGCGGATTTGGATCCTGGCTAAAGCGAGGGTCCACCCCCAGGGCTAGTGTGCAGGCCCCGATGGCCCAGGAGGCAAGGGCCACAGCGCCAAAAGCAAACCTCCAGCCCTCCGTGCCGAGCGGCCGCAGGCCGCCAACGTTTGTGGCAAATACCGCTCCGAGCAGAGCTCCGAGGGCGCCTGTCAGGTACAGCAGGCCAAAGGCCCGCCCTCTGCGCTCCGCTGGGTTGTAGTCGGCAGTTACAGACAGGGCTGCTGGAACCAGGAGCGCCAGGCTGCAGGTTGGGGCAGCGGCATAGCAGCAGCAGTTGAGGACCCAGTGCATTGCAGTGTTGGCAGTGAACAGGGAGGCAGCGCAGCGCAGGCACCGTCAAGCAGAGCGCATCAACCACGTGGCTTGCCCGATTCCGTTGGTGGCCCAGAGTGGGATGGCCTGCATGGAGAGCAAGCCGCTTGCCGGTTTGCAGCAGAACAGAACAGCACCAGACTTGCACCCAGGCTCACCAGAGCCGCCACCCCCCTCCCAACCCACCTGCCCGAGGGACTGCGTGAAGGCAAAGCAGAGGCACGTGGCGCCCCACAGCGCCGCCCCGGCCGTGATGACGTACACGCGGTTCACATAGTGGCCCAGCACGCCAGCCAGTGGGGAGGCCAGCGCCTGCACCACCGCCCGAGCAAAGGTCAGGACGCCGAGCTGCTCAGGGCCTGCTGCGAAACTGGCCCCAACACGGGAATACAGCGCCGGCAGCAGCTGCTCATCCACACGCTCCATGATGGAGGCCAGGTTGATGACCAGGGTGGTGCGGCCCCGGTCGTCCCACACACGCCGCCTGCTGGCCTCGGCGGCGGCCACGGCGGTGACGCTCAGCTGCGGCGGCGGGCGCGGCGGTGGCTGTTCGGGGCAGCGGCTGCTTTTGCCTGTCGTGCTGTCCAGCAGCGTCTGCTCCACATGGCCGCTGCTTTCAGCAGGGGCCTCTGCCCGCCAAGGACGCTCCTCTTCGCCCTGCATGCTGCTCCTGGCGAGGCGGCTGCTGCTCCAACGTGACCAGATGTGCTGTTCAACGTGATCAGATGAGATGATGAGCAAAACGCGCTGGGCAAAGCTCCTATGCCGGTGGCTTTCTTTTCAGCGTCTGCATTGTGATGAGTGCAGCCTCCTTCTGCCCCATTCCTGACTTTTCAAGGCTCAGTGCAGACAATCAGCGGCATCACAGCAGCAGGCCGGCAGCAGGGCCAGCCTCGTCAGGCAGGTGCCGGTGGAGACCTTGGAGCCCAGTTGCAGCGCAGGCAAGCCATACTGGGGGGACGTGCCTGCTGAGCTTCCAACCCTCCTGATCGCAGCACCACCCACAGGCGGGTCGCCCCTGCCGCCGCCGCTGCCGCCGGCCGCCGGCCGCCGCCCAGGCGTGTAGCAGAGGCTGCCGTCAGCCGTGTCCTATTGCCTTCTGCTGCATGCACCCCGATGGCCCAAGCACAGCACGCCATGCCTTTCCCACCGCAGGCATGCGAGTGACTGTGTCGGCCGAGCTCCCCTTGGATGCACACGTGTACTTGTTGGAGCGGGATGGGGCGGCGTTCCGGTCCTTCATGTGCGAGGAGGTGAGGCCAACCACCTCTGGTGACGTCTTTGGTTGATCGCGGCATATGTAGCAGCTAGGGCGCACAGACCATGCAGCAATGTACAGTCAGGCCCCCACCTGCTTGTGCGAGTGGTCATGACCGCGCATGCCGCTTCAGATGAGCCTGCTGGAGTACGAGATCACCAAGTGCTGGCGGGAAGGGCCCACCACCAAGATCCGGCTGAACAGCAAGCCCGATGTGGGGGCCTGGATCCCGGGGGCCCTGGCGCAAAAGGTCTGTGCACGCCGCCGGCCAGCACCATCCCATGTTGCGCACCGGCTGGTCGGCTTGGTGGCACCTTTGCTGCCGAGTGCACCCGTGAGGCACTGTGCCCTGCTCCTCTGGCACGCCCATCCTTCCATCATGGGCGGCATAACGCTCATGCCAAGTTCACTCTCCCACTGGCTGGCTGCAGGTGCCTGACAAGCTGGAGTATTTCGACGAGGTGCGGTGGCCGGCCAGAGATGCAGCTTCCCTACCTCAGGTACCGCGGCGGTCCACAGTTGCCACCCGCGGGTCCCAACCTGCCCTCTCTCTCCCCTTTTCCTGCCCATCCAGATCACCTACCGGCCCGAGCTGCTGCCTGCTGCCGGGCCCTTTGAGCTGCAAATCCACAGCGTGGCGCCGTTCCTGGGGGACAAGGTGGGCAGGCGGGCTGGGTTGAGTGGCAGTGTTGGTGCTGCAGCTTGCATGCACTGAATGCAGTACGCACTGTCAACAGCTAAGAGAGGCCCAGCAGGGCGGGCAGGTGTTGAGCAGCCACGCCCCGTGCTCCTCCCTGGGCAGGGTAAGTTTGAGAGCAGGGTGATGATCGAGGCGCTGGGGCCTGGGCGCTGCCGGCACACGCTGGAGCAGACGATCGAGTGAGGCAGCTGGGAGGGGGCGGCCTGCGTAGGGGAAGGGCAGCCTGCCTATCTGCCTGCTGCCTGCATCAGCGCTGTGGGCTTCAGCATTACCAAGGACTGGTGGTACAGCAGGCACGACCCCCTGCAACCATGCCTGCACCGGTGCCGATCAGGAGCACAGGGAGGGAGCGGGTGCGCAGGCAACCCCAGCGCTCTCTGCCCGCCCGCTCATGCGTGCAGCATCAAGGGCCTGTGGGGCCTTGGCGCTGTGGCCAAGAAGCTGGCCAAGAAGAGCCTGGAGGACAGCTTTGCAGACATGCCAGGCATTATGTCCAAGTGAGAATATGGGGGCTGGATGCATTTTCCTGCAGTTCCGCAGGGGAGTGGCAGCCGCATGTGTGCTGGGTGCATCCCTGGCTTAGCGCCAATCCTTTGCTTGACTTGTGAGCCCGCGTGCCCCATGTGCTGGCCATCGTCGAAGGGCTGGCTCGACTCTGCCTACTGCCCGCAACTCGTGGCCACTTCCAGATGGGCGGAGATCCGGCAGGAGCTGCTGCAGACGCCGCACGGGCGGGAGCGCTTGCTTGCTGGGCGCCCGCGCATCGAGGGCGTGCCCTGGATCGACGAGCAAGTGGCCTCCATCAAGCAGGTGAGGGGCGGGCAGGGCGGGGATCACCGTGGCTGGTCACTGCGCTTAGCTGGAGCTGTGCATGCCGGTATTTGGGGGAGGGAGCATTAGGGGCAGCGGGGCCTGCTGTGCCACTCAGCCCAGACCGCGGCCTTGCTGCCGCCATGCACACCCCAGCAGGGGGCGCAGCACCGCGGCCGTGGCAAGCCGCACCGCGGCGAGGGTGGTGAGCAGGCTGTGGCAGAACATGCCGCGGCTGGGCCAGCCAAGCCAGCACGCGCCCCAGCCGGCCTAGCAGCGCAGCAGGGGCCGGCAGCAGATGGGGGCACTGAGGAGGCAGTGCCACCCAGCGTCTTTGCGGCAGCTGCTGCTGCACAGCCTGCGGACCCTTGCCAGCGGGAGGGGAAGCAGGCAGACATGCGGCAACCAGGGGAGGGCATGGCAGAGGAGCCGGTGGGCGCTCCAGCAGCCAGCGGCGGCCGGCCGGCCACCGCGCCCTCCCGCCAGGCAACCGGCTTGACAGCGTTTTACACGGCTGGCGAAGAGCTGCCCCCGCCGCCGGAGCCGCCGGAGCCGCAGGTACAGCAGGAGGAGCCAAGCAGTGGTGCAGCTCCTGCCGGCACGAGTGGCCGAGTGCAGGTGGTGCGTGTGGCAGCGGATGGACGGCCGCTGCCGGCAGTGGCAGATGGTGGCGGCAGCGAAGCCGGCAGCCGTCCGCCCTCATCAGCTGCCTACTCGGCTGACCGCTCCAGCAGCGAGCAGGTTCAGGTCAGGCTGTGCTCTGGTCGTTTGGATGAGCGGCGCTTGTGTGAGGGGGGACCTCGTCCCAGCAAGAGTGTCCAAATGCCTGGCCAGCTTGTTGCGCATGGCAGCTTGGCGCGGCCGTGCATGACAGTGCACACATGCTGCCGCCGCCTGGCTTGGTGTTCCCTGATGAACATGTAGACCCAATGCCATGATCCACAGGAGGACTGGGCCACCTGTGCACCCTGGCGGGCCTAGTGAGGAGGAGGGCGTGTTGCCTGCCCTGCATCAATGCATGCATGAGCTGCACACAGCCGCGCTGCCTGTGGCAGTCCTCAACTGTGCAATGCGCCCTGAACCAAATGCCAACCACAGCCCCGCATGCAACTGGTGGCAGCAAGTTCCTACTGGTTTTCCTTCCCCCTGGTGTATGACAGCTACCAAGCCCACGGCCTGGCTCCGCTGCGCCCCGTGCACACCCTGCCGCCAAAACTGGTGGAGCGAGTCTTCTCCGGTGGGCTGCTTGTTGCGCAAGTTGCCGCACCATGACCGGCAGGCAGCTTTGTTGCGACGGTCACTGCACTGCAATGTGCGCAGCTCAGGTAGACCGCCCTCGTCATGGAAACATGTGCAGGGCGGCGCCGGCGGCCCGTGGAGGTTACGGCTCTTGGAGCAAGCCCAACGGCAGGCGGCCCTGCAGGCAGCCGCAGCGTGCTGCGCCGGCTGAAGGCTGCCGTAGCGCGCTGGTTTGGCAGGGGTGGTGCCTCGTCCTCTTAGGGCGGCACGCAGAGCAGCGACTGGATTGGCCGAGACTGCACAGTCGACTTGTTGCGCAGAGTGGGGAATGACAGCTCGCATCCCCGCACCTGCCCCAGCACCGCCCCCTGTGACCTGATAGGCACTTGGCTACCCGCAGCGCGCCTGGATGGGCACCGGCAGGTCCGGCCCCAAAGTTAAGTCAACACATTTCACAAGCGATTGCCACAGTTCCAGTGTCACACTCCCTTGAAAGTGTGGCTGAAGATGCAAGGACAAGGACGGGCCAACTGATGGCGTATCACGCCGAACTAGGGTTGACAAGGGAACAATACAAACAAGCTGGTGCACCGACGGAAATTATCTGCTAGATTTTAGAATAGGACATTTTGCAGCAATCGCCGGCTGACCCAATAGACAGATGCTCTTGGGTGTGAGCTGCAAACTGTGTGCTTCACGAACTGATTGGGCTGGCGGAACTAAGATAGAGCACAGTGGCGAGTGGAAAGCCAGACATGAGGGTGGCAACCAGCAGTCATGGAGCTGCTGATGTTTATTCTAGTATGGGGGCAACGGAGCTCAGTCCAAGACGGGGGTTGGCTCAGGCGGAAAACAGCGCCAGCAAAGCAGTGCTGCAGAATTTGGCAGGCTGGCGACCGCGGGCATGAATAGGGCAAACAACGAATATCTGGTAGCTAACAGAATGGAGGCCTTGCTAGCTGGCTGGTGACCTGCTGGCGTGTTGATAGTAGGTGGCAAGCTGGGGCACGGGCGGGCGTTGCCTGCTCCACGATACCTCAGCGGTGTGCTTCACCGCGGCGTGTGCTGGCTCTGGACCCGCCTCAGAAAAGAGGCAACTTCTCCCCAGCGCTGCTGCTGCCCGCCCTGGCCAGCGGTCTGCGCCGCCCCATCCTGCTGTTGCTGCTGCTGCGCTGGGGGCGCCGGGCTGTGGCGGTGCTGCTGGCCCAGCGGCAGCCGGGTGGGGGCTGTCGCCGGCGATGGCGGTAGCGGCTCCGACTTGTGCCGGGACAGGCCCAGCAGGTGAGCGCGCTCCAGCTGCAGCAGCTGCACCTGGTGTGCCACGCGCAGCTGCTTGGCCTGCTGCTCATGTGCCTCCATGAGCAGGCGCCGCTGCTCTTGCTGCCAGGACGTGAGCTCCGTGGCCTGCTGCTCCAGCAACCGCTGCCACGCCTTGGCAAGCGGCCCAGCCGCTGGGCCACGTGCAGGCCCCCCATCTGGCTCTGCCGCACATTGTGCTGAGGCTGAGCCTTCGGTGGGATGCTGTGCCTGCTGCGATGGACGGCGCTTGGCGGGAGTGGCCTGCTGCTTTGGCTCTTTCTGCTGCCGCCGCCGCCGCCGCTGCTGCTGCTGCTGCCGCCGCTGCGGCGGCGGCTCCTGCTGTGCCTGCTCCTGTTGGCCGCGTGCTGGCGTGTGCTGCTCCGCGGGTGGCCGCTGCGGCACCGCAAACTGCTGCTGTGGCAACGTGGCGCTCAGCTGGTGCCCAACAGCAGGGTGGGGATGCATGGGCATGCCCTCTGCTTGCACCTGCTGTGGCCGGGCCTCCTTGTGTGGCTGGTATGGCCGCAGGCGTGGCTGCTGGTGCTGGTCTGGCAGCGGCTCCGATGGGAACCGCGGCAGCATGGCGCGCTGGGCTGGCAGGGGCACCGGCAGCGAATGAGCTGTGGGCAGCATGCGTGGCGGCAGCGGCTGGAGCTGAGCATGCTGGGCCGTTGTGGCCCCGTGCAGAGCCGCCAGGGCAGGCAAGTCTGTGGGTGCAGGCAGGCGCTGGCCCACGGGCGTTCGTGGAGACGGCTGCCCCTGCTGCCGCTCCTGCATCTGCCTCAGCTGCCGCAGGACCTCCTGCTGCTGGTCCATCTGGTGCTGCTGCCCCCCCTGGCCCTGGCTGTCTGGGCGCTGCACCTGCTCCTCAGGCCGCAACAGCATGTGCTGCTCAAACGGCTGCCTGTATTGCTGCTGCTGCTGCTGCTGCTGCTGCGGAGCGGATGGGTGCTCAAGCTGGGGCTGCGGTTGCCCCTGCGGGAGCATCGCTGGCGTGGGCTGGTGCTGGTGCTGCTGCTGCTGAGCCAGTAGCTGCTCCGCTGTACGGTTTCCCTGGGCCGCGGCCGCTTGCCGGCTGGCTGCTGCACGGCGTAGCCGCAAGTCAGCTGCTTGCATCAATGTTGGCGGGCCCGCCGGCTGCGGCTGGGACGCGCTGCCGCTGGGCCACACCTGCCCTGGCACCGAAGGTTGGGCTGCGCCGGGTTGCAGGAAGAGCTTGGGAGACGGGGAGCTGGCGGCGAGGCGGGGGATCCAGGACGGCTGGCCGCCTGATGCGGAGCTGGAGACCGGCAGCAGGCCCAGCTCTTGAGCCAGGTCCAGCAGCTTCTCCATCTGCTCATGGGATGATGGGGGAGGTGGCAGGGTGCAAGTGGTGGTGGTGAGAGCGGCTAGGCAGGCGGATGGGCTAGTGCCATGGCATTCCTGCACGGTGTCTGCCACATGCATGCCCTGGCCGCTGACATGCCAGCTGCTTGCCCACCAGCTGCGCTGCCGCCATGCCGCCAGCTCAGTTCTGCATGGCCTACCACCAAGCCCACCTGGCCATCGTTGAGTGCCTCCATCCTACTGTGCAGCCGTCCTGAGCTGCCGGTGTTGAGCTGCACCATGGTGAAGGGGGCACGCATGGCGGGTCGGGAGTAAGTTGGCCGTGGGTGCAGCGGGCACTGAGCACGTGCATTCAGCAACAGACTCCAGTGCAGTGCTGGTCAGCAGTGCTGGACGGCATTTGCCTTGGGTCCCATGCCCTGCCAATGCAACACAACATGCCGAGCCCACCGCCGCTCACCCGCTTGGCCGGCGGCGCCCTTTCGCATGTGCAGGCCTCTGGGCCTGAATCCCCCTCTGGCAACAGCTGGCGGCAGCGAGTGCAGCACCACTGCGGCGCTGCCTCTGCCTGCTGCCGCCCAGCGTGCCGCGGCGGCTCCGCGCTCCTGCCCAGCTGGGCGGGCTGCTGCTCCTGCATGTAGCCGTCTAGGTCAGGCTGACGTGCTGCCTGCACAGCCTCCCGCGGTGCTGCAGCATCAGGGCCCGCTGGGCGGCTGACCGATGGCGGGCTGCCACGCCTGGGCCGGAGCTGGCAGGGCGCGGAGGCTTGCGCACCCATTTCCGGCACCTTTTCAATGCTGCCGCTTGTGGCGTGATATCCCAGGCACGGCGCTGACAGGGGCGCCGCTGAGGGCCGGTTGCTCTGCATGATTGGGTAGGGCTGCAGACGTTGCCGCCGCCGGTTGCTGCGGCTGCGGCGGCAGCCTCTCAGCTGTTGGCTGCACGCGCGTTCCTGATCAAGGTTTTTCCTATTAGCAGCCGATCTGTTCCGCTCGATGCTGCCGCTGTTAGAGCTCCCCTAGCCGCACCGTGAGGCAGGCCGGCCAAGCCAAGCCGCCTGCATAATTGTGGAACGCCCAAAGGGCGGGCAAAGTCGAGCGGCCGGCACCAAGCAAGAAAGACGCGTGTGAGGGTGCGTGTCCTCACGGCAGTCTGTGCAGTCAGCCCAACCCTATGGTCCGGAAAGAGCGGGGACAGGACAGGACACGCTGCCGGAGGGATGGTTCACGCCACATATGGGCTGCTTGATCCAAAAGGAGGGCGGTCTGGGCGGAGAGCCGCCAGAACCTCACCGCCGCCGCCGCCGGCGGCCTCCGCAGAGGCCGGCCGCCACCAACTTCTTTCTAGTGCGGAAGAAAATGCACCACCCTCCTTTTGGGTGCCTGCGTTGGGACGTGGCTGTTTGTAACAGACCAAAGGTATTCCTGGACGGCTATTGAGCAGGCCGACAACTGCGTTCTGACACTTGGAGCAGGGTGCCCAGGCGCGCGGCGCTCGGCTTCGTGCAGCGCTGCGGGTGGCAAGAATGCGGCAGCAGCCAGGCTCCCCACAGAAGAAGGGGAATCAAGACTGCACCCTGCCACGGAATGGAGACGATGCGTTACATGGGTGTGCAAGGCGCGCTTACATGTAACCAGGCTGGCCCAACGCCTGTGCTGCCAACTCTTCGAGCCGGCGCTCGCCATGCCGATGCTACTGGCCGGCCGCCGCTGCCGCTGCCGGTCCGCATGCTGCTGGCTTCTGCTTCCGCTGCAGCGCCGCGGGCCGGAAGGCCTTGACCACTTCTTCGTGCGTCTCGATGTACGGCCCCTCCAGCAGGTCGATGCAGGCGGGGATGGACACAAACACCTGGCGGGGGCGGGATGGCAGCAGGAAAGGTGGTGCGCCAAGCAGGCATGGGAAGTAGGCAAGCAGAACAAGCTGGAAACTCGCAGTTTGCAAGCAAACGGCAGATCCTGCTCCTGCCAGCACAGATGCTGCCAGCACAGATGCCCTGATTCTGCCACTGTGCACAGCAGTTGGTGGCGCAGCGGCATGCCAGCCCACCTCGTCAATTGTTTCGCGAATGCTCTTAGGCTTGCCGGGCAAGTTCAGGATGAGCGACTTGCCGCGCAGCCCTGCCGTCTGGCGGGACAGCACCGCGGTGGGCACATACCGCAAGCTGCAAGTGCAAGGGCCGGCAGGCTGTGATAATGAGTTGGCGGCAGGAGGGGGCGAGGGCACCAGGAGCGCATGCCATCAGCCGTGGCCCCAGCCGGGGGCCATCAACCACTGGCAACACAGGGGCTGCACGGAGGCAGGCTGCTGCATGGGTTGCTGCTGCAGGGGATCCAGTTGGCGAGGCTTACCTGATTGCACGCATCTGCTCTCCATACCCAGGCATCATGCGCTCGCACACCTGCAGGCGGTGAGGCAAGGTAGTGCGCAGCAGCATTGCGGTTGTTCTGCGGCCGGTGAGCAGGGAGCAGCCGCCACTGGCAGGCCTGGCGCAGCACCCTAGGCACAACGATGCGGTGGCCCCTGACTGCGCACCGCTTCTGTGGCCTCTGGTGTGACGTCCCGCGGCGCCGGCCCCGTGCCGCCGGTTGTCACCACCAGGCTGCAGCCCTCCACATCGCAAAGATCCTTCAGAGTCTGCTCAATCAGCGGGCGCTCGTCTGGGATGACGCGGTACACCGCTTGCCACCTGGTGCATGGGGAGGTGGGACAGGAGGGCTTTGTGTGGCAGCTCAACAGCAGACTGTGGATGAGGCCAGGCCCCAACCAAGCTGCACAGCACACTGTTGGACAGCACAGCCCCTTACCCCTTTGCACAACCAGCTGCTCACTTGGACTTGATGGCTTCGTGGAAGAACTGCAGAATGGCTGGGCCGCTCTGGTCTTCATACACGCCGCCGCTGGCTCTGTCCGACACCGTGACGATGCCAAACCGAGCATAGTCGCCCAGGCAGTCATCGGACCCGCCCTCCAGGGGCAGTCCGCACACGCTTGCCACCTCCTGCTGGCTCATTGCTGGCTGGGCGGGAGGTACACGCAAGACGGTGGAAAGAGCACCGTGAGCGGGGAGCAGCGACAGCGGCGGCGGCGCCTGCGGCGGCAGGTGGGTCCTGGCGCTTGGCGGCCAGAGACGTGCAATCGAGATGCTTCGCCCCTCCTGCAGTCTACGCGATGCAAGTTGGGCGAATAGCATGCCCCGCTAAGGCGACTGGCACCTGGGTGGCTCGGACGCCTCTCGCTCGCGCGCTGAACCTTGCCGAAAGCGTGTCAGGAATTGTGCAGATCTAGAGGCAGTCCCCGATCGCGCAGAAGCGCCCTGGAGGGTTGCGGCGGCACTGCCGCCCCATCCAGTCAGACTGGAGCTGAGTTGGCATGGAACACATGCAGCGGCCGAAGCAGGACGTGGGGCCACCCAAGCTCGAGTGCGGGGCCGCCTTCTGGCTCAACAGCCTGCGGTTATACTTTATGCCCATTTCTATGTTACAACGGCATTGCAGCAGCATCTTCACAAGACGCGCCAAGCGCTGCGGCTGCCGCTCATGCCTGCACCTGCGGCTGCCGCTCATGCCTGCACCTGCGGCTGCCGCTCATGCCTGCACCTGCGGCTGCCGCTGCGGCGCCGGCAGCTCGCCAAACGCCACGGGCACGCGGTCGCCGGGCAGGAAGCTGCAGCAGCAGGGCAGCAGGGTTGAGAAGGTCGTTTCACAGCTGCTTACTCTTTGAGGACGTCCTTGATGCGGCATGCCCTCGGCCAAATGCAACGCCCCTGGCTGCAGACATGTCCCCAACTCCAAGCAGCCATCCAGGCAGGCCACCCCCCACCGCACCTGCGCTTGACGCCATCCTTGCTGATGACTACTGTGCGGATGCAGCCGCCGCTGCTGCCGTCGCGCGCCATGGCGTGGCTCACTGCCTTCACCACAAACGCTTGGCACTCCTCTTCAGTCATGTTGGGCTGCGGCAACAAGGGAGGAGGGGAGGGCGGTGGCAAGCAGTGCCCAGCGCTGTGGGTCGGCGATTGGTCAGCTGCACTGCCCACCGCGGCGGCTGGCTGCCAGCCCCCGCAACCAGGTGCACAGCAGCCAGCACGCCAGCAGGCATGGCGTTCCATGGGCATTACACGGGCGCATCATCATCGCCTCCAACGCATGCAGCCGGGCCTCACCCGCCAGAGCTTGTCGCAGAGGCCGTAGATGTAGGCCGAGCCCGAGCCGCCGATGGTGAAGGGCACCTGCACAGGCGGGGCGGGAAGAGGCGGGACCTCAGCCACTGCCGGCGGCGCCCAGCGATGGCGGCTACACAGTGGCTGCTGCTGCAGCGGCAACACTGCATGCCGGGTGAGCCTTGGCTTAACAAGTCGGCTTGGCTGGGTGATCAGCTCATCTTGTCAGCGCTGGCACGCATGCTCAAAAGCCAATCTCCCCAGCTTCCACGCGCCTTGACCAGCGTGCCGCCGAGTGGGATGGCGTACACGCTGCCGCCCTTGTGCCGGTCCCACCCCGCCACAATCAGGCCCGCCTGCGCATGGGTAGCAGGCGCGGGAGCGGCAGCAAGTTGCAAACCAGTGGGAGCGGCGGGTTGGGAGCACAGTGCTTCCATGCAGCTTTGCATGCGCGGGTAGGCAGTGCCCTTCCAGCCGACACGCCGTGGTGTGACAGCCAGCCCCACAGCATGTCATGTGCTCAGCTTGCTGCTACACCCGCCCGCCCACCCAAGCCAGCCAGCCCCACCGCACCTGCAGGAAGTTTTTGTTTTGGTACGCCATCTCCTGCGCCAGCTTGGCGGCCGTGGACACCGCCGGCTCCTCCCCAAGCTCCATGCCGTGCTGCTCCAGGAACCACTGCGGCCAGCCAGCAGGTGGGGGGCGAGGGAGGGAGTCGAGGACCGTGCAGGTTGTGGATTGTGAGCGGTGATTGGTGTGGCACAACAGAGTGTGCAGGTGCGTGGCCGGTACGTTGCAAGCAGCGGGCACCTGGGCAGCATGGTACACAGCTGCCACTCCAACCGCTCGCCGGCATGCCGTGCATGTTGCCGGCATGCCACACACCTGCACGTATCGCGACAGGTTCTGCGTGTCTGCTGCGGAGCCCGAGCGGCAGATGTAGATGCTGTCGGTGAGCGGCGTGATCTTGTCGGTCACGCGGTTGGCCACATCTGCAGAGGGCATGTGCAGGGGCGAGAACAAGGCAGGCGGCGGTCGAGCGCGAGCCAGACAAGCAGTGGTGCAAGCAGGGCCGCCAAGTCTAAACTGCTCCCTGCTACCGGCGAGCGCTCACAGGCGCCGGTGGATGTGCGCGAGTCTGCCCCCATCACCACGCCGCCATCAAAGCTGGCTGCCATGATGGTTGTACCCATCGACACGGCCTGCAGCGGCGGCGGAGGGGCGGCGGCGGCGGCAGTGCAGTGTGGGGCGGTCGGCCGGCCATGGCGCGCTGTGAGCTGTGATCGGTCATCGATGATGGACGTACGACCTCCAGGCGCAGCGAGCTGCCTCGACAAGCCTGCAGCGGGCCGCCCACCTGCTGAAGGTCGTGTAGAGTGCCGTCCATCGTGCCGCCGCTGCTGCTACCGTCTCGCGATCACTGCCGGATCGCCTGAGCTCGCTGCTGGCGGGCTGGAAGCGCTGGTGGAGGGGAGAGGGCTCGCTGTTGGCCGCTGGCGCGCTGAACGGGGCGATCAAAAGACGGGGCAATCAAAAGACGATCCGAAACGCCTGCTGCACTGGCGAAGCCAGGGGGCGGCCGAGAGCCACAGTGTTCCATGCCAACTCTGCAACTCCCATGCCAGCAGAAGAGTGTGCCGTTCGCTGTGGCATTGCTCCATCGCTGCAGCGCCATCTGCGGGACCTGCAGGCTCCGCCCAAGGCTGTGCAGCCGACGCTGCCACTTTGAGAGTGCCGCTCGCACCCTGCACCGCTTGGGCTCCGTTGCGCTGCCAAGTAAGCCATCGCGCCATCAATGCACAGGGCGATGGGCGGGCACCTCAGGCTCAGGGCAGCCCGCGCGGGAGACGGCCTGCGCGGCCTCCCTGCCTGGCCTGGCCCTGATCGGGCGACGCAGCATCTGAGTGGCTGCACCTAGGCTCACCAATGGTTGCCTCACCCTCACCGCGGGCGCCGCCGCTTCCCGCTGTGCAGGCACCTGCCCGCCAGGCGCGCTCGGCCCCGCCAGGCGCAAGCAGCACGAGCGGCCATGTTCTCCTGGAAGCGGCAGCGCAAGGATGATGGGCCGCAGCACAGCTCGGCGGCGACGGCAAGCAGCGTGCCGGCTGCGGCCTGTGAGGTAGAGGCTGCGCCGGAGCCACCCACCCCAAGTGCAATTGCAGCACGCCCTGCTGCCGCAGTGGCACCGGCAGGCCCAGCAGCAGCAGCAGCGGCGGCAGCAGTAGCGCTTGCCGGGCCCCCGGGGGCCAGCATCGAGCTGGCAGCACGAGCCAGCGATAGCGGCGTTGCTGCCGTGCTGGAGCGGGCGAGCGTGCGGACCAAGGCAGCATACTTCGAGGCCCTCATCCACTCAAACACGGCACTGCATGTGCAGTGCTCGGCAGATGGCACGCACTGCAGCGACTTCTGCTGCCCCGCTGTGGCCGCCGGCGATGGCGAGGAGGCAGGCATGGCCGGCCCCTGGCTGCAAGAGAGCAGCGCCGCTAGCGGCAGCAGCGGCAGCGGCGGCGGCTACTCGGAGGTTCACATGGTGCTGCGCATGCCGCGGGCAGCACCACAGCATGCGCAGCAGCCCACCCCCGGCCGGTATGGCACAGCCGAGGAGATGGAGTCACTGATTGAGCGGCTGCGGGACGAGCTGAGCTTGAAGGAGCAGCAGCGGCAGGCGGCAGTGGAGGCGTACAGGCGCCGGGTGAGGCGCTGCTGCCGCGGTTTTCGGGACTGTGGGCTGCCACATTGCGCTGCTGGGCTAGCAACAGTTGGCTTGCATGCCTGCTACGTGGACACTGCATGAAAGCTGGTTCTCTGCCATGGTTGCAGACCAACGAGGTGGAGAACCTGTCGCGCGTGGTGCGGGAGCTGAGCGAGAGCCGCAAGCAGGCGGTGCTGAAGGCGGCCAGGTGGGTGGGCGCAGCGCGCTGCATTTCAGGGTGGAGGACCGCCACTGCCAGCATGATCCCTCTGCTGGCGGCTGTCGCACCCTCGCAGCCCTAAACTGTTTGCCTGCCGCATGCTCAGCCTCCCCCCGCCCCTCCCCTCCACCCCGCACACTTCCCTCCTCACCCTTCCCCGCCCATCCCTGCCCCCCTGCCAGCCTGTCGGAGCGGTACAGCGAGCTGCAGGCGGAGTACCACCGGTCCCTGCGCATCGCCGACCTGTCACGCAGCGTCAGGTGGGCGCCGGGTGGGCACTGCTCGAGTGGCACTCTGGTTGGTGATGCATCTGCGAGGCGGCATGCGTTTGGCTAGTGGCTGCATGCCGCATTGCCCACCTCACCACCGCCCCTGCTGCAGCAAGGAGAACATGGCCAAGACGAGCCGCACGCGCACAGAGCTGCGCCGTGTGCAGCTGGGTGCGTGCCGCCGCCTGCCCTGTGCTGCTAATTGGCCACCGCTGCGCTGCTTGCTTGCCATCCAGTTGCCTGGTGTCGGGTGTGCCTACTCCCGATGCCGCCGCGCTTCTGCGACGTCACCAAGCAAAGGTGCCATCCTCCTGACACCTGCTGCGCAGAGCTGCACGCCACCAAGAGCCACGCCAGCCGCATGACTGAGAAGGAAAAGAAGGTCCGGGTGGAGAACGCGCTGCTCAAGGTGGGACCAGGGGCGATGGGGCGATGGACGGCTGGCACAGTGCCTGACCCGCTCTCACCAGTCGTGTGCACCGCTGCTGCGGCCCCCGCCAGGAGCCATGCATCTGCCTTGTGTCCCACACCACTCCTCAAACTCTCCATGTCTCTGCCTGTCTTCACCCTGTGCAGGAGAAGGTGACGCTTCTGGAGCGCCTGGACTTTGAGCACGTGCAGGAGAGCGAGTGCAAAAAGGTGTTCACGCGCTACCGACTGGCCGAGACGTATTGAGCGCTGCTGCACAGCTCGCTGCCGTGCGGCCACTCGCGCACAAGCTCAGCAGCGGCTGGGTGGGCACCAGTGGATGCTGCGCAGCAGCCCGCATCCCTGCTTCTGTGCCACCAGCTGCTGCTGGCGCCTCATAGCGACCCCTCGTGCCACGACATGTACTCAACGGTGTGTTGCCGCTGCCGCATGCCTCTGCTGAGCAGAGGTGCGGCCTGGCAGCCTGCGCCTATGCCCCACTGCCCGAAGGCAGTTGGCATGCGACCTTGTTAGGGCCTGTAGACTCCCCGGCGGCCGTGCCCCCAGCGGCCCGTCCCTCTGATCGCAATTAATTGTGCCCCAATTTTTCCGCCGGAAGACTTCCTCAGGGCTTTTTGTACTTGACGCCCTGCTGCATAGCGAATCGCCTTGTACTACTTTTCTTTGCCTCCACATTTTCCACGGCACAACGGCCGTGCCTGTTCATTCCGGCCCTCCACTGCCACGCAGCACACTTCCCTGCCTCACGCTTTCATGCCTCCTGACCTTCCATGCTTCTCTCCGAACAAAACGATGCACACACACTGGCAACCCATGCAATAGCTGTGATCGGTGTGCTGCAAAGCAGGCCCTACCGCGCAGGTGGACTCCACGTGCTGCAGCAGGGCCTCCGCAACCAGCACCGTCAATAGTCTCGCACAGCGGTGTCCATCAGCGGTGCACGGGTAGATGCCCAACCACACGTGTGCAGCACGAGAGGGAGGCGCAACGGCACTGTGTGGCAACTGCAGGCTGCAGCCAGCTGGGTGAGTCATGCGAGAGCACTCCAGCCTGTCCGACTTGCTGGCTCCCCAGCACCTACCGTCCCACTGAGCCAGCCAGCAGCCCGGCGGCGGCGCTCAGCGCCGAGTCTCTGGGACGATTGGCTGGAGGGTGGCTGGGAGTCCGGTGCAGCTAACACGACCGTGTTCCAGCCACTGGCACTGGTTGTTCAGAGGTAGGGCAGCAGGGTTGTTGTGCACGGGCGTAGATGAGCGCTGAGGGCGATCTGGCGCCTATGCTGAGCCCGCTGAGGCCAGTAAGCGCTGCGCCGACCTGGTCCAGGCCATGGAACTCTCCCTCAGACGCGCTCAATCGCTTTCACAGCAGACAAAATTCTGTTGGAAAGGCGGCCCGTGGGCTAGACGTGCACTTGTGACGAAGTCCCGCGGCGCCAAGGCCAGGTACAGTCCTGCAAGGCGCCCAGTTCGTTGTTGTCCGTCGCTGTGCAATCACCGGCGCGCCGCCTGGGCGGTACAGCGTCAGGACGGGCGAGGCTCTTCCCTGTCCGTCGACACTGCACCACACAGCCCCCCGCGCCAGTTGGAACCGATACAACACGCATCCACGGTTGCTGTGCCAAGCAGCAGCCCACTGTAGCCGCCCCCCTGCAGGCCGAACGGGGCTCCCGGACCGCCGGCCGCAACCTGAAGCCCCGCCCACCGTGCGCCCTTCAACGCAGCGGGAACACACGGAGAATGGCTCTAGCGATGGACGGGCACCCGCAGGTGGGGTGCTGGCTTGCCGCCGGTGGCCGCCCGTCGCCGCCGCTGCACCCTAGTACGCCGCGGCGTAACGCGCTTCTTACGGCTCTAGGCCAGGTTGTGAGCCTGAGCCAACACACCACCCTGCACAGCACCCCAACTGCGCCCTGTTACACCTGCGTTCCCCCCTGGCTGCAGCAGGTCTGGCAGCACGAGCCTGCGCAGACACAGCTCGACTGGAACCAGTGCCGGCAGACTCAGTGGCCCAACAGCGAGTGGCCTGCGCTGCCGCAGCACCAGCAGCAGAGCTTTGACCAGCCTGCGACGCAGGCGTTCCCCACGTCAGGGCCCACTCGGCTGCCACAAGCCGGAGCGCGCCAGCCCTTGGAGCCGGGCATGCCGCAGCTGGAGACCAGCGGCAGCGGCAGCGGGCACATGACAAGCCTCGCGCAGCACGGGCGGCAGCAGGAGGCGTTTGGCGGCCCCGCGTCGCCGGGGCGTGCCGCATCCCTGGGCAGCCTGCCCTCCTTGGGCAGCCTGCCCCTGCTGCACATCCCGCTAGTTGCAGCATCAGTGCCGGCGGCAGATGTGCCCTGGCAGCTCGACATCTTTGCACCCAGCCGCTTGCCGCCAGCCGCGCCGCGCCAGGCGCAGCAGCAGCAGCAGCAGCAGCAGGGGCTGCGCACCTCACAGGAGTCGTGTGCAGCCTCACGCCAGGTGCAGCTGCCGGGCGCTCCACCGGCCTACGATAGCACCCCAAGCCAGCGGGGACCTGGCCAACCGGTGAGTTGCAGAGCAGGCACACAGCATGGTTGCGCATGCATGCGGCGTTGAGGCGCTTCATACTGCTTTTTCGGGGCGGAGCCCGTAGGGGCGGAGCCCCCTTAGTTGACCGTGTTGGTTCGTTTGATTTACTTTGAATAATAGGGGCCCAGCCTGTCTCCACCTCCAGGGCCTCGGAAAGCGATCTGCCCCAACATATTATTCATTAGCAAGAGTGTGCAAGCTAGCAGACCGAAGGGGAGGGTCTCGAAATGGGTGTGCGCGATGCGCCGAGGGCGCCGCCAGCTTACGACAGACGTCAGCAGAGGGGTGTCGAGCGCCCGCTACGCATCCAGACGCCTTCAAAAACGGGGAGCCGCTATCACGGAAGGCCCGCAGGGAGGCTCGCGGGGTCGTGGGAGAGGGGTTGCGTCATCACGAAGCGCGCGCGCACTCGAGTGCGAGTCCCGCCTCGCTTCTCGGCATTCCGTGAAAAACATTGTCTTCTTGCAAGCTGTAACCGCGCACTTTAGCAAGCCCGGAAAGCCATGCGGGCAACCCTCCTCCTCCTGTTGCTGCTCGCCGGGCCTCCTGAGGCCGCTGCGGGCCGCAATCGCAAGCTAACGAGCGAGACGCAGCTGCGGCTGACCCGGCAGCGCCGCCTCCTCGACCGCACTCGGGAAGCTCGCAATGGCCAACAGTTTGCAGATTTGGGGCCACCAAGTGGCACTGGGGCACCCTTATGCTGCCCATGGCCCAGACCTCCACCCTGCCATGGACGCTTTGGGCCCAAATGCTCCAGGCCCCATGCCCATGTTGCACAACCTCTTCTCGGGCGCACTCTCGGATGCTGCTATGGGAAGCCAGTTCTAGCACATTCCTGCTCTCTTCTGATTAGGCGTAGCTTCTAGAATTGAGCTTTGTTGTTACCTAGGTAACAGTAGGCAGATACGAGTGCCGCCGCCTCCAGCGGCGGCAGCGGGGGACCCGCCCCTCGGGCTCCGCCCCGTTTTCTGCGGCTGTAAGGCCGCCACCCTACTTGTTCAGGGTGCGCTCACCCGGTCGACTGCCCCTGCTGAGCCGCTACAATGCCTCACACCCCCCTGCTCCTTGCAGGCCAGCGCCCCCAGCCTGGAGGGGAAGACGGCAGGAGGGCCACAGAAGCTGGAGCAGGTGGGCGGGCCCACTGCCGAATCTGCTCTGCACATTGTTACTAGATCCAGCCTGGGCATGCACGCACTTGCTTTCTTGCCACTCAGGACCGCCAGTGCCTGCTCCCCCACTCATCCACGCCACCCCTCCCCGCTGCCACACCCGCACAGATGCAGCAGATGCTGGCCCTGGCCCGCGAGCTGGGCCTGCTGGCCTCCTTTGAACCCAGCTCCCCGGCAGGGCCCCAGCCCTCCTGGGTGCCGCAACTCAAGGGCAGCACGCCCCTGCTGCCCAGCCACCACCGGCAGTCCGCCGAGTCGGAGCTGCTTCGCCAGCTGAGTGGGCAGCTGGACCTGCCGCTGATGGACCCGCCACGACAGCAGGAGGCGTCGCCATCCAGGGGGCCCATGCTGCAGCCGCCCGTACTGCAGCCGGCGCTGCACAACCCAGAGGCGCCGCAGGTGCAGCTGAGGCCAGTCGGTTGGGACGTGCTTCACCAGCAGCAGCAGCGCTTCTCGCCTGCAGCTGGCACTGGCAAGGCAGCGGCAGGCGCTCCGGTGCTGCTGACGCCGGCTGCAATGCCTCCGCTGCAGCGGGCGTCGCCGCAGCAGGCAGAGCAGCCGCAGCAGGCAGAGCAGCGCAAGACGAAGAAGAGCTCCAAGAGCAAGCAGGAGCAGAAGCGGAAGCAGGCGCAGCTGAAGGCGCAGCCGATGAAGAAAAAGTCGAAGCAGGCGGCGGCCGCGCGGCAGCAAGTGTCTCCACAGGCTGGGCAGAAGCCAGCTGCAGCCAAGGCGCCAGCCCAGCAGGCCGGCGTGTCGGTTCCGCACCAGCTGCTGCTGCAGGCCGGCATGAAGGGCTTGACCACCGCGGTGTTTGCTGAGCTGCGGCGCCAGCAGCAGGAGCGGCAGGCGGCCGAGGCAGCTGCGCTGCACCGCGAGCAGCGGGCGATTTTGGAGAAGGCGCAGGCGGAGCAGCGCAGGCAGCTGGAGCTGGCCCAGAAGGCGCAGCTGCTGCAGCTGGAGCGCTCGCACCTGCTCTGGCAGGCAAAGCGTGCCGCAGAGCAGCGGGCGGCAGGGGCGCCGCTGTCCGGCCAGCCGGCGGTATCGCCCCAGCGCGTGCCTCCACAGCTGGAGGGGCAGCCGGTGGCGCAGCAGCTGGAGCGGCAGCAGTCGGCACCGCAGCTGGGCCGGCAGCCCCTGGTGCAGGCCGCCCTGGAGCCGCGCACGCAGAGCGCGCATCTGGAGCAGGAGGAGCGCTGGGCCCGGCAGCGCGCCGAGCAGCAGCTGTGGGCGCAGGCGGCCACCTGCCTGGCGGCCCGGTCCGGCAGCATGGAGGCAGGCCGGCTGCCAGGTTCCGCACGCGGCTGAGGTCGCCTCAACAGGCGGCGGCCCTGCCCACACAGTGCGTCCGATGCCTCGATCTGCACATATCGACCCAGTCCCTGCGCATTCCTTCCAAACTTTTTGCACCTGCGGCCAAGCCTTCAGTTGCCGCGCCCAACGCATCTCTTTTTGTGTATGCCCTGCCTATCGAATTCGTCTGCTGAGCCCGAATTGTGCTTTTTGCCAGGCCGCCTATTGTTCATGCTGTGGCCCTCGTTTTCTGGCTGCTCTCCAGCCAGCCGCACTACCCTCTCAACGCACCGCCCCTACCTACACCGCCCCTACCTACACCACCCAGCAGCTCAGCGCTGAACCGGGCCATGCGTATGCCCTCCATCCTGCTCTGCCGTCTTCGCTTGTTGCAGTGCGTACTGTGAACTCTGCCGGCGGGGTATTTTTGCAACCATGCCTGTCCCTCCATGTGCTAGTTGCCTTTGCCCCCAGTCTTGCCCACATTCTTGCTCACTGACATTCTTTTCTCCTTGCGCCGTTCGGTGGCCTGGCCATCTGCGCGCAACTTATCTGCCCACTCAAGTGTGCACCCCCTGCATAAATCTCAACCTTGCATAAATCTGACGTGTGCCTTGGCACAACTCTGCATAAATGTTTGGGTATTCAACACTCTGGGGTGCGTGCCCCCCTTTTCCCACCCGCCTGAGCACCATTTTGGGTGCATTCGCCGTGCACTCCCTGCATAAATGTCTGTAATATGGTAATACTAATTAGAAACCTGTCCCCACAGCCGGTTTCACCACTGGCCACTGCAGTTGGGTGGCGGGGGGCCATCGCTTGGGCGCGGGGCGCGCAGCATCTGTGCCGAGCCTGCCGCGGCACATCTGCCACTGGCCCTGCGTCTTCTTGCCCACGGCAGATGCTTACAGTCCCTAACTATGTCACAGAGCACCGGCCCGCAACCAGTGACAGCAGCAGACACTTGCACAGAGCTTACTGCTTCGTGAACTGGGCAGCCGCGCTGGCGCAAGGGCGCTTCCACCCTACCGCTTGCGCCGCCGCTTGGAGGTGCCCTCGTCCTCGGTGCCACTGCTGCTCATGCTGTCCGTCTCCTCACTGATGGTGGCCTCGCTGTCGGAGGCGGCCTTGCGCCGCCCCTTGCCGCCCTTGCTGCTGCCGCCGGCGTCGCTGCCACCCTCGCCCTCGCTGGCCGTCTCCTCATCAGAGTCTGAGTCCTCCTCGCCGCCCGCCCCCTCCAGCAGGCCCGCTGAGCGCGCCGAGCGGCGCCGCGCCCGCGGGTTGAGCTGCCCATCCTCGTGGTTGATGCAGATGTAGGGGCCGGTGGGGAAGGCCAGCCCCGTGCACTCGGGGTGGATGCTCACGCCGCACTGGTCGGGGTGCTGGGGTTGGGGAGGGGCGGGGTGGCGGGGTGGCGGGTGAGGCAATGCGGGAGCAGAGGATGCTTGGAATAGGTGGCCAAGGCATGCCAGCTCAAGGCAGCTTGTGGGCAGCCTAAAACCGCTGCCCCCGTGGCTGCAGCACACAACACGGCAGCCGCCGTGCAACTGTTGCCTGCAGCACAGAGCTCCTTTGCGCCCACCTCGCAGCACAGCAGGTCTCCCGTCTGCTGGCACACCGAGCACGTGTAGCTCCAGCGGCACTGGCCCACCTGTGCAGGTGTTAGACAATGGGGCAGCAAGGGCGGTGCTAGGTTGGGGCGCTCGTTTGGCTGTGACGTGCACGGCACGCCAGGGCAGAAGCACAGCGTGCGCCAGCTGGCACGCAAGGCATGCACCCGCCAGCCAGCAAGCCAGGTGGCACCAGAGGCCCGATACGCCCGTCACACAACCGCACACGCCACGCGCCTGCTCCTCTGTGGCCACAGTGTCCACGGAGCCGGGTCCGCGGGCGGGCGGGAACGGCTCCTTGCCCATGGCCTTGAGGATGACGCGCATGCCGTCTGCGCGGGGCAGGCAGCGTGGGGCAGGCAGCGTGGGACAGCTGGGCGCAGGGCATGATTTCAATCGAGCGGAGGGCAACGAGTCGGCATGCAGCTGGGCCGTGCTGCTGGTGCTTGGGGGGCCAGGCTGCTGCACCAGCCAGCGCCTGTTTTCAGGGGAAGCAATCCCCCACAACCCCCCTTCAACGGGACCCCCCACACCCCGCACACCTTCGGTGCGGGCCTTGCCGGTGCGGATCATGAGGGGCCGCCTTTCGGCGCTGCCTGCCTGCTTCTGCCGCGCCGCACGCAGGCTCTCCAGCCGCTGCCGCTCCTTCTCCTCCTGCGGGGGAAGAGCATTGTCACCCGAGATTGAGCAAGCGGATGCAGCTCCACCTACAACTCAGCTGCCGGGCAGTGCGGCAGGTGAGCACGTGGCACATCTGATCCACTAGCAAGCACAACACAGCCTCCTGCCAGCCACTACAACTCATTGCCTCCCTGCCCGCCGCACTCACCGCCTCCCACTTGGCAATCTCTTCGACCAGCTGCACCACGCGGCTCAGCATGGGGGTGGACCTGCACGGTGGCAGGGGTGCAGGGTTGTGGTCACACTACACGAGTTGGCTGACATGCCCGATGCGGGTGGGTGCAAGCCAGCATGTGGGAGAGAAGCGAGTGGCATGGCCCTACCGTTTCCACTCAAGCTGCACACCCGCCCTGCCACCAGGCGCGCCCGTCGCCCCTCCAACCGCCCACCTGTCGCAGAGGATCCAGGTGCAGTAGGCCGCCTGCTCCGCCGTCTCCGCCGCCTGCGTCATGCGCAGCCAGACGGCGCGCTCCCGCGCCGACCGCCAGATGCGGGCGGGCCGCCGCATGCGCTTCTCTCGCAGGTAGGCGTGCTCGGCGTCCGAGTCGTCCATGTCGTCATTCACACACACCTGGAGGGAGGGGGAGGGCGGCGGGGGCTGAGGCGAGCCAAGAAGTGGGCAGCCGGGCGGGATGGCTGAAAGGGGGGAGAGCTCGGGCGCTCAGCGCTGGCAAAGCCTGCCTGCATTTGTCAAGCGGGGGCGCACACTGTGCAGCACCATGCGATATGCACACAAGCAACACGAGCGTGTGCCACACCGGCGCTCACCGGCCGCAGCGGCGCCGCCTCCTGGTCCACCGTCGTCCCCGCCTCGGTCTCCGTGCCACCACCCTCTGCGCCCGACTGGCTGACACCCGCGCTGCTGGGCTGTGCACTGCTGTCTGCCGCCTTGACCCGGGCCAGGTTGGGGTGCAGCGGCGGCTTCTGGCCGGCGCCGCCGGGCTGCAGCGGCGATGGCAGCCGCGGCGGCAGGCCCGGCTGCTGTTGCTGCTGCGCGGCCGGCGGCTGTGCCGCAGTCTGCTGTGCGTGCTCCTGCGGCTCTTCCTTGAACAGGGCCGCAGAGGAGCCGCTGGCCTGCAGGGGCCCAGCCCCATCCGCGGGCTGCTGCTGCTGGGCAGCGCCCGCTGCTGCCACCTGCTGGCTGTCGCCGCCCGCCTCGCCATCCACATCCATGGGAGCCGCCCCGCCGGCAGGCTCCTGCTTCGCTGCTCCAGTCCCCTCTGCCTTGACCTCTGCCTTGACGGCTGCGGCAGCATTGTTGCCGCCCTGCACCTCCTGCTGCTCGCTGCCCGGCCGCGGCTGCTCGCCCAGCAGCGCCGCCATCGTCGCCTCGTCCGCATCTGCAGGTGGAGTGGTGTGGGGGAGTTGCGAATTCTGCAAGGTCGCATTCTGCAAGGTCCCAGCTTGTGTGCAGATGCCAACGTTCAGGCCGCCAAGCTGGCCAGGCCAGGTACAAGGTGCACAGCCTGTTTGCACCTTGCAGCACCCCGCGGTGGCTCTCGGCTCTCACCCCTGGGCAGGCCCTCCCCCGCGTGGCAGTACACCGCCTCCATGTCCAGCAGCAGCTGGCGAAGGGTGGGCACGTCGTGGCACGCCTGCGCCCGCTGCTTCAGCTCCCCCAGGTTGGCGCCCTCCAGCTCCACCTGAAGCCAGGGGCGGCGCGAGTGGGTGACCAGGGGTGGAGCAAGGGCAAAGCAGGCGGCATGGAGTCGCCCACCGTGCAGCCCCGCAAGCCAAGCACGGCACGGCTGGCATCACTCCACTCGACTCGACTCTGCAGCTGGGCTCGCCAGCCCCAGCACCCCCCAGCACCCACCCCGGTGCGCTCCGTCTCCGCCAGGAACTCGGCCAGCTTCTCGCGCGTCTCGGCCAGGGCAGCCGCCGCCAGCCCCGCCTCCAGCTCCTCAGTGGGCGGCTGCGGCAGGCCAGGCACCAGCGGCGGCGGCCGCGGCAGGCCGTCCAGCCGGTAGTCCATGCCCGGCTGCGTGGGGGAGGGCAGAGGGGCGGTGGGAGGGCGGGAATTTGAGGGGGCACACAGAGGACCAATCGGAAGCGAGCTGATGCTGGACACGCTGCAAGCGCTACCAGAACAGCTGCCTGCAGCGCACAACAACACAACGAGCACCAGGCAGCAGCTGGTTGGGCGCACCTCCACCGCCAGGCGCGCGCAGATGGCCGCGTACTTTTTGCGCAGGTTGTGGAACAGGCCGCGCTCCAGCGGCCCTCGCTTGTTCAGCCGCACAATGAGCTGCGCACAGGGTGTGGTGCACAGTTGTTCAGCTTGTCAACTGGAGGCGGCCGCCCATCCCAACCGCAAGCACAGCAGCCCCACATCTGCTGCACAGCACAGCACAGCACAGCACTGCACAGCACGGCACGGCACGGCACGGCAGCCCCAGCGCAGCGCACCTCGTCCAGCTGCTGCTTGGAGGTGATGGCGCCGATGCGCTGCCCCTCCTGCTCCTCCACAAACAGAAACCCCGGGTCGCCTGCAGGGCCAGGTGGTTGGGCAGCACGGCTGGGTGGTGAGAGCAGGGCAGCCAGCAGGTGGACAAGGGCACAACAGGGCAGCTTGGAAGCAGCACACACGAGCAGAGCAGGCACGCCAGCAACCCAGGGGGGGACCACGAGGACAATCCCCAGCAGCCCGGCGGCACTCACTGAGAAGCCACCAGTAGCGGCGGCCGTGGCGGTCCATGCCCAGCGGCTCCGTCCGTGTGGCGGTCTGCGGTGGGGTGGCGCGCGGCCCTGGCACTCACTGAGATGGTCTACGGCACAAAGTAGTGCACTGCGCTGCTGCAGCAGGCCAAGCAGCACATGCGTGTGGGTGCAGCCAGTACCCCTGCTGACCTACCTGCGCAAACTGGGCGTCCCACTGCAGCTCCCGCTGGATGCGGAAGCGTGCCGACTCGTCTGCAGGGGGCGGGCAGGTGGAGAAAGAGGCCTCAGGCTCGAGGTTGGGCTGCTGCAAGGAGGCAGCAGCGGGTGGCCAGCAGGCCAACACATGCGGAGAGTGGAGCGCTCCTCCCAGCCTGTGCCGCTCCGCTCCTCCTTACGTTGAACCCGCAGAG
>RRZL01000080.1:100183-130099 GCA_006782975.1 Chlorella sp. Dachan | reverse complement strand
CTCGGCCGCCACCGCCTGCAGCGAGGGCACCTTGTGCAGGGCCCTTGCGCGCGCGGGGCGCAGCCGCTCCGCCATACGAGCCGGCAGCTGCTCCGGCAGGCCGTGCCGCGTGCGCCAGTAGTCGGCGGCGCGCCACAGGCAGGAGATGCCGGCCACGCCCTGCGGGCACAGGCCGCGGGTTGGAAGGGACATGTCAGCAACTGGTGAACACACAGGCAGCAAGCAGCCGTCGCAGAGCAGCAGCTGCGCATGCCCCGGACATGCCACAGGCTGCAGAGTGCAGCAAGGCACAGCCTCGCCACAAGGCCACATCTAAACAGCCCATCCTCACCGCCACGGGCTCGGCAGTGGCCACCGTCTCCACCCAGCGCTGCAGCAGCTGCCTGTCCAGCACGGCCAGCGGAGAGGCGGCGGTGCGGGCCAGCTGGGCGCGGCGCAGGCTGGAGCGTGAGCCGCTGGGGACGCCGCCCTCGCCCAGCCACTCCACACTGTAGATGACTGCATCGGGGTCCACAGGCGGCTCCTCCTCCTCCTCCTCCTCCTCCTCCCTGTCATCATCAGTCGCCTCCGAATCGCCTCCAGTGCCGGCAGCGGCCGCCCCGTTTGCCTTGGCGGGCGCCGCCGGCAGCTGCACCTCGCGCACTATGCACGCACAGCTGCTGCCATCCTCGCGTGCCCCCACAAGCTCCTCGCCCTGCGCGTTGCGCCAGAACGACATGGTGTGCAGCTCGGGGTGGGTGTCTGCCGCTCGAGGCGGGCATGGCACAAGCGGCACACACCTGCGGCGGCGGCGGCAGTGGCAGCAGCGGCAGCGGCAGCAGCAGCGGCAGCAAGCTGCACAGCAAGCTGCGAGTGCAGGTCAATGCTGTTGGACGCTCGCCACGTGAACAGCCCCCGCCAGCCCCAGCTGCCATGCTGCCATGCGCCCATCAGCCCACCTGCACAAAGCGCGCGCCCAGGTGTGCCAGGATTGCGTCGCACAGCTGCTCCGCGGTCTCCACAGAGTGGTGCACCAGACGGACAGCCTCACTCTCGTACAGCTTTGGAAACTGCGGCGGCGGGAGCACAAGCAGGGCATTGCTGCAAAGCACACGGACCGCATGCAGCAGCGGCGGCGGCAGGGGTGCTGCGGCGTCGGTACCTGCGCAAACCCCCTGCCGGGCCAGTGCACGCTGCAGCTGCACACAGGCCGCAGCACGGCAGCACAAGCGCGCAAACGGGGCACTCAGACGCGAGCCAGTGCACGCGTGCGGGGCGGCCACCGCACCTGCGACGTCACGGCCTCCACCCGACGCTCGCTGAGCAGCGCCTCCTCATAGGTCAGGCCGGTGGCGCCCGTGTAGCAGCAGCCCCACTGCCGCAGCTGGTACTGCCTGACCTGCTGCAGGTAGGCGCTGCAGGGGGCGGGAGGGGGGGCCAAGGCGGGCGAGCCTCGCTCATCGCAACATCAGGGCAGCCGGCCGCAGCCAGGCGCCCAGCGGGGCTGCATGAGATCCTGGCATTGCGGGGCGGCGGTTGCAAGCGGGCCTGGGCGCTGCAGCGGGGCCATCGCACCGCCCCCGCAGCCCCACAGCTGCCCTGCGCCCCGCTGCCGCGCTCACTCGTAGCTCGTGAAGCACTCCCCGGTGTAACGGATCGTCCACAGCGGCGTCTCGGCGCCCACGCCGTCTGGCAGGGCCAGCCGGCGGTGGTGCACCTCCCCAACCTCTGTGAGCGGCATTTAGGCCATTGGGAAACCAACAAGTGTTGTGGCAGCACCCGATGATCATGCTGGAAGGGGGGCGGGGCGCTGCATGGGGCGCGCTGCGCTGCGGGCCGCCGCCAACCCGTGCGCCTCCTGCCCTGTGCAATGTGGTAGCCCTGTGCCCCTGCTGCACATTTACAACTGTTACAAACATTGAGGCTGAGATGTAGAAAGGCTGGGGGACACGGCGCTAGGAGACCGGCAAGCACACTGCTGGCGCCGGTGCACACCGCGGCACCTGTCCAGATCCCAAACACTTGGGGAGCATGCGTGCAGCACGGACATGGCATGGCAGCACCAGCTTGTGCCTGGCAACTACGTGCACAACAGTGCGCCACGTCACGTATGCACCTCTCCCGGCGCAAGAGGGCACAAAGCACAGGAGAGGCTCCTTCATCCTGGTTGCTTTGTTCTGCAGGCAACAGCAGCTGGGCACCCGCATGCGGCAGCTTGGCTGGGCCAATGCGGGGCAGACGGCACGCACGCAGCATGCAGCGGCGCAGTCATGGCGGCGCAGGCTAATGAGGCTCCAGCTCTCGCAGTTACCCGTCTTTCAGTACACATTGGGCTGTCTCAGCCTGGACAGCAGCGGACTGCCACAGCAGCCAGCCGTTGCTAGGTGCGCCCGACTGCCCAGAGGGCGTATGCAAGACGGCGCTTAGCGCCGGCTGGGTTACCCTCCCTGCCAACTGCCTGGCTCGCTGACATTGCTCGCAGGGCGATTCTCCTCCGAAACACACGGGGTGCAGAGCGGGCAGACAAACTGGTTGCAGAGTGTGAGAGCCTTGGGGGTGCCAACGGGCCGACAATCCGCGTCTCCTTTGGCCCTGCTTGTCAACGCATGCCCGCACCAGCGGAGCACCAGTTTGCCATGCTGCGGCGCATACTGGCCGCACGTCGCGGTGTGCAGCTGCTGCGACCGGTCAGCAGCCAGGCAGCTGACGCAGCAGAGCTGATCGACGGCTAGTTTCTGGCGCTGCTGCAGGCAGTACCGCCGACCAGCTATGCGCAGCATTACGAGCCCTGCATGCAAGCTGCCCTGGCAGCGGCTGCCGCAGGGGACACGCCTGGGGTGCTGGCTCAGTTGGTTCAGGTTTGTGGTGAGGCGGCGGCGGCGGCAGGTCGCCACGTGTTCTGCTGAAGGGAGGGGCTTGGGCCAGCAAGGTGCAGTGTGCGTCTTGCCAAGCATGAGCACGCTGCCGCCCCTGGTGAAGCCGCCACTGCTGTTGATGAGACGAGGCCACACATGCAAATCGCCACCCTCCATGCGCACTCTCATGCAGAGGCCACCCAGCAGACGCCGCCGCTCAGCTGGCCTCTCAAGCGCTGGTATGGCGGTGGTGGCCGACCCCACCTCAGCCATCATTGTGTGCTGCAGCTGCTGGTGGCTGCATGGCTTGGGCAAGGGCCGATGCAGCCAGTGGATGCAGCGGCGGCGCCCAGCGCGAGCGGCAGCGGCCAGCAGCAGGGCTGCCCTGCATGCGGACAAGAGTCTGCTATTCGCGCGGTGCTTCTACTTGCGCGAATTAGGCCTTCACCGTCTGCACAGCTGCTCTGCTTCAGGCCTGTCCGCAAGAAAGAACCGAGCAATTCCTCCGGACGCAGCTGCAATCGGCTGGAACAGAGCTAGATCGGTGGTGGGGCAGTTTTCGAGCCCAGCGGCTCGGGCGCGGAAGGTGGCAGTGACCGCCGTCCGCGCCGCCGCCGCTGGGCGGGCCCCATCTTTTGCCAGTCTTCCGCGCATGCGTAAACAGTAGCAGGCAGAGCCCCGCATGCAACAAGCTGATGCCACGACATTTGCCAGGGCTGGGATGGGATGTATGAGTTGTGCATGCGCATGCGTTGGCGGTCCAGCAAACGGCCCGAGTCGGTGCCGCTCCTTGCCGCTGGCACCGCATCGGCACAGCTGCCGCAGCCTCCTGCAGCAGCTGCTTTCTGGTCGCCTCCCTGAGTGACTGCCGTTATTTGCAACAACAATTGCAGCCTGTCATAACTGGCCATGCTGGCAAGTGATTTAACTTGCGCAACAGCCTCACTTGAACACGTGAATCACAACAGCGCTGCTTATCCCCCACGCCTCAGCCTGTGCTTCGACTGTTGGCTGTGGGACAGCCTCCCCCAGCAGCAAGCAGGCAGCAAGTGGCCATGCACATGACAGCATGCTGCCTGTTGCAGCTGTATCGATCCGGGCCGGCAATGCTGTGGCTCTAACGCAGTCCTGTTTGCCTGCCCAGCTGCTCTCAAACTGACATGAGCGCGCCTGCCGCCGCCCACCCGCCGCCATGACGCCGCCACGCACAACAGCTGGTTCACAAGGCTGGCAGAACAGCCGCCATTGCAGGGGTTTTGCGCGTTGGAGAGTGCGGCTGTGATTTGCAGCCTGGTTTTCCTGCAAGCAGCCGTGCACCCCGATTTGGCCAGCCCACCATCTGCGCGGGTGACGCCCCGGCTCCGCGCTTGGATGCCGCCGGCACCCCATTGGTCTGTGTGAGCACCCTGCCTCCCAAGGCGACCGCGGCTTCTGAGACGGCTAAGAAACGCAAATGTGACACCGACTGCTGTGAATGAGGACCAGCAAGAGGGCAGAGGCAGGCGGGCAGCTGAGGGACTGGTGATGGGCGGAGCATGCGCAGCGCGCGGCCCTCTCTGGCCATCCGGCCAGGCACCGGCCTGCCGATCCGGACTGGACTTCTCCTCGGCAACTGAACCAAAGCGCTCTATATTGTCCATTGATGACAATGGAAGCGTAGCTAACGACACGCTCGTTGTACTTCGCAGCAATGGAAGCAACGTGGGGGAGGCAGGCCGTCCTCCTGGTGCTGTTCCTGCTCTGCTATCAAGGTGGGTAGCGTGTTTAAAGGGGATGGGGGCGCCGCGCGGCATGTACTCGCCGCCGATGGGGAGTTCTCTTCCCAAGAGCGAGCGCTCGTCCACCCAGGGCCGCCGCCGCGGGCCTCAGCATCTGAAAATGGATTAAAGGCAGGAAAAGAATCACCACCACCGCAGTCGGCGTGCCACAGCCGCAGCTCCTGGCGCTGGCCGCCAGTCCACGCCGCTGCGCCGCCGCCGCCCTGATGCGTGGCCAGCGGCATTGCAGACCTCATGCTTTCGAGCCACGACGGCATGTCTCTGCTGCCTGCCGGTAATGTAGGAGAGGGGCAGCTGCAGGGCGGAACGTATACGCTGTTCCTTGGGGCCAGCTCAACCAGTTGCAACACAGTCCGAGGTAAGCACGAGCACCCCTCCCCTGCGCATGCGCCATACTCTGCCGCTGTTGCTGCAGACTGCCGCTGCTCCATGCCTTGCGCGCCTGCCAGCCAGCGTATCTCTGCTTCACACCGCCTCTGACGTGCAGGCTTCCTGACGGCGCCAGACTGCTCGACTGCAAAGGAGGCGCCTGTGACGGCAGGACCCCAGCCGCTGACCGGCACCGCCCTCCTGCGGCAGTACTGGCGACTGGAACCGACCGGCACTGCCACTTGGGCAAACATTCAAGGGTTCCCCATCAGGATACAGGTGTGCAGCCATCCAAGTGCTGCGGTGCTCTGCGGGCGAATGCATGGCAGGCACGCCTGACGAGCGCTGCTCAGGCTGTGATGCATGGCCCGCCGGGTGCTGCCACGAAACTGCGCCAGGCCACGGCCTGCATGCGTTGGGCGGGACCCTCAACAGCTGCAGGGCTTGCTGACACTGCGCCATGCCGCACTGTGCCCGGTGCCGCAGAACCTCGCCCGCTCAACCGGGACAACCGCCCGCTCAACGGGGGCAGTCTGCGACAGCCTGCTGCGCGTGCCGTCGTGCAGCCCTGTGGGCAATGCGCGGCTGAGTGCGGCAACCACTGCTTCCTGGGTGCTGGAGGCGGGGCCCACAGCGGGCAGGTACTACATCCGCGACTCGCGCTGCTTCTCCGGCAGCCCGCTGTACCTGGGCTTCCACAAAACCAACTGCAGCCGCACAGTGACCTCGCTGTTTGCGCCGACCGGCCCAACTGCCGCGTCTGCCGACACGTTGTGGACGCTGCGGCTCGTCAGCGCGGGGCTGGCCGGCATTGACAACGTGACGGTGGGCACCTCTGGCAACACCTTCAACGTTGTGCGCGTCTCTGTGCGCCCCGCGGCCGGCCCAGGTAACGCATGTTGCTGCCCGCCACCTGTTGTGGCTGCGAAAGACGGGGCACTGCTGAGCTGCTCGGTCCGGTGCCCTGCTTTGTCTTATTCCCCTCCCCCGGGTTGCCCCAAGCCGCCAAGCGCCGGCAGTCGCGCCCATTACGGCGGCTTTGCTGCAGCAAATGCCACAATAGTTCCGGCTGGCCGCGGACCTGCCCACCTCTAACGGTTCTCCTTCCACCCCTGTGCATCTGCACCACTGCCCCCCCGTTGGCCGCGGGGTTAAATAACGAGCTGGATCAGTGACCTTGATCGTTGTCCCAAGGTTGCGGGTTCGAACCCCCCAAGATACTTGGGGCGGTGTTTATGCGGCAACCTTCACTAGCGTTGCTAGGCCACTTCGTGGCTGTGTCGCATGAACCCCGTTAAGAATGGTTGGTGTGGATTCTAGGAAGGTCTTGCCCCCAACCGAGAAAGGCGGACACGACAGCCCAGTCAAAATGGGCAAAAACAAACGGTAGCTTGGGCGGTGCCGAAATGGCTTAATACCCGCCGGCTTCCTCAACCCACGCCTAAGGGCGTAGCCTTTCTTTCTGTCTTTTCTGCACCACTGCCTTACACCCCCCCCCATGCTGCCTGGCCCTGTTCAACATGGCAGGTGTGGCGTACCAGGTGGTGGGCACGCCTGTCACTGCTGGCGCCACCCTGAATGTGACTGGCCTTGGCGAACGGTCGGGGAACCTGGTGCGTTTGCAGAGCGCGCTGGCGCAGCAAGTGCCGGTCTTGCCCTGCATCCGCCGGTTTCGTGGCTGCCATGTTGGTGCAGCACCTGTGGCGCAGATGACTGGCTGCCAGGTTGACATGGTAGAGCTGTTGCGTTCGTTGAGTGGCGCACAGAGCATGTGCAGTACCCGACTGATGCCAGCCCGCTTGCCACACTGGCTGTTTGCAGCGAGTGTTTACGTTTAGTGATGAGGCGACGCGCGGAGTGACGTACAGATTCAGGGTCACTGCACGCAACAACCTGGGGCCGGGCCCGACATCGGCACCCTTTGAAATCAAGATCCCACAACGGTCGGTAGGCTGCCTGCATGTGTGCAGCTGTGGTGGTGCAGCCAGCATGGCCCGAGGCTCTCGGAGCAGTGTTCCACAGTGAGCCGGAACCTGGCCTGCTCCCACAACCTCTGCGCAGGCCTGGAGTCCCCAGGAGCTTGAGAGTTTCGGCTACTACAGATGCTGTGCCAGACCTTTTAGTGGACTTCCTGCCACCCACATCAAACGGGGGCGCTGGTGAGCAGCAAGTGGTGCCACAGCACTGCACTCAACGCTCAGCACTGCACTCAGCACTGCACCACCAGCTGATGCCACGGCTGATTTGGGTGGGCAGAAGCGCGTCAGTGCGGTCGCCCAGGCATGCCAGCCATGCTGTGCCACGCTTTCGCTGGCTCGCCCTCTCCCTTTGTGCAGCTATCAACGCATACTTAGTGCGGGGCACATCCCCGGGGAGGCCCAACATTGAGCAGCTGGGCCTGCCTGCACCATTGGCAGACAACAGGGTATGTGAGCTTGGATTATTACGCTAACTTCAGCAGCCTGCGCCCTATTGTTGGTGTGTGCGTTGGTCCCCGTGCCCAATCCAACATCGGCCCGGCCGCCCCTGTCTGCAGATCCAGATGCGGTTCGAGAGCTACACACAGCTGGCCCCCTACAGCTTCATTGTATTTGCTCGCAATATTGCGGGCTTCAGCAACCCCACAGCCCCCGTGGCGTTTATTACCCCCAGCGTGAGCCACACAGCGATGCCAGCCACCCGGATGCAGTTGGGCTGTGCGGCGGACTCAACCTGCACCTGCAAGACGTAACGTACACTCGCCCTTTCTGGTGCAGAATGGCACATGCCAACCCCAGGCAGAGACATGTGGAGTGGCCAGGCACTGCTGCTCAGCGACGGCTGCACTCTACTGCCAGAAGGGCACATTGGGCGCGCCGCTCGGCACATGTGAAGCGGTGAGGTGGAGTAGACAAAGGCCGGCAGATCCGTCAGGAGTTGCAGGGCCGGGGGCTCTACGGCACCAAGCAGGATCTTGGTTGTGCGTGGCTGCCTTGCTGTGGGCACAAACGCGGGCAGTCAGCACTGGTTGGTCACGCGTGGATCGAACCCTGCTGTGCATGCTCGGCCAACAAGTCCAAGCAGTCAAGTATGCACTTCCCAGCGTCCCCACTAACTCACTCGTCGTCCCTTTAATGCCTGGCCTGGCCTGCAGTGCGTAGCTGCCAACTCGGTTGGATGCAGCAACGTGGACGCGTGCTGTGGCGACCAGAAGTGCGACATGCGGAATTCCACAGACAGCTTGGGACAGTGCCGCACGGTGAGATGGCGCGTCCTTGCCTGCACCCTGCTGCACTGGTGCAGGCCGGCAGCTGCGGTGTTGCTCTGTGTGTTTCCACATGCGCCCTGAGACCAGAACTGGCATCTGACCGCCGTGCTGCTCTGTTGACATTTGCAGTGTGTGGCGGTCAATAGGTACGGGTGCAAGGCAGCTACAGACTGCTGTACGAGCGGCAACGGCTGCCAGCTGGACACAGCCAGGGACCCCGGCGGCATTTGCGTCTCGGTGCGCAGAGGCGCTGAGGTTGACTGCTGCCGGCATAAGCACCTTAACTACTGCATGCAGCTGGGAGCGCCGGGAGGTAGAGGAGGGGAGGCGGAGGGCGACTGACATGCCTGTGTTTGCGCCTCCCCGCCCTCCCCCCAGTGCGTCGCTCCGGGCAAGATCGGCTGCCTGGCTTCGTCCACCTGCTGCAGCGGCAGACTTTGCCAGCGGCTGCAGGCATCTGCAGCCGTTGGCTCCTGCGAAACAGTGCGAAGAGGCGTGGGGACGAGTTGTGGTGCAAGTTGACAGCCAAGCCGCGTGCCTCAAGGCTGTGCGCATGACAATTGCAGCGCCCGGTGCCGCTCACACAGCCCTCCCCTTTCCTGCTTGTGCTTGCTGCAGTGCATCAGTCTTAACCGGCATGGATGCGCGGCGACCTCCAACTGCTGCACCGGCGGCCTGTGTGTCAAGGTTGCGGCTACTTCGGCACTGGGCAGCTGCCAGACGGTAAGCTCGCAGCTGTGGGCGCAGCCCATGGGCGGCTTCCACTGCTGCCTTCAAAGAACGTGCCAAGAGCCAGGGGGAGTGTGGCTGCTGGCCCACGCTGGTTCCTCTTCTGACTGCCGCACCGTGTGCACTCCTGTACTGCAGTGTGTGAGCCTGGATCGGTTTGGCTGCGCCAACACTGCCCAGTGTTGCAACGACTCAAAATGCGAGCGTACCAACACCGCCACGCCGCTTGGCACATGTCGCACAGTGAGTAGCGCAGCCTGGCGGCCCGCCTTGCTCTTTTATCACTGCTTTGTGGCAGACATGGTGCACACGGGGCGTGCTGACAATGCACATCCAACCCTGCGTTCTCCCTTGCTGCCACCCAATGCAAGCAGTGCATTAGCTCGACTCGCGTGGGCTGCGCAGCGACTTCTGACTGCTGTGATACGCTCGCATGCGAGAGGACCGCAGCTACCTCAACTGTGGGCACTTGCCAAGAGGTCAGGCGGCTGGTAGCAAATAGTGGTCGAACTGTGCACGCCCTTCTCCCTGCGCGTGTGCCTTAACAGGAACTGATCACACGTAGGAACACGACAGCTGTGGCCCCACCCCCATGCAGTGTATTGCCGTCACCAGGTTTGGCTGCGCCAACGACGGAGAGTGCTGCGACTCAAACCACTGCCAGAAAGACGCGGAAACTAGTGCGCTGGGCTCGTGCCAGACGGTGAGCAGTGAAATCCACGGCACATGGCCATGGGAAGGCCCAGTGGATGCTGCTGCCCCCCCGTCACCGATGTGCTGTCACTGAGCCGCTGGTGCGCCCTTGCCCCACCGTGCCTTCCACCCGCAGTGCGTGGCAGTTAACAAGTGGGGCTGCGGCCAAAAGGGCGACTGCTGCGGCCCCAACCTGTGCATGAAGGACGAGGCCAGCGCGGCAATAGGCTTGTGTAACAGGGTGCGTCTCGCCACCTGGGCAGCCCTGGAAAGGGTGTACGTGGACAGCTAGGCAGCGCTTGCAATGGCAGCCACCACACCCTGAATGCCCAAGGCTGCAACAAACCCGTGTGCTATGCGTATCCATGGTGTGCGGCAGCAGCGTGGCCAGCCTGCATTGCTCCCAACACCCTGAGCCCCTCGGGGCATCCCTGCACCTTGGTGCTGCAGTGCATCCAAAACGACAAGTTCGGCTGCGAAAAGAACAGCGACTGCTGCAACCCGGGGTACCGGTGCTTCAATGGCCAGTGCCGGTGCGTGGCAGCTGCATGCCGGCTGCAGTGTCTGTCACTCAACTCGCCTGCTGTGGTGTGCGACATGCACTACATGCATGCATGTTGGCTGGCGTGTTTCTGCCAGCCCACCAGCCCGCCCGCCTGCCTACCAGTCAGTTTGCCTGTCCGTGGTAGCTGGTACCTGACAGCTGGTCACGGCTCCTGCACTTAGCATTGGGCAGGAGGGTGCCATGCTTCCCAGCTGACGCTCACACCTGACCTCTGACTGCGGCTCAGGTGTAACACGGCGAAGCAGGCGTGCACAGAAAACCGCAACTGTTGTGGCGGAGGAACCAGCCTTTTCTGCCAGCTGTTTGATGCCTTGGACGAGAGCGGCACCTGTGAAACGGTGACTGAGCGCTTGTCTGCTCACACTGGCCCAGCTCGCTGCCATGGCTGCCCCAGCTGCTTGCGCCTTGGCTCTCCGCGTTTGCTTGGCCCCCCACCTGCGGCATGCAGCCTGTTGGCTGATTCCATGGCGAGCTGCCACCCTGCATGCTGCTGCAGTGTGTGGCCAACGGGCAGTATGGCTGCAACCCGGCAGTGAATGCCAGCTGCTGCGGCTTCCCATCCCGCGTGTGCGCCGAGGGCGTCAGCGGTTTCCAGTGCAAGAGGAGGTGAGTGATCTAGCTGGTGGTCAGATGCGAGTGGATGCGTGGCGTTTGCTGGGCAGCACAGTGTGCGGTGCAAGCCTGCCCTGCGCAAGTCCAATGATAGTGGCGTGCGTTCTGAATTGCTGTGTATATCAGCTGGGCATTTGCGTTCTCGTCCACCCGCACGCTGGCGTTTGCTGATTGCAGAAACCTCGGAGGAGCAGCTCCAACCACACGTATGCCATGCTGACCAGACGCATGCAATGACCCCCTGCCTTCCGGCCCCGTGCCTTCCTGCTTGCAGTGCCACCTCTTGCTCGAGCGCGGATGAGGAGTGCGTTGCAGAGGGTGATTGCTGCGCAGGCAACCCGCTGCTGATGTGCAAGCGGCAGTTCCAGGACGACCGCACGGGGCTCTGCGGCTCGGTGCGCATGAGCCAGCTGCGTTCACATGTGCCTTGCCACACGGCCCGGGCAAAGTGCCATGAGGCGCTGGGTTTGCTTGCACGCTCACCAGCTGACCCGTGCCTTTGTCCCTGCTTGACCCGTGCCTTTGTCCCTGCTTGACCCGTGCCTTTGTCCTTGCTGTCCTGCAGTGCATCGATGACGGCTGGTTTGGCTGCATCGAGGACTCGCAGTGCTGCACAGCAGGCTTCTTCTGCAACGACCGCTACTGCCAGTGAGACCACAGCCAGAGGAACCTTGGCTGAGTGCTGAGATCGCTTTGTTTCCTTTTTAGGTGGTGCCTTTATGTTCGCAGCGCTGGAAGACCCCCAACCAGAATCCTTCACTTTGTGCTCTTTGCTCTGTGTAGGTGCTCTCAACTTGGCGAGAGGTGCGTATCGGACGCAAGTTGCTGCGGCGGGCCAGACGGCGCCTCTTTCTGCCAGCGCAACCTGCCGACGGACAAGTTTGGAACGTGCCAGACGGTGAGGGGAGGGGGACGTCCCATGCCTGGAGTCAACCCCTTGTGCTATGAGACGCTGTGGCCTGTTGTGGCTGTGCTCATACTAGGCCCAGCCTGCCAAGCTTCCTGCCCTTTAGTGCTTTAGGATGGGTGTCCACCACAACTTCAGGCCAGTTATATGGCTGGGGTAGGGAAATGCAGGCGTTGAGCTGCTGGACGACAGGCCGGCTTTCCTTTTCCCTGCTGCAACCTGGTTCCTTCCTACCGCCCACCCGCCCACCTGCAGTGCATCGCTGTAACTAAGTTTGGGTGCTCGGACACTGCCGGCAGCTGCTGCTCAGACTACGAATGCGTCACCAGTGGCATCGCCAGGACCTGCAGGTGAGCCGCCGCCCTTGCCCGCACGCTGCAATTCACGGAGTCAACATTCACTGTGGAACGGTGCGCTCCAAACACATGTTATCTCCACCTTCTTTTGGGCCCAGGTGTGTTGGCGCCAATGCGGCATGCACTTCCAACAACAGCTGCTGCAAAGGAGCCACGCCTCTGTACTGCGAGAAGAATGCGGAGGAGGATGCACAGGGACTCTGCAAGAACGTGAGGCTGGGCCAGTTTGTGGTTACTTGGCCAGGCAGCGACCGAGGGTCGGGGGAGGGGCTGGGGCCGCTTCCAAATGAACCAGGCACCAGGGCCACCCAACCTTGCACCAGGCCGATGAGCTGCTCTGGCGATCTTGTGCTACAACGATTGCAGGCATGCAAACCCCCATGCTTACCATCCAAAACGTGCACATCGTGCTCGGCGCAACCCCATGCAGTGCATCGCCCGAGGTCGCTATGGGTGCGACGCAACCACCAACTGTTGCCCGGGCAGCAAGTGTCAGCGGGCCGATGCCCTGACTTCAGGCACCTGTGAACAGGTGAGTGGCACCAGACTGCGTGGTGATGGGTGGCTGAGCAGGCTGCGCACAGCCAAGGGGCTGCTGTTTGCACAGCAACATCCATGCTGCTGGTCGCTGACCGTGGCCGCTCCTGCCCTCCTCTGCCCACCTTTGCAGTGCGTAGCACTCCTGTCCTTTGGCTGCGGTGCCACAGCAGACTGCTGCGGCACCAACGTGTGCCAGCGCGACACAGACCAGGACACAGAAGGCAGCTGCCAGACAGTGAGCCCTCCATGCAGCACCCCATCTCTCCTTCCCCAACCGCCAGCCAAGTTGTGCCGCTCAGGCCTGCTGGTCCGCCATACTGGCTGTTTCCATGGGTCAGCCGCAACTGCCCTGCCATCTACCCCTGCAGTGTATCGAACTGACGCTGCACGGCTGCGCCAGTGCACGCGACTGCTGCGGCACCGCGGCGTGCCAGAAGCAAGCCGGCAACGTAGCCTTGGGCACGTGCGAACCGGTGCGTGGCCGATGGCTCCCACCTGGCATTGCCAGTGCTGGCTTGGCAGCCGTACAGTGCTGCTGCGGCGTTGGCACAGTGCTCTTCAGGCCGCCATGGCTGTTGGACCTGCTGCCGACGCACCCTGCGCCATCCTGCGTGGCCAAGTGCCAGGCGCATTGTTAGGTACGAGGGTATGGACAAGGCCACTTTTCGATGGCCCTTCTGTGCAGTGTGTGGCTGACGACCAGTTCGGCTGCGAGACGTCGGCCAACTGCTGCGACGGCAACAAGTGCCAGCGCCAAACCGACACGGCGACCTCCGGCCAGTGCAAGCAGGTGCGCCAAAGTGAAGTGGAAAGCTGAGCAGTGCACGCAGTTGACCACCCTGTCATGCGCGGCAGACTGCAGGGTCAGTTTGATGCGAATCCGCCGCAGTGTGTGTTCCTGCTGATGAAATGCTCGCTGCAACACTCCCAGCGCAGCACTGTTACGGAGCTGGCTGAGCTAGTCCACGCCCATNCCTTACCATCACATGCGTGCAGTGCATTGCCAACAACTTCTATGGCTGTGCCACCTCTGCCGACTGCTGCGGCAGCAGCAAGTGCCAGCGGGCGAACCCTACAGACCCATTCGGCTTCTGCCAGCCGGTGAGCAGCTGCTCGGAGCTGCAAGTACGAGTGCTTGGGCAGTGGGCAGTGGGCAGCATGCAGGCAGCGGAAGCCTGGGCTGTGTCAAAGTGTACAGGGCCTGCTTGCTCCGTATGCGCACTTGACCCTGCCCTGAGGTTGGCTTTGGATCACAACGTGTGTGTCTTTGCATGCCTGCCCCTCCCCTCGCAGTGCATCGCTGACAACCGGTTCGGCTGCAGCCAGTCGGCAGACGACTGCTGCAGCGACTTCATGTGCCGACCAACCCAGAACGCCCTGGCCTGCACGTGAGCGGGCGCCTCGCTAACGAGCTATGCCTGCAGGCTGCCAAGCCACTGCTTGCAGGCATGCAGTCCATCAGCAAATCCTGCGCTCATTGCCCCACATATGTGGACCAATGCTGCCTACCTCAAGCAGCCCCCAGGGTCGTAACATGGCACCCCACCTTCCGCCCCTCTGCCCGCAGCTGCGCACCCCAGGATACAGCCTGCATCTCTTCCGCCAGCTGCTGCGGCAGCCTGGTATGCCGGCGCAGCACCATGCCGCCAACTCCGGTCCCAGCCAACAATTTTGGCAGCTGCGCTGCGGTAAGCCCAGGGTCGGATTGGCGGGATGGAGTGCCCGGGGCGAATGGCTGGTGCGAAATGGGTGCACATGAAGGGATGCAATCCAATGCATGCCAGGCAAAACGGTCTGGCATTTTGCAGACGCAACCCTGTTGCCCACGGTATGCGTGCAGTGCATCCCAGACTCCCAGCACGGCTGCAGCACCAAGGCCAGCTGCTGCACTGCCACCAGTCAGTGCCAGAGGAGCACGGAAGCTGCCACCACTGGCTCATGCGAGACGGTGAGTGAGAGAAAAAGCAGGGCTGGCTGCACAGCATGGACCCCACCCATGGACGAACAGCGCGGTTGTAGCCTGCTCCCGGTGATCCCTCCCATGTGCTGTGCTGCTGAACTGGCGTTGTGGGGGGCTCCTCACGCTCCCCACTCCCCAAACCATTCTCTCCTGAGCAGTGCCTCCAGCGCGGCACGTGGGGGTGCAGCGCCTCCAGCGATTGCTGCACCACTGGTGACAAGTGCCAGCGGCGCTCCTCCAGCGCCCCCACGGGCAGCTGCAGCTCGGTGCGCTGCACCCGCTTGGGGCCGGATGGTGGCAGTCGATGGATTTTATGACCGCATCACGTGCAGACAGGTGTCGCTGCGTCCACTTCAGCCTGGCTGCTGCTGGGTGCAAACCATCGTGCAGGAAGGCCCTCTGCAACCTTGCCCTCCTCCCTCTGCCCGCCCCTGCTTGGCAGTGTATTGCGGACACCTTTTATGGCTGCCAGAGCACAGCTGACTGCTGCGCAGGCACGACGTGCCAAAAGGACAAAGCCACAGACACCTTTGGCACCTGCGTGGCGGTGCGAGCTGCTGCCTGCTTGAGCCGGTGGCCGCGGTGCAGGCGCACGCGGCCGAGAGGACGCCGGCCAACGCCGACCACCGTGTGGCCCTTGCCCTTCTCATCAACTTGGTGGTCCTGATCTCCCCATTGGTGTGCAGTGCGTGCAAAACAACAAGTTTGGATGCGACCCCGCGGCAGCCGGCTGCTGCAGCGACTACCTATGCCAGCCCAGCACCAATGGCGTGAATGCCTGCATGTGAGGGCGCCGCTCTGCACCCGTTCATGCGCGTCCTCCCCGGACTGCTTGTCACCTGCCTCTGAGGGCCTGGCTTTGTGTTTATGGGCACTTTTTTCCTGCCTGCTGGCCTCGCAGCGCCGAACTATTGACAGGGCAGCTGGCTTTCTGTGCAGTGGCGCCTCAAAGCCCAGGACTGGCTGCGCCTGTTGCTGCCTCCATCCACATCAACCCCTGTCCCGCTGGCCACCCCCTGAAACAGCTGCTCCCCGCTGGACGGCGCCTGCCAGACCAAGGACAGCTGCTGCAACACCGCACACGTCTGCCAGCGCAGTTCCGCGTCCGATGCACGCGGCGCCTGCAAGACGGTAAGCCTGTGCCTGTGAACTGTGCAACTGGCTGGCTGTTTGGAAGTCTGCTAGTGCCATGCCGTGCGTGTCTGCTGCGAGGCGGAGTTGCAAGGGAAGGCGAGCTGCACTGGGCACTGTGGCCTAGAGGTGGAGCTGCAAGGGGCAGGTTGAGATTGCCTTGGGCTGACATGGTGGCCCCTCTTCCCCCTTGGCCCCCTTGGCCCCCCTCTCCTTGCAGTGCATCGCGCAGGGCTCCTCTGGATGCACCAGCCCCAGCAACTGCTGCACCTCAACCAACTTTTGCCAGAAGCAGGATGCGACCGCAGATGCCTTGGGCAGCTGCAGCACGGTGCGCGGGGTGCCAGCTGCGTGTGGTCGTAGCCAGGCGGCCATGCTGCTGCGGCGGCGGCGGCGTCTGCGGGTTTGTGTGTGGCGGCCCCCTTGCACGGATGCAGACCGCCTCGCTCCCCTAAACCAACATGCACTCGGCCTGGCGCTGTGCAGTGCGTGGGCGATGGCCTCTTTGGCTGCAAGTCTGCGGAGGACTGCTGCGATCCAAGCCTCACCTGCAACAGTGGCCGCTGCGGGTGGGCATCGGGGGAGTTGTGGAAACGGAGAGGGCAGGGCAGGCAAAGCAGGCAGGGCAGGCGATGATCACATGGGCCTGCTGTACCTGATGCCGCATTGCCCCTGGCGCGCACCGTCACGTATTGATTCCCCTGCTTCCATTCCCCCATGCTCCTCTCTGCTGCAGCTGTGCAAAGACAGGCGACAAGTGCGAGTCGGATGCGTCCTGCTGCCAGGGCGGCGCATCACCGCTGTACTGCCAAAAGGACAGCTACCTGTCGCCACTGGGCACCTGCCAGCCGGTGAGCTGGAGGCAGCGGTTGGGTTGCGTCTGCTGAAAGCGCATGCCTCATTGCCGAGGTGTACTTGCTGTGGTGCGCCACCTGTATGCGCGCCGTTGTGAAGCTCCTGTGCCAACACGCCTTGTACCCGAACCACCCTTTGCACCTGTGCAGTGCGTTGCAAATGGCAAGTATGGCTGTGACGAGCAGGAGGGCAGCAGCTGCTGCAGCACAAATGGCCAGTTCTCCTGCTCTCCTGGGCTTGGGGACCGCACCCACCTCTGCCGCAAAACGTGAGCTGCCGCAATGCGCTGCATTTGGCGCCCAACAGCCGGTGCTTGCCAAGGAGGGCAAGCGGGTCTTTGCCATACAGCCTCGTGCACTACAGGTTGCTGCCGCCGCGCCCGCTGCTGTTGCGGGCGCCTCTGCTGAGCAGCCTCACGCTCTGCACCACGGCCTGCAGGCTCAGCGCGCCGTGCAGCCTGGAGGGCATGGAGTGCCAGACGGAGGCCGACTGCTGTGAAGCCAACCCAGAGAACGATGAGCCCGTCCTGTACTGCGCGCGCACACAAGCGGGGGGCAGCGGCACGTGCCAGCAGGTGGGGTCCCCTTCCACTCACTGGGCCAGCAGGCGTGTGGGCGGCAGCAAGGGGGCAGCCAGCTGAGCTGCATGCCCCCACCCAGCAGCTGCGTGGCAGGCCTGGAATCTCCGCTGTAGCACCAGCTGGGCGGCTGTACTTTTCCTTGCTGCCTGCCTTGCTGACGAGGCATGCCGCAACACCCCAACCCCTGCAGTGCGTGCTCACCAACTCCCACGGCTGCGACATCTTTGATGGCATGAGCTGCTGCGGGTCGGATGATGCGGCTGACAAGTGCACCGACAGCGGCAGGGGCAGCGCCCAGTGCCTGGTTACTTGACCTGTAGCGGTGCAGGTTAGGCCCATGTTTTCGCTTTGTTTTGCTTCCCTTTTATCCCACTATTGAATGAGGCACCCGTGGGCAGCGTGTGAGCGTACCGCGGGTGTGACACTTTGGGCGACGTGCATGCACAGCCGTATTTGCTTTGTTGCCTGGATTTCCTCTGGCAGCGCTTGTGTCTCTTGTTGTATTTTTTATCGGATTGGTAAAGGCAAATCCAAGCAGCACGTCTGCGGCAGGAGAGCAGGCTGAGGCAGTGCACTGAGTTCGAGGCAGCGGGTGGCCTTGGCACGACAGTGCGTGCACCTGGCCTGGATGTTTGCACCGCAGCACATGCGTCGCAGCAAAACCAACCTTGCATGCAACAGAGCGGAAGCCTGACACTTGCTGTTGCGGCAAGAGCAGATGTCTCGGGCTGCACGGCTGCAGCCGTGCCACCCACTTGGCAGCCTGCGCAGCCTCAGCAAACATCACCCGGCCTTGCTGCAGCTCAATGTCCCTGCTCAACTCACTTGCAGTGGGCGCGCAGCTAAGGTACTGAGCTTGCGGCGGAGGCGGCTGGTGAGGTCAGGATCGTACACAGCCTCCCCCCGCCATCCTGCCACGGGCGCCGAGGGTCGCTCCATCCAGCTCCACCGCCACCAGACCCGGACATGCAGGGCTGGGCGGTTTCCAGGTGGTCCTCTGCCCCCAAGTTAAATGTGTCACTAGGCATACATGTCTGCCCTCACCAAATGGGAGGCCTTCAACAAGAATACCCAGTGGCGGCAGGAATCCGAGAGTGACCTCCGGCACCGGCGTGGGATGCGCTCCCCCGCGGCCACCCCTGAATGCGGCGAACTCGGCCTCCGCCTCCCCCTGTTGGCCGTTCTTCACTGCTCTCCTGAACACGCATTGTGAGCTGCGGTGCAGCCAGACGGGCAACATGGCAGTCGGCGGGCAGTCGGCGTTCCTCGTCCTCACGCTGCTGCTGCTGCTTGCGCGTCGGGGTGGGTGCAAGTGTTGGAACAGAGGGCCACAAGCAGTTTCCGACGTTCGCTGCCCGGCCGCGCTCCGCTCTGACCCCCTGCAACCCCCGCCGCCGGGCGGGTGCCGCACGCCACCGCCGCCCGGGCCGCGGTGTGGAGGCAGCTGCTGCTCGCCTTTGAGCGCTTCCTGGAGTCTGCACGCCACTGTCGCCTCTGCAGGAGAGGGGCAGCTGCAGAGCGGCATGTACAGGCTCGCTGTGCGGACCAGCGCGTCCAGCTGCATGGCGGGCTGGGGTGAGTGCCTGGTGTGCCGCCACGCTGTGTGCAGTGCTCTAGCCGCTGCAACTCTGCACACGTTGTTGTTGCTAGTGCGGCGGCCGTTCAGATGGTTGGCAGCGAACGTATGTGCGCAACCCCATGCATGCAGGCTATCTGACGGCGTCCAGGTGCAACAGCGGTGCCGCGGCGGTGACCGCGCAACCTCTGCGGAGCGACAGTACGCTGCTGCAGCAGCAGCTGTGGCGCCTGGAACCGACTGCCGGCACGGCGTCCACCACACTGCGGGTCCCAATCCGAATACAGGCGCGCGGGCGCAGGTGCAGCGGCACTGTCTGCATGCGTTGCACGGGCAGTGACGGCTGCCTGCCTCATGTAGATGGCTCAAGGCTGCGTGTTGGGCACTCTCGGGGCCGGCACACGACTGCCATCTGCAACACTCTCTGCCGACGCTTCCGCCTCTGCGCCATGCCCTGTGCTGCAGAGCGTGAGCCGCGCCTCCTCACAGCCAGCCTGCGGCGGCGTGCTGCAAGTGCCTTCGTGCCTCCGCACGGGGGGTGCACAGCTCACCGCTCAGCCCAGTGCTTCCTGGGTGCTGGAGCCCGGCCCGCTGGCAGGGCTGTTCTACCTCCGCTCAGACTGTGCGAGCTCCAGCCCGCTGTACCTTGGGGTCGCCAAGGGGAGCTGCTCCGGCGCTGTGCCATCCTTGTCGTGGAGGAGCGGCCCCGCCAGCGTGTTTGCCGATCTGCTGTGGACGCTGGAGCGTGTGGGCACGTTGCCGCTCCCTCCCGCTCCCCCGCCCCCTTCCCCGGTCAGCCAGCCGGGGGCGGCGCAAATAGACAGCGTCACAGTGGTCACAATCAACCGCACGTTCAACAATATTCGGGTGCTTGTGCGCCCAGTGGCCGGCTCAGGTACGCATGCTGTCCCCCTTTCCATGTAGCCCGCGGCAAACCTCAAGCACAATGCTGAGCTGCTGCCATTGCACGCTGGCTTTGCCTGCCCAGCCGGCCATTGCGCATGCTCTGCCTCCTGCTCAACGCACACATGGCTTATGGCACCTTTTTTGAGGAGCACAAGGCCAGGATCGCCACCTACATGCGAGGAACACAGCTGCCATGGCGCAGCTGCTCATGCCCTGGTTGGACTGCACCCTCCCAAGCTGACAGAGAGTCCTTGTCATGCTCTGCAGGTGTGACGTATCGAGTGCTGGGCACGCCAGTCACCCCGGATGCCGCAGTGGTCGATGTGACTGGCGCTGGACAGCCAGTGGGCAACCAGGTGCATCCACACCCTGCACGCTTCAGTGCGTGCAGCGCCCGCACTGGCTTTGAGCACGACACTTGGAAACTTCTGAGACTCCTGCCTGCGCACTCCACACCTGCGTGCAGCTGCTGTTCCTGTTTGCGGACCGGGCGACACTGGGGGCGACATACAACTTCACGGTGCAGGCCAGCGTGGGCCAGGCTTCCGGCCCCACGTCTGCGGCCTTCCGACTCACCGTCCCGCAGAGGTACGCATGAGCGTGTTGGACAGCTGGCTAGCTGGGGTAGCGACACTAGGGGCAGAACTGTGCAGCACGGCCACCATGCCTGGCCGGCCAGTGGGGATGCTCAGGCGCAGCCTGCTGCCCAGTCCAGTTCGGTTTGACAACGCTGTCTCCACGTCACACCACAGCGGCCCCCACCCCCCCACCCTCTGGGCACACCACGGCACGTCTGCAGGCCTGGGCTGCCGCGGGACCTGCAAATCAGTTCAATCCTCGGCGCGGACAACAGCCCGGTTATTCTAGCAGACTTCCTGCCGCCCTCAAGCAATGGCGGCGCAAGTGAGTGTGCTGGACCAGCGTACCTCTCGGCTGCTGCTCAGGCGTCCCACCCGGGCTGATCCATTTGTGCTCGCCGTGCCCCCCCCCTCTTGAGCAGCCGTGGAGAGCTACCGAGTGATTGGTCGGGCCAGGGGAAAGCCCAACATTGCACAGTCTGGCCAACCCACTGTGCTGACAAATGGCCGGGTACGCCTACCTGGCCCATCATGCTGCGCACTGCCGGACCCCACGTCGGTTGTCCCAGCAGCCACTGCAGGAGTCAAGACAGCTGCCAAACCTGTCAGCTGTGCTGTGCCTCCTCCCTCCCTCTTGTGTTTGCAGCTCCAGATGCGCTTCACTGACTACGCATCACTCAACAGCTACAGCCTCACGGTTGCGGCCCAGAATGCTGTGGGCTGGGGCAATGCCACCAGCGCAGTCCAGTTTCTGGCTCCCCACGTGAGCTGCACTTCCATGCCAGTAGGCTGCAGTTGATGCAGCCACGCGTGTGTCTGATGTAGCCGGGTTGGGCCGGCTGCACTGGGAGCTGCTTTGGGACCCGGTCCGGGACAGAGTCAGGCCGAGCTATGCATGCAAGTGCGCACTTGTGCAAACCAGCCGCCTCACTGAGGCCACGAGGGCGATCCTTTCACTACTGTTTCGCCAGCTTGGCCCGTGCTCTGCAGGACGGCTCGTGCCTGCCCCAGGCAGAGCCTTGCATTGCAGGCACCACCTGCTGCACCGCGACATCAGGGCTGTACTGCCAGCGGAGCACAACGGCACAGCTGCTGGGCACGTGTGAAGAGGCAAGCTGTGTCAGAGGCGCAAGGACAAAGGAACTGGCCTCCTAATGTGTGTGCAACATGCTCACTTGGCCACCCGCGCTATTAAGAGCACTGAGCGGCTGCTCACCGCGCTGCCCTTCCTCCTGCTGCTCCGGCCTGCAGTGCATTGCACTGGACCTGTTTGGGTGCGCCGCCACCAGCGGCAGCGCCTCTACAGGCGCCGCATGCTGCCAAAGCCAGAAGTGCGAGCTGCAGAACTCAACAGACAGCTTGGGCCAGTGCCGCTCGGTGAGCCCCGAATGAATACAGCCTGAAGCCTCGCCAGGGTTTTGCGTGCTGCTTCTCTGCTAGGCAGGCGTGCCTGGCACACAGCATTATGCACTGCACCCTCCCTGCAAGGCATCTTGCGCATGGCACCATTCAGCTAGGCACCCATGCATTGCACTGCCCTCCTAGGCCCCCCTGCATGAGCGAAACCTGCTAGGCAGGCGCCCATAGCAGCAGATGCCTGTTGCCACGTGAGCATGCTGTATTGAGAGCCACGCCACCTCCTCACCCATCTGGGTGTGTGCAGTGCATCAGATTGGCCCGGATGGGCTGCACAGCCGCGCGGGATTGCTGCAACTCGCTCCCATGCGAAAGGCGCAGGCTCACTGCATCCATGGGCACTTGCCAACGGGTAATTGTGGGGCGGTCTGTTGCAGCTGAAGGGCTGCCACCTGCGCGCTGCTTCCCAGCTACCTGGCGAGCTGTCCGACACCACACCAGCCTCCTGTCCCTACCAGCCTCCCGTTGCCGGCTCCCCCGCGGCTGTGGTGCAGTGCATCGCGGCCACCAGGCATGGCTGCCGCCGGACTGGGGACTGCTGCGAGCCAAGCGTCTGCCAGAGGGATGCGGCCTCCAGCTCGACGGGCTCATGCCTGACGGTGAGGCAATGGTGCAGTGGTGGCTGGCATGCCACCGACAGAAAGGCTTGGTGTTTGGGGTGCAGTGGATGCCACAGGTTTGCTGGCTTTCACGCCCGCTTTGTACCCATCGCCTGCAGTGTATTGCGGTTGCAAAGTTCGGCTGTCAACAGAAGGCCGACTGCTGCGGCGGCAATGCATGTGCCAAGGACCGGGCCAGTGCCGTGGCGGGCACTTGCGCCGAGGTGAGCAGACAGGACACCTGGGCAGCAGCAGCACTTGTCTCCGCATTTTGGCCGCGTCCCCACCAGGTGAGCATGTGTGTGGTTGCGCTTGGCCTTGACTCGGCGCTCCTGGCTACTGCGCCCCCCTGCAGTGCGTCCAAGACAACGGCTTTGGCTGTGAAGCCAACAGCGACTGCTGCAACCCGGGGTACCAATGCATCGGTGGCCAGTGCCGGTGGGTGGAAACTGCAGGCAGGGGTATGTCCCTCTTGACAAATGCAACAGACGTGTGGAGCAAGGCTGCTTGCTTGCTCTGCTGCCCACTGCTAGCCTGCACGCCACCGGCCAACACAGGCACTCGACAAGAAGGTGCTACATTCAGCCAAACGAACGATCTTGCTGCCAACTCCCTGTCCAGGTGCGCAACGGAGACGGAGGGCTGCTCAACCACCAGCCAGTGCTGTGATGGAGGCACCAGCCTGTTCTGCCAGCAGGCGGACGCCCAGGATCCGAGTGGCACCTGCGGGAAGGTGCGAGCCCCAGGAAATGGTGCAGCGTCTACCTGCACGAAGGGATGGGGTTCCTTGCCATGCCTGACCTGCCTGCTGAGCATGTCGTCATATGCATGTGTGCACGCCGTGCAGCATTCTGGTATGTGCGCCATTGCGCCATGGTTCAGGCCTGCGCTGCTGGTTCCCCTTCCCTGAGTGCGCCGTGATCCCATCCCTGCTGCAGTGCGTGGGCAATGGGCTTTATGGCTGCACAAAGGACACCCACTGCTGCACCACAGGCTACATGTGCAACCGCGGCGTGTGCCAGTGAGCTTGCCGCGCTGGAGGTGCTGTGTTTAGCCTGACTGATCTGCATGCGGTCTTGATGGGCCAGTGGCCATTGCCGGGCCATGTGTAGCATGCTCAGGTTGGCGCACCCTGTTCGCTCCGCGTCCTCGTTATTCTTGCAGGTGCTCAAACCTGGGGGGCAAGTGCCTGACGGATGCAAGCTGCTGCGGTGGCCAGGACGGCGCATTCTTCTGCCAGCGCAACCTGCCTACCGACAAGTACGGCACCTGCCGGACGGTGAGGCGAGGGGCCTGCCAATGCCAGGCCTTGGCCCGGGCGGCGTTAAACTTGGCGTGTATGCGCTCTGGCATGCTGAGCAGCTTACGCTGCCCGACCCTACCTGAAACCATAGAGCAACAGGTTTCCAACCGCTTCTCCACCTCTGCAACTGGTCGCCACCCTACACCCCTGCCGCTGCAGTGCATCTCCACCTCCAAATTTGGCTGCTCACCCTCCAGCAATGGCTGCTGCTCAGACCTCATGTGCCTGCCCACCGGAGCGAGCAGGACCTGCCGGTAAGTACAACAACTGCACTTGCCCCTTTGGTCTCAAAACCAACGCCAGACGTCCTCGGTACGGGTGGCCTGCTGCTGCCGCAGCGACTCTCTCCTCCCCGGTCTGCCCCCTCCCGCTCCGATGCAGGTGTGCAGCAGTCAACTCGGCATGCGTCTCTCAGGACAGCTGCTGCAAGGGGTCCAAGCCCGTGCTCTGTGAAAAAAGCTCGGAAGTTGACCCCCAGGGCACATGCAAGAACGTGAGGCGCCTGGGATGGACGCCCACAGTTTGTTCAACCCCGGCCAAGGTTGCTGCCGGCTAGGACGATAATGCGGGAGTGCATGCATTGCATGCCGCCAGGCCCACCCAACTTGGACTTAGACGCCTCCCTCAATGCATTTGTCGCAATGCAGTGCGTGGCCCAAGGCCGCTTCGGCTGCAGTGCCACCAGCCACTGTTGCACCGGCAACAAGTGCCAGCAGCCGGATCCAACATCGCAAGGAACGTGCCAGCAGGTGAGCGGGCATGCTCGGTGCCCGGGGACGCCTTGAGAGCTTGTCCACTTGTTGAGGCACGACATCCGGGCTCAGGCCAGCGGAACTTTGATTGTATCTTGCCTGACTCTCGCCCATGCTCTCCTGGTGCCTTCTCCTCAGTGCGTAGCACTCCTGTCGTTCGGCTGCAATGTGGCAAGAGACTGCTGCGGTACCAATGTGTGCCAGCGCGACGCACCCGAGGATGCCATTGGCAGCTGCCAGACGGTGAGCCGGCCCAGGCTGCAAAGTGCCATGGCGTGCTGTCTTTGCCAGTAATCTGCCGCTCATTATGTCCTCTCTCCATGTTATTTCGCTCCCCTTTCAACCTGCTTTACCGCCCCCTCCTGCCTCCCATGCAGTGCATCGCGCTTGCAACGTCCGGCTGCGCAAGCTCACAAAACTGCTGCGATGCACGCCTGTGCCAGAAGGAGGCCCTCAACTCGGCAGTGGGCACCTGCGAAGACGTGAGCTGCCGCTGTCGCCAGCCATTGGCCCATTTTGCTGCCTTTGGCAGTCCCGGGGTTGCAGCATTCCAGCCGCCATGCACCACATGGCCTTCCCGAACTTGAAGGCTTCTTGAGCGGCAGCCCGATGACCCAACGTCGCCCTGCACTCACCTTTGCAGTGCATAGGGACAAACCTGTTTGGGTGCAAGCGGTCTGTTGAGTGCTGCGATGGCAGCAAGTGCGAGCTCCAGACCAGCACTGCGGCCAGTGGCCAATGCAAGCAGGTGCGCTTGGGATGCCAACTGGATCACGAAGGAAGACTCCTTTGATGCTCTTTCCAGCTAACAAGTGAGCACACTGGCTCACCTGCAATGCCCCCCTCCCTGGCACCCATCCGCCAGTGCATTGCTGACACCCTGTGGGGCTGCGAAACCTCCGACGACTGCTGTGGCACAAGCAGGTGCCAAAAGACCCGGGCCACAGACGTGCTTGGCTTTTGCCAGCCGGTGAGTGGCGGCTGGGCTGTGCGGGAGGTTCTGGACCAGCCTTGCCTTGCTGTGCTGTCTTGCAGATGTGCACAAACCTGGCATTTGCTCACTGTGGGATCCCAATACTTACATGTCCTGCCTGCTTCCTGTGCAGTGCATCTCCAACAACCGGTTTGGGTGCGACACCCAGGACCACTGCTGCAGCAACTTCATGTGCCGACCAACCCAGAACGCCCTGGCCTGCACGTGAGGCGATGGCCGTTATGAGTGCTAGCGGGGGGTTGAGTATGTGGCTGCACGCCCCAGGGGCTTGCATGCAGACTCTCCCTGGCTGCCCAGTGGACGCGCCACGTCCTTGCATGTGCACTCGAGGTGCTGGGCAACTTCTCTTCCACCGCCTCTTGGCTGATCCATCCACCCTCTTGCTCCATTTACCCGCTTGCCAGCTGTGCTCCACGGAATGCGGAGTGCGTTTCTGATGCCAGCTGTTGCAACAGCCTGCTGTGCGCACGCGCTGCCCCAGCGCCCAATCCGCCGGTGCCCGGTGACTTCGGCGTCTGTAGCTCGGTAAGAGTGGTTGGGGGGCAGCGTCTGGTGGAAGGCGGGAGGCTGGCATGAGCAAACAGTACCGATTGTGTGGCCGACCAGCGGCAGTGCTGGAGTTTTGCGTCAAGCCCGGGTTGAAGCTCCTGGCGGCTCGCGAGCAGGTTCTTGTTCTTCCTTGCGCCTGCCCTGCCCGCAGTGCATCTCTGATGGCAAGTATGGGTGTGCGAGCAAGGCCAGCTGCTGCACGGCCAACCGCCAGTGCCAGAGGACCAGCCTTGATGCCAACGCAGGCACCTGCGCAACGGTACGCCTGTGTACCAACTCCAGTATGCACTGTGCGTGGCTGGCTGGGCTCAGAACCAGCTGGCATGAAGCCACCATTTATGCCAGTCAGCATGCCTGATGGAGTGGAGGGGTCATGCACGTGCCACGTGGCAAGTTGCTGGCCTGGCCCAGCCTCGCCTCACTAGCTGTTGATTTCAACACGATGTGCTCCATGCCTTCCCAACCCCTCTTGAGCAGTGCATTACCCGCGGCACATTCGGATGCAGCATCCCAAGCGACTGCTGCACCACCGGAGACAAGTGCCAGCGGCGCGACTCTACTGATACAAACGGCAGCTGCCGCTCGGTGCGCTGCCCCTCCCTCGGGGCGGGCCAACGTGGGATGTTGATCATGCATTCCGCACCCAGCCCAACCTGCTGCCGGTCCACTGGACCGCCATCTACTTGTCCCCTTAATTGACGCCTTCCTCTCGCTTTCCGGCTCCCTCTTCTCCACCCTACTCGCAGTGTATTGCGCAGCAGGCCTACGGCTGCGAAACATCGGCTGACTGCTGCGGAGGCGCAGCCTGCCAAAAGAACAGCGCAGCTGACCGGTTCGGAACCTGTGTTCCGGTGCGTGCCTGCCTTTCAAGAGGCGCATATGCCACAAGTTTCCATGACTTAGTCTGAACTGCGCTTGGGTAGTTAGCGCAATGGGGCGTCAGTGTGCAAGTCGTGCCCCTGCTTGGCCAAGGCCCTTGTGCCTGAATCCCCACCACACATGCCTGCCATGCTGCAAATCGAGCTATGCATTCCGTTCCTCTGGTGTGCAGTGCGTGCAAGACAACAGGTTTGGATGCATCGGCGCAAACTCGGACGGCTGCTGCGGCGACTTCATGTGCCAGCTCAGCACCAACAACCAGAGGGCCTGCCTGTGAGCGGCTGCTGCTCATACACCGCCGGGCGTGCTTTCCGTACAGGTTTTGCCAGGGCATTGCCAACTATCGTGAAGTCAGGAGCTGAAGTGTCGCTTGCACTGTGCTGACCTGACGTGATTGCACGGGGGTGGAAAGACAGTACTGCGCCCAAAATGGTTCACCAAAATCCGGCTGTCTGCCTCCTTGCTTGGCAGCTGCTCACCCCTGAATGGCGCTTGCCTAGCCAAGAGCAGCTGCTGCAACAACAGTGTCTGCCAACGGGGCGCCCTATCGGACGCGCTTGGCAGCTGCAAGGCGGTGCGTTTGCTTGCGCTTGGTGGTGGTGCTTCCGGCAGGTTGCTGGGGGCTGAAGGCAGACCAAGCCGGCCTGGGCTGACCCCCAGCTCTTGTCTTGTGGTTCCCTCCCCCCTGCAGTGCATTGCTCAGTCGACCACTGGCTGCTCCAGTGCCGCCGAGTGCTGCACCACAACCAACGTCTGCCAAAAGGAGAACAAGCTACGTGCAACGCTGGGCAGCTGCCGCACGGTGTGCGGGTGGTCCCCTTGCCTTTGCGCCCCACCTGCAACACTGCTCAGGCTGGAGGCACCGGCTATTCAAGTGCTGGATGTCAGGCTTCGTTGAACGGTTGCTGAATCGCATGTTCCCTGCGAGGTGATGGCGCTGCTAAGCCCCAGCTGTCCTCCATTCGGCAGCACACCTCACCCTGTGGAAATGCCATGCACCCTGACACACTTGCAGTGCATCGCGGATGCTAAGGTCGGGTGCACAAGGGACTCGGACTGCTGCAGCGCAGGCGTCCCATGCAACTTTGGCCGCTGCGGGTGCGCAGGAGAAGGGCGGGCTTACATGTCAACTGCTACTTTTTCTGCAAACGACAGGCCTATTGCGAACATGCCCTTGAATTGAGCAAGTTGGCGTTCCACCTTCCCGGCGCAGGTGCTCTAAGCAAGGCGAGGCGTGTACGTCACAGAGCTCCTGCTGTCAGGATGGGCCGGTACCGCTGTACTGCCAAAAGGATGGCTACCTGGCCACCCAGGGCACCTGCCAGCCGGTGAGCTTGCGCCAGCCGTGCCTCGGTCTGGTCTGCCATGCCTGCTCACCTCCTCCACTTCTTTATTTATGTATTGCTGCCGGCCGGCCCACTGCCCATCTTGCCCCACCCTGATCTGCCGTGCAGTGTGTGGCAAACAGCAAGTACGGCTGCAGCGCCCAGTCCAGCAGCAGCTGCTGCGACACCACCGGCAAATATGCATGCGCAGCTGGACTTGGGGAGGACAACTTTGCCTGCCGCAAGACGTGAGCAGGCTGGCTGTGTGACGGCGTGTGTATGGTTTGAGGGCGCCCTGCAGGGGAGCGCACGCGTGGGAGGAATGGCGAGCAGGCGGCGTGATAGAACTGCTGCCGCTGCCGTCACTGGGCCGTGCGAGATAGCGTGGCCGCTGTGGCACTGCCCAGCAAAAGTGCAACAGCACGGCGGCGGTCCAGGCTGAGCCTGCTCCCCCTTCTGCATTGGCCACGGCTCGCAGGTTGCAAGCACCCTGCGGCCTTGAGGACTCGCCCTGCACGACAGAAGCCGACTGCTGCCCGGGCGACGTCAACCTCATTCAGCCCAATCTGTACTGCGCACGTGCACCGGGCCAGGGCCGCGGGACATGCCAGCAGGTGGGCGTGGGGGGCAGGGGATGGAGGAGGCAGGGTTCTGAGCCATCTGCACCAGTGTGGCTGCAACAGAGGCCCGCTGCGCAGCCTGCCTGGGGACCGGGAAACGAGCATTTGATGGTTGACCCGCACACGTGCCTGCCTAGCTGGCTGACTTGCACGCCGCCTCTCCAACTGGGTGCAGTGCGTCCGCAACAACTTGCGAGGGTGTGACACAGCCGATGCTCTGAGCTGCTGCTCGGTGGCGGGGCAGCCAGAGGAGTGCAAAGACAGCGGCGGCGTAGCGGTGTGCCTGGTGGTCTGAGGAGCACAAGTCCCCTGCTGTCCGCTGGACACTGATGCAATCGCAAGTACGCAGGAATTCCAGCGTGCGTAATAATGCAGGTGCCGGTTAGCAACCCACCATCGCCACTGCTGTCCTCTCGGTCTTTGACGCTCAATTTCATTTCATTGTTGTTGTGACGACACTACATGAAATTCAGTTTAACAGCGCGCTTACATCGGCAGATTGGCAGGAGGGGAGGCTGGGCAGCAGGGCACAGCGGCAAGCGCCAGGGATCGCACGGTTGATAAGCGGTGGGCAGTGCACGATCTGCCACAAACCTGCCAATACAACCCAAACCAGTTACCCTCGCAAGAGCCAGCGCTGCTGCCTCAGGCGCTGCCGGCAAACAGCTCGCGGTGCCAGCCGCTGGCTGGCGAGTCGGCATGCTCCACCGCAATCAACACGTAGCCGCCCTCATAGTCCTGCCGGATGTCCTGCACACGCGGCAGAGGGGCAGGGCAGGAGCGGGGTGGCAAGGCATGAGGTGGCTGTAGGCCAGCGGGGGGCACACCAGGCCCCACTGCTTGCCATGGCGGGCATTACTGGGTACTCCCATGGTCAATGCTGCATAGCTACCGACACCTCTCTGCACCCCTGGCGCACCAGCAGGCCGGCATCGTCCGCCCGCGGCTGCACGGGTGTGATGCCCACCCGCATGCCCAGCGCGGAGCGGCACGCGGCAGCGAAGCCGTCAAACATGGCCTGCAGGTGGGAGTAGGGCCGGGCTGCCAGGTGAGCGGAAGTAGGCAAAGGCCGGTGGCCCGCAAATGACTTGTTGGCGGATGCATCCAAGAGTGAGAGCCCTTCAACACCCAGGCTTGCCTGCTCCCGCACGGCGCAGCACAGCAGCGCACGGCCACCGGGACGCAGCCGCCGCTTGAGCACCGCCGGCACCATCTGCACCATGGGCCTGCAGGGAGGGGAGGGTAGGGTAGGGGAGGGGAGGG
>RRZL01000080.1:87960-100022 GCA_006782975.1 Chlorella sp. Dachan | reverse complement strand
GAGGGGAGGGGAGGGGAGGGGAGGGTGCATCACAGGCTGGCCAGGGATTGGGGGTGACGGCCGCTGAAGCCTTCAGGCCGCTGAAGCGCCTGCACCGTGCCCAGGTGGGGCGCTCCCGCCGCCTCGCTGCAAACGCAAGCTCAGCTGACCAACACAGGGGCGGGGGGCTCACCACTCGTACAGGATGTCGGTGCCAATCACGACGTCAAATCTCTCCTCAGCATCAATCCCTGGGGCGCCGCACTCGTTGCTGGCCGTGTCGATGCTCGCCCCCGGAGCAACCTCTGTGGTAGCCGGCACGCCGGGGGTGGCGGCCAGTGCGGCACGCTCGCTCTCCGACAGGCTGTCCACATCGTGCTGCCAATCGTGGAAGCGGACGTGCATGGCGCCGGCATCCCAAGCCGCCGACCCCTGCTGCCGCTGCTGCTGGCCGCCGCCACTGCCCCGGCCGGAAGCCTCTGCCAGCAGGGCATCAACGTCGTCGCTGCCGCACTCGCTGGCATCCTCTGGATCCCAGTCTGCATCGCCTGCCGCCGCCGCTGCTTCATCTTGCTGCCCTGCCGCATCGGATGCCTCCGCCGCCTCTCCGCTGCTGCCTGCCGCATTGAGGTGCACGCAGTCCCGCAGGTTTTGCAGGACAGCGCCCACATAGTCGCCCAGCACCACCCTGCTGGCACCCAGCTTGGCGGCCAGGATGCCGCAGGCGCCGCAGCCGGCGCCAATCTCAAGCACGCTGCACCCGCGCACAATGCCAGGGTGGCTGGCCATCTCCCTGACAGCGCAGTTGCAGGGCGTGGGAGTTGTTTGGAGTGAGGGGGCAGGGGGCAGGGGCAGGAGGCCAAGCTCTGCAACGGCTCCCACTTGCACGCAAACATGGCAGCCTTCTAAGGCCACACATGCAGCTCATGCCCGCGGCGGCACCGCTCTCACCGGCAGAACGTGTGCGCCACGGTCCAGACCTGCGATGTGGAGGGGGATGCGCCATTGGAAGCTTTTGAGAGGTCGAGGCAGCCAAGCATAGTCGGGTAGTGAGCGCCCACCAGCCACCCAGCGCGCCCCCTCGCCTGCCCACCTTGGCACCCACGCCGTCTCCCAGAGCGCCCTCTTTCAGCACCACTGGCGTGCCGCCGTATGAAAACGTGCGGACCTGCAGGGCGGGGTGCGAGTTGGACTCATCGAGGCACAGACGCAAGGCAGCACTGTGGCATCAGATCCGCACAACTGTCACTGATTACTGCTGTCGCAGCGTGACCATCAAGGAAGGACCCAGGTGCTGCTCGCCTTGCCGCTGCTGGCCAGCAGGCCGCTGCATGCCGCCAGGGCGTCCGAGATGTCGTTCAGGAGGTCTTCATCGTCTGAGTCGGGGCCAAGGGAGGGTGGACACACAGTGCAGTGGGTACCGCTCCTCATTCTCCGAACAGCAGCGGCAGCTCACATGCATGATGGTCAGCCAGCAGGTGCGCACAGCGGCATACCAGTGGCGCACCAGCAGGCCGCCAGGTTCCTCACGCCCACCTGTGCGCTTCAGCAGGCTGGTCAGCAGGGGCACCGCGCCCTCCCTCCGTGCCTGCAGCAGCAGGGGCCAGAATGATGTGTCGGGTCCCACGCATGGCACAACCCACAAGCGCCGGGCAGGCGACTCTCTCTAAACCCACTCAGCCAGCCTCCAGCCACGGAAGTGCCCTGGCACGGCCGCCCACCTCCTCGGCATAGGCTTCTGAGGCCAGTGCCTCCTTCAGGTCCCGCACCGCCTGCTTCACGCGCTGCTGGGAGCCGCCCTGGGCCAGGTACAGGCGCAGCACATCACACCAGGCGCCCACGCGCTCCGAGGCCACCAGCAGCGTGATAAAGTCGCCCTCGTCCGCCATTGGGGGTGGCTGGATAGGTGGCTGCGGGGTGGGAGAGTGAGGAGCGAGGTGAGGGAGCGCAGGCCTGCCGCCGCCGCCGTCGCCGCCGCCGCCGCAAGGAGGCACACAGCTGCCGCCTCTCAGACCGGGGCATGGCTTTTCGCAAGATCGCTGCGCACCTGCTGGAACGCGGATGACCAAAGCCGCTGCGCAGCCGGAAATTCGCTCGCCGGCCTCCCTGAGCTGTTGCGGCAGCCGTAGCGCTGCCGTTGAACACTGGATGCGTGTAAAATTAACAAATGAAGGCCTGCCGATTCCGCATGCATGCGATGGTGGGCCGACCGCCGCCGCTGCCGCCAACATGGGGTGAGTGCCGACTTAGGCTTGCCCCTCCTCGAGCCGGACTACATGTCGCCTGCCTATGATAGTCGTATTAATCATGCTACATGCAGGATGGCATCCAGTCGCGTGTGCAACGGCTCGTGTATGTACAGCAACAGCAGAACGGGCGTGGATGGGCAGAGGAGGGCACAAGTGTGTGCAGCAAGGGTGTCAGCAGCAGAACTTCAACAAAATGACAACAGGTCAACAGCGGGCTATGTACAGGTCTGGCACAGTGCACAGGCAACGGCAGGGAAAAATGGTGACAATGCTGGGCGGTTCTGGGCAAACGGCTAATCTCGGCAGCCTCGTGGGCGCCAGCTGGTGTGAGCCAGGTGGCCAGCGCTTCACACGCTCCACGGCCCCGCCCTCAGCAGGATGGAGGGGATGTACCTCCGGTCCGACTCGCTCCAGCGCTCAAAGTAGCGGGAGATGAGCGGGTGATCCACAGGCTGGGGGTCGGCCACACGCAGGCAGTCCTCCTGCACGGCGGGCGAGGGAGTGGGGGTCAGCGGGAGGACGGCAAGGGCATGCACGGCAAGTGTGTGACGCCGTCGGAACGGCTGCGAAGCTGGTCGCAGCCCCAGCCATGCCTACACCATGCAACTCATCTGCACACTACAACCGGGCAGCCCGTACCCGCCCTGCCTCACACCTGTGCCACCAGGGTGGGCAGCGGGCCGGTGGGCCGGTCCCCCTGGTCCACCAGCAGCTGGAAGAAGGGGGCGTCCAGCCCAAACTGCAGGCTGTTCAGGTCCACGTCGATCACGCACTGCGCGCAGACCAATCGAAAGGCGTTTTGAGTTTCCGGCGTTTGTTTGCGTCTACGAGGAGTGCGCTAGTCGTAACACCAATAATACACAACACGAACAATTGTGCACATGTGCCAGTACGAACACACACAGACACAGGCACCGCACCTGCAGCCGCTTGCTGGGCACCAGGAGGCAGCAGCCGTCCCTGCTGTAGCTGGCAATCACGCCCTTGTAGCCGTGCCGCCGGTGCTGCACCACCATGCCCTGCCGATGCAGCAGCGTCTTGCCCAGTGGCGCACGGTCGGGGTGGTGCGGCACGGGCTGTGTTCACGAGGGGGATGGCGGGGCCAGCGGCGGAATGGCGTCAGTACATGCAGGCGCCTGCAGGGCACATGGCATGCACTGGCCGCAGTACAAGCCCATCAGCCCTATTTAACACCTACAGCAGAGGTAATACCTGCAGCAGGAGGTGGCGCTCCCTCAGCTGCAACGGCAGCAGCGCGTCCCGGTCCGCCAGCGCCCCTGCAAAGTCGCCGCTCGCCGCCTTGGCGTCCATGCTCCGCAGCACCGCCGTCATGCGCTGCTGCAGCATGATCAGCTCGTAGCGGTCGTCCGACCAGCGCGGCCGCGACGGCAGCGGGCACTCAGGCCAGCGTGTGGCTGCCGATGAGGGTGGGGACGGCCGGCGGCCCGGGCCCGGGCCCCCGCCGCCGCCGCCGCCACCCACGCCTTCGCCGTCCGAGCTCGACAGTGTCGCGGCGGGCCTCCCCTTCACCATCCTCCAGGGGCTGCGGCGCCCGTGGCGCTGGAAGGCGAGCGGGGGGCTCCCGCTCCCGCTGACCCAGACTTGGACCATGTTCGGAGGTGTTCGCAGGCAGTTCAGCGCTTGGAGTGCATGTATTCGAACCGTGCGTCACAATTGAGCCTGTCACGCGCGCACCAGCCAGCATGTGAACAAGGGGCGGGCCCGCCCAGCATGCCGCAGCATGCCGGCCGACGAACTGCCTCTATCCATCATTCCAGGCTGCCAGCTTCACACCAGACCCCCGTGCTTGCTGTTGGTGAGGCTTGGTTTTGCAACGAGTTCTCAGCATGGCGGTCGTGCCTTTGCCGTGTAGAAACAGGCGCGTCGCAAGCGGCATGAGCCAGCCGCTGGGCCCACCTTGCCAAAGGATGCAGGGGGTTTGCACCCAGACTGACTGCTTGGCAGTTTCGGTGTGTATCTCACGCGTTGCGGTATTACACGAAATGGAGCGGCAGGGCCTGGCGAGCTGCTGGTCGCTCAAGCGAGGGCAGGGCATGACGCAGGCGGCGGCGGTGCCCACGCTGGCAGCCGATGGCATGTTTGCTGTCTGGATCGCGTGTGGCCACCCAATCTGTAGCCACTTGTAGCACGAAGCGGGCGACGCGCAGCAGTGAGGGCGCTTGGAATGCGGCAGCGCCCAAGCAAGGGCCAGGGGCCTTCCGCCGCACCTCAAGGCGCCGCTACACACCCCAGGAGGAAGCAGACACAGCGATCGGGCCGCCCCAGGGCATGGCGCGCAGGTGAGCGGCGGCAGGCGGCGGCAGCGGCAGCCAAGGTGGGCAAACGGTCGATGGACCCTCCATGTCTCCACCCACACCTCCTCCACGTGACTGTCCCACTGCTTGCAGCTGGAAGTATAGTGGTAGCGATGGTGGCGCTGACGCTACTGTATCGAGTCCTTGGTGCGCTTGCCTCGGCATCTGAGCACGAGACAGGGTTTCTTGGCATGCGGTGTACGCTTGCCCCTTTAGAGGCGCTTTTCAGCCGCAACAGTTGTTCAAAATCACTAGCGCCGTTTCTCATCCTGCCTGCTGCAGGCCCGCACCCGCCATCAGTGCTGGACCCGTTCCCCGGCCCCCCGCTGAAGCAGCTGCCGCAGTTTGGCGGGGAGCATGAGGAGCGCCTGCTGTGGGGCACCTACCGCCCCGGCTACTATTTTGGTGCGGTGGGCAGGAGTTGTCGGCCAGTTCTGCAGCTGCTGTGGTGGCGCTGTCGCTGCGCTGCCCGCCGCGACATTGCTCTTGAGACCTCCCCGCTTCCCGGCTGCTGCCAATGGCTCCTTCACCCGCCCGCCCCGCAGGCATGCGCATGCGGCGGCCGCAGTCGCTGCTGGTGGGCATCATGTGGATGGACCCGCAGCGCCAGGACCCGCTGGGAAACATCAGGCAAGTGGGGCTGTGGGGCGGCATCTTGCGCGTCGGGTGTACGTTGCCAGCAGGCTGGGCAGCTGTGGAAGCATGGCGCAGGCACTGCAGAAATACGCAATCCGTCAAACCCATGCACACACTCCTGTGCAGGCATGAGGCGCAGCAGCGTGACGGCCTGGCCAAGTACGGCTGGCTGCAGCACGACGGGCAGGGGTACGGCCTGCAGCGGCTGCAGGACGAGCAGTACAACATCACCACCGCCTGGGCGAGTTGGGCAGGGTGGGGATGCTCTTGCTGCTCCTCCAGAGGCAGGCAGGGCTGGTGACGCGTGCAGTGCATGCAGACCCTGAGACTCCCATTGTGTGCCACAGCTGAGAGCTGGTAAAGCACCCAGCTTGCCATGAGCCCCTCCATCCTCCTCCACCACTTGCAGGCCAAGCGGCTGTGCCCCGGCTGCGGCCTGGGCGGCGACTGGGGCGTGCGGCTTGCGTTTGAGGAACTGGTGCGGGCGCAGCACGCCAGCGCGGATGCCCAGGCGGCCCAGCAGCGGCGGCGGCTGCAGCAGGAGGCAGACGATCACAGCGATGAGGAGGAGGAGGCGGCAGACAGGGGAGAGGAAGCGCAGCAGCCGACCGTTCGTCCCGAGGCTGTGTCACTGTTTGTCTACCTGGCCAGCGAGGATGGCAGCCCGCTGCAGCTGGACCCGGCTGCTCTGGCGGCCGCCGTGCAGGGGACGGCGGGCGAGGCAGCCCAGCAGCAGCAGAAGGGGCCCGTGATGAGCGGCAGCATGCCGCCGCTGGGCGACTGGCAGCTGCACGTGCGCCAGGCGCCCAGAAGCGGCGGGCAGGGCGGCCGTGTTGTGGGGGCCAGCTACATGGCCCTTGCCACGCCCCACATGCACAACCTGACTGAGGCTGTGCGCCAGGGGCTGATTGCCAGCCTGCAGGCCCAGCGGGCGCAGGGCCAGCAGCAGCTGGCGCTGACGCTGCCCAACGTTGCGCAGCGCGGCGCCAACGTGGCAGTTGTGCAGATCATGGCCCTGCTGCCGCTGGCGTTGGACCTGGCTTTTGTCAGCGGGCAGCACCAGCAGCTGGCAGATAGGGTTGATGCAGTGAGCGGTTCCGGCCTGGCAAGCCTGCTGGCCGCAGGTGCTGCAGCGTTTGAGCAGCGGTTTGCGGCCACCTTTGGCTCGCTGGCCACGGATGGCTCCGCTGCCCCCGATGGCACCGCTGAGGTGGCACGTGCGGCGCTCAGCAACATGCTGGGCGGCATGGGCTACTTCCGCGGACACTCGCTGGTCAGGCTGCAGGAGAGCAAGGGCCGGGAGACAGTTGAGCGCACCGCCCGGCTCTGGGACACCTCGCTCTATTCAGGTGGGTGTTAGGGTGGGGAGCACCACTACCACTGCTAGGTTGGCCCTTGGACGGCGCACACATGTTATTGCATCCTTCAAGGTGAAAAGCTGCACCATCGCCTCACCCAGCCGCCAGCTGGCAGCTTCCTCCTGGCAGCTGATGCACTCCCTCCGCCAACCAATCGCAGCCGTGCCCAGCCGCAGCTTCTTCCCGCGCGGCTTCCTGTGGGATGAGGGCTTCCACCAGCTGCTGGTCAGGTGTGCATGGCCAGGGCTGGGATGCGGCGGTGATGGTGTGGACGTGATGGCTTTGTGCCTGCTGTGGGCTGGATGGCCGGGTGCAAGCTGGGCTCTCCCTGCCACCGCGTGTCCATCTCGTGCAACACCCTGACCTCACGCCCGCCCGGCACCATTAACTCGCCTGTGCAGGCGCTGGGATGCGTCGCTCAGCCGCGAGGTGCTGGGCAACTGGTTTGACCTGATGAACGCCCAGGGCTGGATCGCGCGGGAGCAGATCCTGGGGGAGGAGGCACGCGCACGGTGCGGCGTGCTAGGGGTCAGCCCAATGGCTGGGCAGCCTGCTTGTCGCGGGAAATGTGCATGCCCTCCACCCAAGCTATGCTGAATGTGGGGCTCGCCTGCGCTTACCGACAGCTCCACACTCTGCCCTCCGGTCACACGTCTGCCGTCCGCCCTGCAGCGTGCCGGGGGAGTTTGTTCGGCAGTCGCCCGACGCCGCCAACCCGCCCACCTTCTTCCTGCTGCTGACCGACATGTCGCACCGCGTGGCCGCTGCTGCACAGGTAAGACGCTGGTGCTGTGGCGGTGGGACAGCATGCCCCCTCACGCCTCAGCCAAGCACTGCCATTGTGTGCCTTGGCCTCCTTGCCCACCCGTGTCTACTCCGCTTCATACCTTTCCTGGCAAACCGCTTCCAACTTTTCCATGAACACCCTGCTCGCCCCGCTGCGCCCCGCCCATCCTGCCTGCAGGCGCAGCAGTGGAGTGAGCAGGACTCGGCGGACGCCGACCTGCTCAAGGCCGCCTGGCCGCGCATGCGGTGAGGTGGCTGCTGGCATGCCCCGCCAACACAGTGCACACCATGCATGGCGGTGGTTGTGGTTGCGTGGCCACTTTGCACTGTGCTGCTCAAATGTCCAGTCGCCCTGGCTGACCCTCTCTACCACCTCCCCACCTTGTGCTTGTGGTGTGCTCCCCAACCTCAGGGCCTGGTACCGATGGTTCAACGCCACCCAGGCCGGCCCCGTGCCTGGCTCCTACCGCTGGCGCGGGCGCGATCCCAGCAGCAGCCGGGAACTCAACCCCAAGACCCTGACCTCCGGGCTGGATGATGCTCCTCGCGCCTCCCACCCCTCGGGTGCGTGTTGACGCCAGGTGCTGACATGGGGTCGGCTTTGCATGGCAGGGCCTGCCGGAATGCCGGTTAACGGGCCCCCGGTGAGGTGGCTGGCCGGCCATAGCACTTGCTCTGAAGGCCGCCTGTTCTCCACGCCGCCTGTTCTCCACAACCGCCCTTTGCCTTGCTCACACACCTCACGCAGATGATGAGCGCCACGTGGATCTGCGCTGCTGGATGGCGCTGGCCGCCCGTGCACTGGCCACCATTGGCAGCAATCTGGGCCTGCCGCCAAAGGGTGCGCGGTTGGTGGGCTGAAAGCTGTGTGCTTTGGGGCATCCGTGTGTGCACACCAGCCGAGGCGGCCGGATGAGGCACTGCCATCGGCTGAGGCATGCATGCAGCACCGTGCCTGGTGGGTGCATCAGAAGCTCACATTGCCCAGCTCTAACCTGCCTACCTGCCTACCTCCCACATGCCGTGCCACAGAAGTGAAGCCCTTCCTGGCTGATGCCGCCTGGCTGGAGGACTTTGCCACCCTCAACGCCCTGCACCTGCACGAGGCCAGCGGCGAGTACCGAGACTGGGGGCACCACACGGGTGAGGTGGCTCCAGGGCCGGGCTGGGGTGGTGGGTGCACTAGTCTGCCGAGGGATGGTCTGCACAGTGGCGTGGCCATGCACAAGGCCAATTACATTATTTGAAATTGTCCCAGCACTTGGGAGTCAGGCTGAGCATCGCCCACGGCCCATCGCCACCCGTGCGCAGAGGACGTGGCGCTGCAGCAGCCCATGCGCACCCTGGAGGACGGGCGGCAGGTGCCCGTCAACGGCGAGCTGCGGCGCGTGGTGACCGGGGCGCCGCCCCAGCCGAAACTGGTGCCGCAGGCGAGGCGCTGTGGGGCACGTTGTGGCTGAACTGCGTGTGGAGCGCCTTGGTTGAGCTGCGTTGTGGCTGAACTGGTCATCCCCTTGTCTGCTTTGCTCCCTGCACCGTTATTCCCCTTCCCACCAGCGCATCTGCACCGCACCCGCCCCCCTACCCCACGCCTTGCCCCACAGTTTGGCTACATCAGCCTGTTCCCGCTGCTCATGCGGCTCATCCCTGCGGACTCGCCCGTCCTGGGCCGCCAGCTGGAGCTGCTGAGGGATGACAGCCGCCTGTGGACCGACTACGGCCTGCGCTCCCTCAGGTGGTGCCGCGGCGCGGGGGCAAGAGCCTGGGTGGCTGTGCTTCGACCATGCTCAAGCTGCACTAGGAGCTGCACTCTAGAGTCCTTTGTTGATTATTTGCCTCGCATTGTCTCCATTTGCACTNCACCCCGCCCGCAGCCGCTCCGCCAGCCTGTACCAGCGGCACAACACGGAGCACGACCCGCCCTACTGGCGCGGCGCCATCTGGGCCAACGTCAACTACCTGGCGGTGCAGGTGCGCTGCGGGCTGGCTACCTAAGGGCACCTGTGCATCAATGCAGGCTGTGTTTGGTTGTCCGACAAGTGTCATTTGCCCCACAGGGCGCCAGTTGCACAGCTTTGCAGATGCACCTCAAGGGAGCCTCCACCCCACAACCTCCGCCCCACCCCATCACAGGCGCTGCGCCACTACGGCGCCACCCCCGGCCCGCACGCTCAGCGCGCTGAGCAGCTGCACCGCGAGCTGCGCCACAACCTGGTGTCCAACATTGTGGCGCAGTACCGGCAGACGGGCTACCTGTGGGAGCAGTATGATGATGCAACAGGTGTGTAGCGGTTGCGTGCCGGGCCGCTGTTGGCTTGGCCCCTGTGCCTGCTGCTGTGTGCACAATGTCATGTTGCCTGGCCGCCGCCGCCTTTTGGTCCCCCTTTGCGCCATGGCCCTCCTCGTGTCATCCCCCGACTTGCAGGCCAGGGCAAGGGCAGCCACCCCTTCACTGGCTGGACAGCGCTGGTGGCGCTGCTCGCAGGGGGGCAATGATTAGTGGCGCCTTGCCTTCCCGCCTCCAGCACTGCCATGCGTGATGTGTTGCATTTCATTTGGATGCCGTTTGGGCTGCTGGAAGCCGGCTCAGGATGTGATAAAGCAATGAAAAGTGCGTCAGGAAAAGCAACAACACTGAAAGGAGGAGCGAGGGAGCAGAAACAGCAAGCAGCTGGAGGCAAATGGGGCGAGGCCGCTAGGCAACACCCAAACTGCACAGGGGCGAGCACCGCTCAGCGCATGGCACGTCCGGTGCACAGCCAAAGCCACGTCTGGGTGCTGGCTGCTGCAGGGGCGGCCGGCGTGCCGCCACCTGGCTGCGCGTGCGCACTCAACTCAGTGCGCGGCCACGGGCGCGGCTGGCTGCTGCGGCACCGGCTTCATGGCCTCCAGGTCCCGGATGATCTCCTCAAACCGCGCAATGTGGCGCACCAGGAAGTCGCCTGGGGGCAGGTGGAGGTGACCGGGCAGAGGGCGCGGTCAGCACAGCGTGTGTGGCTCTGTGCCTTGCGGCTGTACGGCAGCATGCGGCCTCAGCCGCACCTTAGGGTTTGCACCGTGCAGCCCACATGAAAGCTGGTCGCAGGCACACGCAGAGATAGGGGAGCCAGCAGGACAAGGAAGAGCATGGGCATTGTGTCTCACCCTTGACGACCTTGGCCTTGGGCTCCGCCACCACCACCATCTCCTCGCCCTCCTGCTGCTCAATGCTGCGCGTGTGAAGTGAACGACGGGGCGGGATATGTGAGGAGGACCAGCTGTAGGCCGCCAGGGCTGCCGATGCAATGCGACAAAGCATCGCGCGGGCAGCACAGATTTCCACTCCTGCCAGCCTCACTGCACAAGTGCCATGCCCTCCCCCGGCCCCCACCTGAACTCGACGTCGCCGGCCGGCACGGAGCCGCCCTGCAGCGGGTCGCCCGTCTGCCAGGTCACCACCTGCGGCAAGGGCGGAGGGAGAGGACCGGGGCTAAGCACAGGTGACTGGCCTTCAGGAGGAACTCACGCATGCAGACGGGCGTGTGGGCACGGGTGGTGTAGGAGGGCGGGCTAGAACAGTGCAGCGGCTCGTACACGTGATGCAGGCATGTATCCAGGCAGGGCGTGGCTGGTCGGGAATGGGAAGGTTGTAATCAGGCCCCGCGACCAAACGGGGCTCATGCGAAAGATGGTGATTGATTCCTGGTCTCGTCATCCCAGCTCAGCGGCGAGGCAATGTGCAATGCCGCACGATGCAGCAGATGCAACAGATGCAGAGCAGTTGGATGCATCCGCCCCCTCGCCGACGCCCTGGCCCCAAATGTGCACCCCACCTGCGTGCTCTGCCGCAGCAGGCCCAGCTGCTGCTTCAGCGTGTCGACGTCCAGCTCAGCCAGGTGCGCCAGCTTGCTGATGGGGATGCTCTGCGAGGTGAAGGGCAGTGGGCAGGGTTTGGCTTGTGGGTTAGGGGTGTAAGCGGCTGCTGAGCAGCAGGCAGGCGCGTGCTCCCCTTGCTCAGTTGCTCAGGGATGCTGCACTTCAGGCCTTGCCCTGACCAGCCACTCGCAACGGCAGCAGCAGCTCCAGCAGGCGCCAGTACAAGTTCGTTCCATCCCCAGCACAAGCAACCACTCACCGTGTAGAGCTTGAGGAACTGCTTGAGCGCGGGCAGGTGCTTGCGCTCCTCAACCACCGCCATGAAGGACCTGGGGAGCGGAACCGGGCAAGCGTGCGAGAATGAGCCACACCGCCATCACCAGTGGGGCTGCAACACCATCAGGCAGCTGAGCTCCAGGCCTTCCTGCTCCGTTCACACAGCTGCATGTGCCATCCCCGCTCCATCCCCGCTCCATCCAAGCAAGGGCTCTGTCCATGCGCACTCACCGCAGCTGCGCGCGGAATGCCTCCATGTTGGAGTTGGCGCCGGGGGTGCCATAGTCAGGGGCCGCCGCCGCCACAAACTTGGGGCACGCGTACCTGCGGGCAGAGGCGGGGTTGGTGCGTGGTGGGGTGTGGGAGTGGGGTGGGGGTGGGGGGGGGGTGCTGAAAAGCAGCAGGATTGCGGTCGCTTGGTTTAGAGTGCGGAGGCCTTACACAGGTCAGTGCCAGCACTTGCTAATATAATACATCCTGGCCGCCCACACCGCCCACCCATCCCTCCACCGCTCACGTGAACAGCTCCTCGTACGTGTCGCTGCTGCCCGCCTGCATGCTGCGCACCTTCTCGCCGTACCTGGCAGGAGAAGGATGCACATGCACTG
>RRZL01000080.1:32814-75932 GCA_006782975.1 Chlorella sp. Dachan | reverse complement strand
CCCCCGCCCGCCCGCCACTCCATTGCGCTGGGAGACTACTCCAGCCCCCCGGGCCTCACGCCCTTCAGCGACACCTGGAGCCCCGCGCCCCGCGAGCAGGCGGCCACGCTCGGCGGCTACTCCACCGCCCTGCGCCCCAGCATCGACCGTGCCGGCTTGCCGCCGCTGCCGCCGCGCAGCCCCAACCAAGGTGGGTTGCCTGTGTGTTTGCACGGGGTGTGGTCCCACAGTGCAGGCGACACATGCTCTGCCATCTGCTTCCCATTGGCCTGTGGTGCCGCACAGCGCACTGACCATGGCCGCTCACACCTGCGCTCCCTCTCCCTCCACCTGCCACAGACGCGCTGCCACGCCTCCCCGGCTCCGGCTCGCCCGATGCAGTGCTCGGCCTGGCCGGCCGCTGGCCAATGAGCGGCCAGCGCGTCATGGCGTAGCGCAGCATGGCATGACATGGCATGCCGCGCCCGCGCACCCATCAGGCACGGCGCTCGGCTGTGGAGCGCCGCGCCTGCCCCAGGTGGCCCCCGGCCACCAAGCCTCGGAGAATGTCTTCCTCACTGATTTTGCCCTTGCGCAGTGTCAACTACCGTGCAAACGCTTTGCCCCTCATATTCCGTCCCTTTTTTGCGGCGCGTCGCCCTCCGGCGGCGCGCCCCGAGAGTGCAGACTAACACTCCCACACTTTTTGCCTGCCGGCCCCCGCTATTTGATTCGGCAGATGCATCGGCATGCCGCTCAAGCCCATGCCCTCCCCTTTGTGCTATCCCCCGCCGTTCTGTCCTAACCTCAGTGCCGTCAGTGCTTGCACCTTGCCATGGGCGCTGTGCCACAGTGCGAGGCGGGCGCCCGCTGCGGCGAGCAGCGGCGCCGCCTCCGCAAGGCCCGCCCCCCGGTCTACACATCAACCCATTTTATTTGCGGTGTACTCCCCACGCGCACACCCCCACCCCAAACGACACCCTCATCCCTTGCCTCCCTGTAGCTGCCTGCCAGATGCTTGGTTTGGCCAGATGCCCTGCATCGCCCGCGCGCTCGCCCCTCCCGTCCCCGTTTTTCGGGCGTGCGCGCCCTCGGATGCCGTCCTTCGGCTAAATTGCAAGCCCCCACTCCTGCCCGCTATGCCTTGTGCATTTTTTCGCCCCACGGCTAGAGGCCCTCCGGCCCTAGCCTCATCCCCCACCCCGTCCCACCGCCCTCACCTCCCTCCGCCTAGTCTGTTGTGCACCGCACTCCTGTTAGCCGCTCACCCACCTCCCTTTTCAACGTCTGCCCGAGGCGATTTACTTCATGCACTTGCTTTCGTGTAATGCAATCTGATCCACGGGATGGCGTGGGGAGGACACGCGAAGACGAGCAGCGAAATGCGGTGGGGCGGCAGCGTCGGCAGCGCCGCATGTGTGGCAGGCGCTGATCAGACGTGCCGGGCGCCTCCGCGGCACTTCTGGCGGGTGCAGCACCCTGTGCAGCCTCGCTGGGAGCCAGGACCAGCGGAAACGGGCTTCAAACGTGCCCGAGGCCCTGCGGCGCGCAGCAGCGGCTGGATCACCCGCGCAGTGGATCCGCTTCCTTTCTGGCCACCCGCCGCCTCCAGAGGAGCGCCGCTGACCCGGTCGGTGAGGAGGTCTCGCTCCCTGCGCCCTGGCCGGCCGGGGCCGCCTCACCAGCGCTGCCAGCAACACCTCTGGGGCGCGAGCACCCCCTCCTCTGCCTGCCGCCGCCACCCGCCTCACACAGCCCCGCCGTCGCCCGCCTGCACCCTGCACAGGGTACATCCATCCCCTTGCAGCACAAGCATGGCGCAGCTCACACCTGGCGCCATTGCCCGCCTGGTGGCGGGAGAGACTGGGCAGCCAATCACCCTGCAGTGCCTGGGTGAGTGGTGCTGCTCAGCGCGCTGCTGCCACACCCCCATTCGCCGCCGCCGCCGCCCCCCCCCCGGGCATCACTGGCTCGCCTGCTCAGTACACCGCCCTTTGCGCTGGCTGGCCCCTGTCGCAGGCATCAAGCGGCTGCAGAATGCGCAGGCGCAGCAGGACCGCTACCGCGTGCTGCTGAGCGACGGCGAGTACTGCCACAGCTGCATGCTGGCCACGCAGCTGGCTGAGCTGGTGCACACCGAGCAGCTCAAGGACAACTGCATCGTGGCGCTCAACGACTACATCTGCAACCTAATGTCCAACAAAAAGTGCGCTGTGGGGCTGGGGGAGGAGCGGCAAGGGCACCGCTGGCAGCTGCGCAGTGCCAGATCAGGTTCCTCTCCTGCCGCCGTTGCGTTGCGTTTTTGGCTGTACTGGCCAAGTGCTGCATTGAGCCCTTGCTCTCCGCACCTTCTGCCCACGCTCACCCCTTGCAGGATCATCATCGTGCTCAACCTGCAAGTGCTGCAGAAGGATGCAGCCAAGATTGGCAACCCCCAGCACTATGACAAGGTGTTCCCCAACGGCCCGCCTGGCGGCGAGGGCGGCGCTGTGGGCGGCCCGCCCCCGCAGCAGCAGGCGCCCCCGCAGCAGCAGCAGTATGGAGGCCCGCCGCAGGGAGGTTACAATGCCGGCGGCGGCTACGGTGCCGCGCCGCAGCAGGGCGGCGGCTACGGCAACGCCGGCGGCTACGGCGGGCCCCCGCCCAACCAGGGTGCGCTTGGCTGGGCTTGTGTGTGATGAGCTGCCCGTGGTCCACATGGTTGTTCCGCACCACTGAGCATGTGGCGTGCTGCCGTGCACAAGCAAGCTCCACCCACCTCTGCCCCATCTACAGGCCCCAACGCACCGTATGGTGCGCCACCCGGCAGTTACGGCGCTCCGCCTGCTGCGCCCCAGGGCGGCAACTACGGTGCCCCGGCCGGCGGCGGCTACGGTGCACCGCCTCCCAGCGGGCCCTATGGCGGCGGCGCGCCGCAGCAGCACCCGCCAGCCAACCCGTATGGCGCGCCGCCGGGGGCGCAGTACCGCGGCAGCGGGCCTGGTGAGGGGAGGGGTTTGTGCCTGAGGTCAGTTTAAGGCATCTGCAAAGGGCCTGTTGGCTTGGCAGCTATGCTTCCCGGCCTGCCAAGGCCAGCGTGCACAAGCCAGCGTGCTGCATACCGCTGCTGCTTGCTCAATGCATCCATGCACGCTCCCTCCATTCCCTCGCCCAGTGGCACGCAACGAGGCGCCCGCCCACATCATGCCCATCAACGCGCTCAACAGCTACCAGAACCGGTGGACCATCAAGGCGCGGGTGACCAACAAGAGCGACATCCGCAGGTGCGTGGGCTGGCGGCACCGGGGAGAGGAACTGGCGGGTGGACCGTCTGAGTGAGCGCACGCTTGCAGTGAGCATGTTTACCCTGCCTGCACAATCCGCCATCCTGCTGTAGTCTGATCTCCTGCCCGCCGTCCCCTGCTGCCACCCTCCAGGTACTCCAACGCGCGGGGCGAGGGCCGCTTCTTCTCCTTTGACCTGCTGGACGCGCAGGGCGGCGAGATCCGGGTGGTGGGCTGGAACGACCAGGTGCGGCAAGGGGAGGGATCGCAGTGCGCCGAGCCGGCGGGCTGTGATCGACCAGCTTCCTGCCTGACCGCTAGATGGCACTGGGGTCAGCGCAGCAGAAAGCAGGTGGACTGCAGCGCAAGCCAGCCGCCGACTACCCATTCCTTTGGCCCCCGCCGCAGTGCGACCGCTGGGAGCCGCACGTGCAGCAGGGCAAGGTGTACCTCATCAGCAAGGCCTCGCTGCGCAACAAGCGCGGCAACTTCAACCAGGTGCGACATGAGGCACTGCAGCGGCTGCNCGATCAGCAGCTGCCTGCCCCAGCTCGAGCGGACAGCCGCCACCCCCTCCATGCTGCCTGTCACATTGCATGCTGCGCAGTAGCACTCTGGCCAGGCATCGCAACCTGTTCTGCGGGTGCCTCCTCACCGCCCACCCTCCCACACACACACCTCACCGCCCACCCTTCCCGCACATCCTTGCCTCCTCTCCCCGCAGACGCGGCACCAGTTTGAGATCCACCTGGAGAACCAGAGCCAGGTGGAAGAGTGCGTGGACGAGGAGGACATCCCCCAGATCTTCTTCAACGTGAGCGGGAGGGGGGCAGCGGCCCCAGCAGCCACGCTTGGCGGCTGGGTGCTCCGGCCGGCCATCAGCAAGCAGCCGTTGGTTGCTGGCAGTGGGTGTGCGGCCGCTGCCTGCTGCTGGGGCTGCACGGCGTGCTGCCTGCCAACCCGTCCTGCCCTTGCCCCTGCCCTGCCCGCCCCGCAGTTCTCCAAGATTGCCACCGTGGAGGACGCGCCGCCCAACACCATGGTGGACATCGTGGGTGCGCCTCAGGGCCGACAGAGTGCCCCTGCGTCTGCCCCCCGCTGGTTGGCCTACAGCACGTGCAGCTGCTTCAGTGTGGCTGCATGCACACACCTGGCCTCAACAGACTCACAGGTTTGATGCACGCCTGGCTTGCTGTCTCCCGGCAGGTGTGGTGGAGTCGTGCCAGGACTTTGTCAACATCACCAAGCGCGACGGCACGGAGACGCAGGCACGGACCAGGGCAGGGGGCAGGGCATCGTGGTTGCAGCGTGCCTGCTGTGGGTGCAAGCTCAAGCAGATTGCGCCGGCCAGCAGTGCAAGTGTGCACTTCTCTCCGCGTCCATGTTGTAAGCGTCCATGTTGTAAGCAACCGTGACTCATCTCACTCCCTCCTCTCCCTGCCGCCCCCCTCCCTCCCTCCCCTCAGAAGCGGTCCATGATCATCCGCGACGACAGCGGGCGGTCCATCGAGCTCACGCTGTGGGGCGCCAGCGCCACCGGAGCCCCCGGCGACCAGATCATGGCGGTGAGGGGCTGGGCCCCTGGCTGGGGCCTGTGGGACAGAGTGCACGTGTGGGCCTCACGGCCATGGGATTTCAGGTTGAGAGCTGGTGGGGCAAAGACGCATATGCTTTTGTGCAGCATTGATGTCATAGTTGCCAGCGCTCCAACCCGCCCCGCTCCCCCGCCCCTTTTTCTGCACCCCAGGTGATTGCCAATGGGGCGCACCCCGTGCTGGCCATCAAGAACGCGCGGGTGGGCGACTTCAACGGCAAGACGCTGTCCACAGGTTTGCACCGCCGCCTCTGGCGTTGTGGGTTGGAGATGCCTGGCCGCCGCGGTGTTGGGCCGTGCGGCAGTTGGGTTGCAGTGGGCAGGGCACGTTGGGTCACCAGTCACTCAGCCAGGGCTGCCCAGGTTTCCTCCTCCCGCCTGCAGCCGACTTGCTCACACTCATGTTCCTCGCCACCTGCCCTGCCTCCCTAACGCCTCCTCTGTCTCGCCGCCCTTTCTTCCCTCCCCAGTGGGCTCCTCCACCGTGGTCATGGACCCCCACGACATCCCCGAGGCGCTGCAGCTGCGCCAGTGGTGAGCCCAGTGGTGGTTGCGTGGTGGCGGTACTGGTGGTGCGCCTGCAGTATGGTTGGGAGGTGGGGGGCTAGATGTCATGGCGCAATCTTGCCTCCAAACCAGCTGCCCTCCTGCTTGCTTGCAAGTTGGGTGCACATGGCCCATTAGGCTGACGTCCACCCATCCTTCCCCACACTGTCACAGGTACGACCAGGGCGGGCACGCGCAGGCGGCGGACGCGCTGAGCCGTCAGGGCGGCGGCGGCCGCGCCGACCGCCGCATCTGCCTGGCCCAGATCAAGGAGGAGGGGCTGGGCCAGGGGGAGAAGCCCGACTGGGTGGCGGTGAGGCAGGGGAGGGGTGGGGTGGGCAGGAGTGTGCTCACCGGGCGACAGTCACCGGCAGTGCTGGGTGGATGTGTGAGTGCGCTGGTGCTTCAAACAGACCACTCGCCGCCCCTGCCGCCCCGCCCCCGCAGGTCACCGCCGCCATCACGTACCTGCGCAGCGAGAACATGTGCTACCCCGCCTGCACCAACAAGGTGGACGGCGGCCGCCAGTGCAACAAGAAGCTGCAGGACAACGGCGATGGCACCTGGTGGGTGGCTCCGAGCCACTGGTGGCGCTGCAGGGGGTGTCGAGGAGCTGGAATGCCACAGCGTGAGGGGTGCCAGGGGTTGGCTTGATGCCAAGCGCTGCGCGGACTGCACCTCATTACCTACCCACCTGCGGCTCGTCGCACTTCAACCCTGTCCTGAAGACCCTCTGCACCCCGCAGTGTCTCCGACACCCCACCCACGCTCCCCTCCCGCTCCCCCAGGATGTGCGAGCGGTGCGCCGGCAACTTCGAGCCCGAGTACCGATACAACCTGTCCCTCACGGTGGGTGGTTGATGCTGTGCTGTGCACTGGGGGGTGGGTGGTTGATGATGTGGGTCCAGGCAGACCAGACAGACCGGGCACAAGTGCTGCACAACATGCGGCCAGGCTGCTGCCCACATCTGCTGCTGCAAGCCCCAAATGCTGCTGCCTCGCTGCTCGACTTGCGCACGCTTGTCTCGCCCTGCCCACCCCGCAGCTGTCTGACCACACGGGCGAGACGTGGGCCACTGCGTTTGCGGAGCAGGGCATGGAGATCATGGGCCACAAGAGCGGTGCGCGCCTGCGCTGGTGCTGGTTGACGGCGCTGTGCTGCCATCGCAGCCGCATAGCAGCTGCAATGTCCCTGCACGTGGGCAGCCTCAGGCAGCCTGCGGTAACACAAGCAGGGCGTGCACAGGACTAGGCGCCGCCTTTGCCGACCCTGTGCACCCCCCTGCTGCGCCCCTCCTGCAGCCGGGGAGGTGAAGGACATGCGGGAGACGCTGGGCGAGTCGGAGTTCAGCAGCTACATGCAGGTGGGGGCAACGAGGAGCGCTGGTATACAGTGTTGGGTACAAGCGCAGAGCGGCGTTTGCTGTGTTGGGTACAAGCGGCTCCGTGCGTACCAGCAATAGGTGGGTCGGCGCATGTATCCGTGCTGACCCGCCCTGCATCAAGTTGGTGGTTGTGCTCGCATTTGCGCCCCTTGCCTGCGAGCCCTTCGTTGTTGTCCTACCGCCCCTGCGCCCCTGGCCTGGCGCAGGACCTGACCTTCCGCCACTACACCCTCAAGCTCAAGATTGCCAGCGACACGTACAACGACGAGCAGAAAGTGCGGGTGACGGTGGTGCGCGCGGAGCCGCCCAACTTTGTGCAGGAGAGCAAGGTGAGGCCCGGGTGGGGAGGGCGGGCCTGCAGCTGTCAGAGAGAGGATGTTGGGTGGGTGGGTGGCGCGTGCCGGGTGCGCAGGATGAGACTGCTAGGGCCTTGCCGCAGGTATGACCTCACCCCTGGCTGCACCCTTCCCCCACCTGCCTCCCCCACTCAGAACCTGCTGGACCAGATTGGCAAGCTGGAGCGCAACGAGCCCATCTTTGCACCGCCGGCGGGCCAGCAGCAGCAGCAGCAGCAGCCGTACGGCGGCGGCGGCGGCGGTTACGGCGGCGGGCAGGGCCAGTGGGGCGCCCAGCCCCAGCAGGGCCCGTGGGGCGGCGGCCAGCAGCAGCACAAGCCAATCACGCCCGGCGGCGCCCAGCAGGTGAGGTGGCCGCACGCTGCAGGGCTGAACACAGGCCAAGGCTGTGCTCTGCTGTTTCGTTCGGGAGGCGTGCCCAGCTCTGCTTCTTGCCGTTGTGCGTCCTTCCGCCCACCTCTTAACACCCCACGCTCTGTTGTTGCAGGGTGGCTGGCAGCAACAGCAGGGCTATGGTGGCGGTGGCGGTGGCGGCGGTGCCTGGCAGAACCAGGCCCCCAACATGGGCGGTGGCGGCTGGCAGGGTGGCTGGTGAGCCCAGAGCATGTGTGTACATTCTCTTGCGATTCTCACTGCTGCATGTGGTACTTTACATGTGCACATGTGGACAGCTCTTTGTTTCTGTGTGTGATGCAACATGCCACAAGGGGGAGCAGAGCAGTGGAGCCGGGATGTGCTGGCGGAGGCCAGCTGAGCATGCAATGAGGTACCAGCAACAGGGAGTTGATCGGCAGGGGGGGCAGTGGCCCGATGAAAGTGGGTGGGGCCGCGGCCCATTGGAAGTTTGGGTTTGAAAAAGCAATCGGCTGTTTGGTGAATGTGACATGTGGAGGACGCAGTGCCGGGTGGCAAAATTGGGGGCGCAAACGAGCGCTGGGCGGTTGGGCACCAGCGGCCCGCCAGGCAGGCAGGCAGCAAGGGCAAAGAAGAGGGCTAGTTGGGTTGGGTAGGATGGCCAGGCGTTCGTTTGCCTAGAAACGCGGTGTGCATGGAGATGCGTGCACAACAGCAGCAAGTACAGAGTAGGCAGGGGCAATATGTGTGGAGAGCTCGTCGTCGAAAGGGAAATGGAGCAGCAAGGGAGCAAGGGGAGGCAGGCGTGGCAGCCGTGCGCTGCCGCGGGGTGCCGGGAGGCTACTACACTCCCTCTAGCGAGTCCCTGTGGCGCAATGGGGCAGGCAGCGCAAGCCAGTCAGGCGCGCCGAGTGCAAGGTTGTGGTAACGACTGCGGCTACCTGCTGGGCCCCTGCACACAACAGCACACCACCACGGCTCAATGGCCCCGTTCACCCAATCAAAACAGGCTCACCAGACGTTGCCCGTCTCCAGGCGCTGCTCCACGTCCGCAAAGCTGCACACGTCCTGGCCCCACAGCCAGGCAAAGCAGCCGCTGTCGCGCGCGCCATACAGGTCATTCCTGCGAGGCGGTGGCTAGGGGACGCGGAGATTGGGGCCGAGTGCAGGCGGTGCCAAGCTGGGCAGGTGGGAAACCGAGGACATGGGTTTGCAGGCCATGCCTGAAGAGCTGCCCCCTGCCGCAGCACCTACATGCACGCGCACAGCACTACACAACATGCCAGCCTACACAGCCAGCACTACACAACATGCCAGCCTACACAACCAGCACTACACAACATGCCGGCCTGTCCCACGCACCTGCGGTCGTCGCCCACGTGCACGCACTGCTCCGGCGGCAGGCCCAGCGCGGAGCAGGCGGCTTGGAAGATGACTGGGGTTGGGAGGGGGAGGGGCGGGGCGGCACGCCTCAGATCGCGAGCCTCGTGCACCTCTGGGCATGCACGCCCACCCTACCAGCCTTACTGCATGCCAAGGGGCGGCCCGAAACCGGCTGGCCGGCCAACCCTCCCCACCACACAGCACCAAAATAGCACACCCGCACGCACCCGGGTTGGGCTTCTCGGCATGCACCTCTGCCGAGATGATGACGGCGTCAAACAGGTGGTCGATGCGCAGCTCGCGCAGGATGCGCCACAGCCGCGTGTCGAAGTTGGACACCACGGCCGTCTTGATGCCTGCAGGTCGGAGCCGCAGCGGGATGTGCCTGCTTGGCCTGTTTGGTCAGGCGGGGTCGCTTGCCGCCCCGCCAGCGCAACGTGCCGGCAGCAGCACTGCCGCAGAGCATCCTGGCCCCACCTGCGTTGCGGATGCGCTGCAGCGACTCGGCCGCCCCGGGCATGAGGGCGTAGGAGGTACCCCTTGCGTAGTAATCGTAAAGCTCCTGAGAGGGAGCAGGGGAGGGAAAGCCATGCAGCAAACACGTTGAGCGCAGCACCCCATCAGGAAGCACAAGTGCGGTGCGCAGGTGCCATCTGCATGCAAAGGCATGCATCGGAGCACCGCCGCCTGCCCCCACGCACCTCAAACATCTCCTCGCTGCAGCAGCCGGTGCTCTTGGTGACGATGTGGCGCCAGAAGGGGCGGCCGTCGCCCACGTAGCGGATGGTGGAGCCGCCCCAGGGCGTGTTGTACGCCACCCTGCAGAGGATGGGAGCCGCAGGCAGCGCTGCTCAGAGAGCTGCCCACTGCATGCAGCGCAGTGCTCGCTGCCAGCAGGGTGCTGTGGACACGGCAGCAAGTAGTCCAGACCACAACACCGAGTGCGGCAGCCGGTCTGCGCCCGGCCGCCCGCCCACCTGTAGCGCCGCAGCACCTCGTCCGCGGAGAGGTCGCAGCCATACTTTTTTGCTACGCGCAGATAGACCTGCAAGGACGGTGCACGGTGCAGCAGCTGGTATCAAGCAGCGTGACGGATGGCACACACAAACATGGCGGCTGCCCAGGCTGCAGTGCCCATCGGCCGCCAGCAAGCGGCCCGCCAGCATGCGCCGCCTCCCCCGCCGCACCTCGGCCGCCGGCTCAGAGGGGCACAGCAGTGTGCCCGCCGCATCTACCAGGAGGCCCTTGAAGATGGGCATATACTGCACAGAGCGTAGTTCAGGGCAGTTGGCTGAGGAGAGGAATCGTGCGACACCGCCGGGCGGCGCGCCCGCTTGTATCGGCAGCGGCGGCGCCGGCGGTCCGCCCTGGCGCCCTGCACCCTCACCTGCAGCAATCCTCGTGCCGTGCCGTGCTGCTGAAAAGCCTGCTGGTGGCGCGGCTGCTCGGGGAGGGCCTGGGCGGCTGCGGCGGCTGCAGACTCGGTGGCCAGGCTGCTGGCCGCCGTTGCTGCTGCTGCTGCTGCTGCTACTGCATGCTGTCCGCGCGTGTTGATTGCAGATAGCACACGCGGCAGCGCTGCAGCGAGCGGCGGCAGCAGGCCCCCCGATAAGAGGCCTTGCAAGCTGCTGCTGAGCATATGGGTGTTAGTACCGGGCGATCAAGATGCTTAGAATTGGAGCAGACGGGGCAAAAGGCGTGGGGCAGGCCCCAAAGCAAGTGACAACGCTGCATGCGAGCGGCCGGCCCCTCGGGCAGTTTGCCAGTCGTGATCCTGAGTTTGCGACGACACAAAAGCAGCGCGATCCGCTCGGGCAACCGCTCCAGCAAACAACCCTAGCGCCACCATGCTCGCCTCGCTGCTCCTGGGCACCTGTGGAGGCGTGTATGGCAGTGGTGGAGTGCCAGTCGCTCTGCAGGGCCAGCTGATAACCCACCTGGCGTCCACAGCGAGCGGCGCCGCTGCCGCCGCCGTTCCGAGGCCAGGTGCGGCCGCCATCTGCATGCTGCGTCTGGCAGAGTTTTGGATGGAAGGGCCGCGGCATGATGCACATGCTTACACTGTGAGAGCACTTGCACCGCCCTGGGCTTGCAGGAGCGGTCCTTTCACACCTTATCGCAACGCTGCATACCAACACACGCCCTGCAGGCCCGGTGCACGCCATGTACAACCTGGGCGGGCTGGCGGCACCCCAGGACTGCGGCCTGCACCTGCTGCGCCGCTCTGACGACGGCTGGGCCGCCAGACACGTGTGGGCAGGTGACGCCCGCTCCTGCTGCATCTGGGACCTGCCGCCTGGCGGCAAGGAGCAGCCCAACAACGGGCCCACCCCTGCAGGCGCAGGCAGCAGCGGCGAGGTGGGCCTAGCGGTGGGCACCGAGCCAGCCGATGTGTTTGTGTCCCTGGACAGCGGCGCTTCCTGGTCGCCCGGCACCTCCAGCTTTGAGGACGCGCCCAGCAGGCCCTCCTGGAGCTTCCCCGCGCCGCCGCACGACCCCCATGTGCTCAGCCTGGAGCGCACTGCTGAGGGGCAGCTGGTGGCGGGCATCGAAGTGGGGGGCGTGCTGGTGGGTGGCGGCGCCAGGAGCGGCATGTTTGAGGAGCGCAATGAGGGCCTGTACGCGGACGTGCACGCCTGCCGCATCGACCCACACACCCCGCACCACTGGCTGGCGGTGACAGGTGCGGGGGCGACGGGGGAGGGTTGTGCAGAGGGCGGGGAGAGGTTGGCCTTGTGCATGTCAGCATTACAAATGGCAGCAGACGCAGGCCCATACACAGTTGATACCATGCCACCAGTGCCTACATGTTTTCCCGCTCAGGCCGCGGGTTGTACGCCTCGGACGACGCCGGCGGCAGCTGGCGTGCGCAGGGCAGCTGGAAGGGGCGCTACACAATCGGGCTGGCCTTCAACCCGCAGCGCCAGGTGAGGGGGAGCCCATGTTGCCCAGCGTCACTGCAATGCATGGGTAAAGGCGCAATGCACGTGCCCTAGCCTGCAAAGCGGTCCAGCAGCGGCAGAGGGAGACCACTGCTTGTCACAAGGTGGCTGCTTGGCGGTCCTGTGGAGCACTTGAAACGCCAAGCTTTCCTGAGAGCTGCGCTGCCCTCCTGCCTCCTGCCTGCCGCCCTGCAGGGCGAGGTGCTGGTGGCGGCTGGGGACCGCCCGCCCGCCGTGGGGGTCCACATCTACCGCTCCGACAATGGCGGGGAGAGCTTCCAGGACATCACAGATGCCGCCTTTGCCGGCGAGACTGCAGAGGTGAGTTGGGCGGGGTGATAGCCAGCCGTGGAAGCGCGCCAGTGGGTGAGCTGCTCATACTGTACTAGTGCGGGGCAGCCTTCAGGCCGCATCAAAAGAGCGGAGCCCCCAGGAGGCACACACTGCTTTCAAGACCCTGCCCTTCGCTCTGCTAGCTTGGGCACTCTTGCTCGACGGGAACCTACAGTGGCAGCTCGCTTTCCGAAGCGCCACAGGCCGAGAGAGGCTGGGTCCCTATTATTCAAAGGAAATCAAACAAACAACAGAACTAAGGGGGCTCCGCCACTACGTGCTCCGCCCCGAACATGCAAATTCACACGGTGGCAGAGTGTCGGGCAGGACAGCTCAGCGGTTGTCTTCAGCGTCTGTGCCCCCTCCCGCCCACCACAGGCCAAGGGCAGCCGCACCCCCGTACCCTACTTTGCCGACGGCCAGGCGCTGCTGGGCACAGCCACCGGCCACCTGCTGGGCTCTGATGATGCCGAGCGGCGCAGCTGGCGCACCCTGTGCCACCTGCCGCACCCCATCCTGTGCATGTGCGCTCCCGGCCAGTCGCCCTCATCCGTCATGCACTGAGGCTGGGCATGCAGGTTTGGGTGCTGGATCCATAACCCCCAGCAGGGGCTGTGTGCTCCTCTGACCCCGCCGCATGCGCATATCACGTTTTATGTGCATTTCATGATCACAACACGATCTGTATGGCACCTGCCGCTCTACCGCCGTATGCTAATGCGCCCATCATCCAACATACCCCCGCTCAGCCTCTGGTAAAGCATTTCGGACCAAGCATGCTTGTCAAGCCCTCCAACTGGCGCCTTTCCGCAGCCCCTTTTCATGTGACCTCTGTTACAACCGTGCGGTGCAGCAATCTAAGAGAGGGGCAGCGCCCATGGCTGCCGCCGGTGCCGCAGCAACCGTGGCCGGGTGCTGGTGCGCCGGCCTTGCTGCTCCCGCCGCGGCTGCAGTCCACCTTGGCTGCTGCGGCTCCTCCAACAAGGCCGCTCACTGCACCCGGAACGGTGGAGGAGGGCAGGTCAGAGGCGCACCAACGGCAACACAAGCTGGGCATGCAGTGGAGACGTGGCAGCGCGCTCACAAGGTCACTGGAGGGATGCGCAAGCAGTGGCAGCGGCAGCTGCTGGAAGGCAAGCGCAGCATGCACCAGCAGCAGCAGCCAAGCAGCAGCGAGGTAAAAGGCGACTCACGTAGAAGAAGCCGAGCACCTTGCCTCCCACCTTCTTCCGGCTGCAGGCAGCCAGGGCAGGGGCAGAGGACAGCCACGTGTGAGGCGGCAGCCCTCTCCACATGACCACGGCTATGTGCCTGCCCCATGGCACGCCGCCCTGCTGCACTTCACAGACCCCCAACTGTTCCAGCACCCGCCACCCCACCCGAGCAGCCTCTGCTGCACAACTTGTCTGCCAGGCAGGCACCCGCCCCGCAACCCGTGCCCCGCCCCGCCCCGCAACCCGCACCCCGTGCCCCGCCCCGCCCCCCCTCTGCTCACCGCGCCTCCTCGTGGTCCATGATGCCCTGGGAGGTGGTCAGGATGATGTGGCCGAACTGGCGGGAGGGCAGCAGGCGGCCCACCCACGCCTCAATGTCCTTGGCCGCAATGTCGTAGCGGGGGGAGATCGCGCCGCACTTGTTCAGACTGCGGCAGCGGGGCAGCGAGGCAAGGGGTCAGTGGATGGGCACACGGCCTGCTTGGCCTGCTGCGGCTGCAGCTGCGGCTGCCGCTGCTCCTGATGTGAGCATGGGACCAGCGAGGGAGCTGCTGCCGAGAGCTGCCGCTTCGCAAAAGCCGCCACTCACCGGCCGTTCAGCTCCACCACGATCTTGCCCGAGCGGTGGTTGTCCACAAACTCAAACTCGCCGATGTAGCCTGCGGCAGGGCAAGCGGGCAGGGCAGGTGACGGGCAGGCGGGTGCGGAGGCAGCCTAGCAGGATGGAGCAGGGGCAGGAGCAGCGCGGCAACGGCTACATCTGGCTGGACGGGCCAGACGACGCCCCAGCAGCTGCACCAGGCCGCATTACTGCCACTGCTTGGCTGCCACAGTTGCCACCTCTGCAAAGGCGGCTGCATGCTGCGAATAGCCATAGCTGCTTCTCTGCAGCACCTGCTGGTGCCCTCCGCTGTGCTGTTGCCCATCCATGCTGCAGCTCCACCCCTCAGGGTTGCGTGCCCGCTGCTGGTGGCGCACCGCACTGCTGCCCATCGCCTGCTGCTCTGCGCCGCATTGGCCAGCTCCCCAGATGCGCACCAGTAACCTGATGGTGGCTGCTGCCTGTCGCGCCAAGCTTGGCTCGCATTTCACCGACCGCATGCCACTCTGCGCCNCTCCACCCCGCCCCTCCTCTCACCGTGCTTCATCATGAGCGAGAGGAACTTGATCAGCACCTTGGAGGAGGGGCGCAGCAGCACCTGCTTCTTGCCGCGCTTCTCGGCATTGTACATCGTTTTCTGCGCAGGGCAGCGGGGCGGGCGCGTGTCAGCGGGGCAGCGAGGCGCACTTGCAGAGCAGCAGCTGACCCGCAGTGGCAGACGCAACAAGGGCTGCAACCAGGTCAGCAGGCATCCTCACCAGGGCATCCGCGAGAACCGACACGCGAGTCATGGTGACTCGACTGTGCCCTGCACATGCAGGGGGGAGCGGCGGTGCAATGTCAAGCCACGGCTGAGAGCGGGTGTGTGCGCAAGCAAGCAGCAACTCAGCTGCCTGCTGCAGGCGCCAAGCTGCCCGGCTGTGCTGCCAGCTGCAGCCCATGCTGCGTCCAAGCATGAGCCAGCTTGAGCTGGCGCTCGCCGCCAGCTGCTTGCTGCGAGCGTGGCGGCGGCAGTGCCGCCCGCGCGGCGGCTGACTGGCTGGCTGCCTGCTTGGCTGCGAGCGCCATCGTCGCAGCTGCATTGGCCGACCGGGCTGGCTCCAGCACGCCCTCTGCAGCGCGCTGGCCGGCCACAGAGGGAGCATGCTGCGCGCCTGAGGTCCCCGCCGCTGCTGCCATGGCATCGTATACGGCTGCAAGCTCCGCAGGTGCTCCCCAGGCCGGTGGCAGGGCCGCCGCCTGTTCCATGCCCCGACCCCGCCACCGCCGCCCAGGGGCTGGCGCTGACCCCCAGCCGCCTCCAGCCGTGTCCAGGGAGTGGCTGGCAGCGCCTGCAGGGCTCAGCCCCACCAGCAAGGCCGGCTGGGCCAGCATCGTCCCGCCTGAGACTCCTTTGCCGCCCCAGGCCTCACCTTACGACTGCGACAGGTGCCAGCTGCAGGCCGAAGAGGCAGGGGCAGGCGGGAAGCGTGCCTTTGGGGCAGCCGGCCATGCCAGCATGGCCCCCAAATTGCCGCCGTCTGGGTGCTCTTGTGGTGCTGTTGCGCACTGATTCGGGCATTGCGATCCATCAGACTGCGATGCAGATCAGCGGGCAACGCTGCACGGCCTGGCCGCCGCCGCCGCCACAGGTTGCGCCGGGTGGTGCGCCCTGGGGTGCCGAGGCCAGCGGCTTGCAAAAGGGAGAGGGCGCAAAAGCTGGAAAAGCGGAGCGGCAAGACGAGAGCAATCTGAAAACAGTGTCGGCAGTCAGATGTATGGAACAACATGCGTGGCAGGGGTCAGTACAGAATCAAACAGCTGGGGTACATTTGTCGGGGCGGGGCTTGACGCGATCAGCGCGTGCCGCTCAGGCGCCGCTGCCGCCAGCGGGCCCTGGCCGCCGCCTGCTGCCGCCCGCCTCCGGGAAGATGGAGGGGAACATTGAGCCCACGGCGCGCTTGCGGGCGCGGGCCACCAGCTGCATCATGGAGGGCTGGCCAAACTGGCGCCCAATCTTCATGGCCGCCTCGTCGCCCAGCGGGGTGGACAGCCTGCAGGGGCAGTGTGGACAGCGTGTCGACTGATGGCTGGCAACTGGGATGCAAGGTGCACGGTTGCAGGCGCGGGGTGCACGCAGCTGTGGTGCTGCGACGATCATCACCCAAACCAGGCTACAGAGCCGACATGCCACACACTGCACGCAGCACCCCGCTTCCACTTGCCTGTCTTGTGGGCGCGCCAGCTCGCTGAGCTCGAAGCTGGGCGTCAAGGTGAGCAGCGGCTGGGGCGGCCCGCCCCCCTGCTCCTCTGGAGCCGGCTCGCCGCCCTGGGCGGCCAGGCGGCGCAGCTCCCGCTGCCGCTGGATGCGCGTCATGCGCTCCAGCATGTCCAGGTAGCTGCGCCGCAGGTGGGTGGGGAGGGTACGGGCACAACAGTCGGGAACAGGGGGTGAGCTGGATGAGGAGAGTCCAGGGCAGGGCCAGTTGCCACCCACCAGCGCTGCCACCCCCGAGCCCCGGCAGCACCCACCGGTGCTCGCGGCGGATGAGCTTGGCGGGCCACTCGTCGCGCGGGTACACCAGGAGGGGGTTCTGCTCCTTGAGCAGCAGCAGCTGCGGGCAGGAGGGCAGTGGAAATGGGTGGGGGGCTAGCTGCAAAGTGCCGTAGAGAGCCATGCCCTGCCGAGGACTTGGTTCCAATTATCGATGCAACCAGCCTGCATCCCGTGCTATCATGTGTATGGCCACCGCCCATTGCCGCGCCCCATCCTCCCCCGCACCTCGTCCCGCAGCGTGCGCAGCTGCTGGGAGTTGAGCTGCTCCAGGCACTCCTCCAGCGCCTTGCAGCCCTGCCAGGCGGGTGGGGAGGGGGCAGCCGAGCCAGCATATGGGCTGACGCAGAGGCACAAGAGGCGCTCATGCTGCTGGGCAGCTTTTAGTAGGACCGCAGCAGGGCGCCCTCCAAACAAACGGCGCCCATCCTGGGCCTTCTGGCCTGCTCTGCAGCCAAATGCCCGACCTGCTGCTGCAAGCTGGGGCTGCATGCGCTTGGCCGGAGCACTGCCTCCCCTCCCCCGCCCAGCCCCACCTGCAGCGCGCGGTAGTGCGAGTAGATGCGGTACCCGGTGTAGTACACCGTCAGGTTGGGCAGCGGCGTCACCATGAGCGGCAGCTGCGGGGGCGGGGGCAGGGTGGGCAGACGGGAGCGCGGTGGGATAGCAAGGCGTCGGGCAGTCTCCGGGTGGCCGCAGGCGGCGGGTTGTGCACACTTGCACTCCCTCAGAACCACCTGAACGGGTATCCCCCTGCCTGCCCACCGCACCTGTGGCACCAGCGCTAGCACCCACCACAGCAGCCGTGTGGTGTGTCGCCGCCGGCCGTCGGCGCACACGTGGCGCAGGCGCCGCCGCACCAGCTTCTCCCGGAACGCCGTCTGCCGGAGTGAGGCGGGCGGGGTTTGGTCAGCCTGCTGCTTGGGACCTTTGCCACTCTGGCGCCCTCACACACAACACAAGGAAACCGATGCCCAAGCTGCCTCATCCCCCAGCTGCACTCCTCCCCAGCCAGCCCCCAGCTCACCGGGTAGACGACCTCCACAGGCGACGCCTTGGCGGGCAGGTTCTTCAGGAACGTCTCCCGCGGGTCCTCACGCGCCAGCACCGACTGCGCCAGCCTGCAGGGGTGGGCAGCCGGGAGCGGAGGGGGTTGGAGTGCGAGTTTTAACAGCGGGCAAACAAGAAGACTGGAGTTTCCGTGGGGTGGGCCACCGCTCTCTCAAGCTCAGCTGCAGGGCATGCAGCCTTGCCAGCCTCTGGTCACTGGAGTCAGAGCGTGCCAGTACCGCTGCCACCCTGCTGTCGCTGCCACCCCGCATCACGCGCACTTGAAGCCGCGGTTGCGCATCGACCCCTCGGGCGCCGTCTCTAGCTTGTGCCACTCGGCCCACAGCCGGCGCTGGACCTGCGGGTGGGCAGGCGCATGCGGCGGCGCCAGCTGAGCAGAAGACCGGTGCAGCGTGATGGCTGGGTTGCCGCCCGGCATCTTCACAGCCCTGCTGCTTGCTCCCTGCCATTCGGAGCGCCCTGACGTACTGCGCCCTTCTCAGCTCACCCAGGCACTGGCATGCTGCGACAGCAGGTGCGCCTTCTCCTCGAGGTTCACGCCCTGCCGCCAGTCGCGCAGTGGCTTGGGCGCTGCCGCCACCGCTGCCCGCCCGGCATCAGCTGCAGCCGCGGCTGCCCGGCCGCCCCAGGCGTGCCACAGCCAGTGGCGCCGGAAGATGGGCACCAGCAGCACGCGCGCCCCCTCCTCCATCGGCCTGCCGACGCCGCTGTGCTGCAAGGCAGCACAGACGAGTCGTGCAGGGTGTCGCACAATGTTGTGTCAGAGGCCAAAAGGCTCCACACCTACGTGCGGTGGCGACCACAAAGGGGCGTCAACGGGAGGCAGCCAGCCCGCCGTGCGGCGGTCAACCGCGGCGGCGACTGGGTGCCCTCCAATCCAGGCGGCCCTGGTCCGGCTTTGTATCACTGCACGCACGCACCCGGCGATCTGTGGCGCCGCCCAGACTTCTAGAGCCAAGAGGCAGGCAGGACGAGCGGGTTTGACATCGGGCGCGAGGATGCGTCGCCGGGTGTGCTCAAACGCTTGCAAGCCTGCCAAATCACTCGGTGCAATCGACGAAACCGCTTGCGCCGGTCACTCGGCCCTGCATGGGGCATGCCCTCCCGCTAAAGCATGCAAGCAGCTTGCAACCCTGCTCGTTCCTCTTCACAAGCGCTGCTGCTTCACAATGATTGCCGCTGCAGTGACCCCGAGCAGCGTGCGCGCCATCGCTGGCCAGCGGCTGGCCGCTTGCAGCAATGGGCAGCGGACCACCATGAAGAGCAAGTCCACCTATCAGGCGCGTTTTTGGGAGGGCAGACGCCCCGGCGCGGCGGTGCTGGGCGTCCCAGCCGGCCCGCCCACCACAGCGGGCCGCGCATTGGCCCCGCTGCCGCGCCCCAGTGGACCAGCAACGCAGGCCGAGTGCCACAATGTCGGCGTGTAGCCTGTGGAGCGCGCATCTAGGGGGGCGGCCGGCGCTCGGGCGCCGCCGCCGCATGCGACCTGTGTCGTCGAGCTGCTGCAGCCTTGCTTTGCGGCCCAAGCTGCTTGCTTGCATATTCACGCAGCCTCCCTGGCGTCTGCTGTGCAGGTGATGGTGGTGGTGGGCGACGACGAGCCGCAGGACAATGCGCTCAAGCGCTTCCGCCGCGAGGTCATGACCGCAGGCAAGCGGCGGGAGGGGCGGTGGGGCTAGCCGAGGGCCGCATGGGTTGCTTGTCATGGGAGGGTCTTGGTTGTGAACCCACCACGGGCAGCATGCCAGCGACCGCAGCAAGGGCGATGCTGCAGCCGCGCAGCGCAGCTGCCGCTGCCGCGCTGCTGCTCAACTCGTGCTCATCCACCGCCTGCATGCTCACCTGCTGCCTGCCCCTGTGCTGCCCCACGCACCCGTGCAGGCGTGATCCCCGAGGTGCGGCGCCGGCGGTACTTTGAGAACAGTGTGGACGCCAAGAAGCGCAAGGTGCGGGAGGCGCGCATGGCGGCCAAGCGGCAAACCGGCGGCGTCCGCAGCTTTGGGCAGGTGTCGGGCCAGGAGCCCGCCCCCTTCTCCGACATGTTTGGCGGCGAGGCATCCGAGATCGACATCTTCTTCTGAGCTGCCGGCACGGCCTAGTGTGCTGGCCCGCTCAGGCGGAGGCTTTTCGGCGCGCCCGCTGCTCGGCCGCATTGGCCGTGGTGGCGTGCCGTGCCCTCCCCCCTCTTGCTTGCGCTCCCCTCTCCCTGCTGCCCAATTGATTCACGCGTCGGTCATAATGTAACCCCCTGACTTCAGTGGCGCGCAGCAGGCAGGGTGGGCTCAAAGGGCAGGAGGGCTAATACAACAAGGCACTTGAGTTTACATGTTTGTGGGCAGCGTCAGGGAGGCCCAGCAAGTTTTCATACATGTCTATGCATGTGCGTCAGGTTGGGTGTGCTCGTCAGCCGCGGCCGCCCCCGGCCTTCTGCTTGGCCAGCTTCTTGCGCAGCCGGCCCGGCAGCGCCTTGTGCCGCTTGCTGGGCGCTGCTGCCGCGGGCCCCTCGTCGTCGCTGTCACTAAAGCCCTCCAGCTGCCCTGCTGCCGCTGCCAGCTGCCGCTGCCGCTTGAGCTCTTTGAGCCGCCCGGGCAACATGGGTGCTCCTGCGGCCGGCTTGGCAGCTGGCGCCGCCTTGGGAGCAGCCTGCTGCGCAGCCGCCTGCTCCTGCCGCGCCTTGCGCCCCGTGGCGGGCTTGTCGTGGTCGGCCCCCTTGCCGCCGATGGGCGCGTGCGAGTACTTGACTTTCAGCGCCTGCCACTCCGCCTTCTGGGCCGCTTTGGCTGCATCCGCGCCCTTGCCCTTGCGCTTGCCGCCCGCCTGCTGCTGCTGCTGCTCCCGCCGCTGCTGCACCGCGTCCAGGTAATAGCCCAGGCCGCGGGGGCCCTTCTTGAACACCATGCCCGGCCGCGCGCCGCTGAAGGTCTTGCTGGGGATGAAGGCCACCGGCTCCAGCTCGTCGGGGGGCAGCTGCCGCCGCTGCTGCTGCTGCTGGGCCGCTGCGGCACGCTGTGCCTGCTGCGCCTGGCCTGCCGGCGCCTGCTGGTCGCCGTGCTGCGGCCGGCCCTGCTGCTCCTCCTCCTCCTCTCCCTCCTCGCTGCCGCTGGCGTCCTCGCTCTCAGATCCCGCAGGCGCACCGCCCTTCTTCTGCTGCCGCTTGGCCGCCTGCCGCTCCTTCTTCTTCTGCTGCTGCGTCTTGAGGCCCAGGCTGCGCAGCACGTCGTCGCGGTCCGGCTGCGCGGGCGCCTCGCCTGCGACAGGGCAAGGGGAGGGGAGGGCAGCGGATAGTGGTCAGCAAGGGCAGGGAGGGAGTGCAAGGGTGCATACAGGCATTCAAGGACTCGTGCTGTTGGGCCGTGCCCAGCCCAAACTCCCCGCGTTTAGCCCCTCACTGCCGCACCTGTGGCGTCCGCCAGCAGGCCCAGCTTTTCGGCGGCGATGCGGAACGCCTCGGCCAGCTTGACCAGGTTGGGGTCCACCGCCTGTGCGGGTGGTGGGGTTGGGTGGGCGGCAGTGGCGTCAGACGAGGAAGCAACGGCGCCAACAGGTCGCCCCTAGCACACGCGGCTTCAGTGCGTGCACCGCTGTTCCCAAGCGGTGCAACTGCTGTGCAAGCGCAGAATCCAACCCTGCCCAGCCTCCCTCGCCCCCAGTGCCCACCAGCCCTCATCCATGCATGCCCCCACCTGGCCGTGCGCCTCCAGCAGCTCCACAACGGGAGGTGCCAGGCACGCCATCTCGCGCGTGAAGAACGAAAAGGCGTGGCCGTCGGTGGCCAGCCGCCCCGTGCGCCCCACCCTGATGGGACGGCAAGGGGTGGGTGGGCGGGAGGGGTTGTGGGAAGACGCTGATGCACGGCTGGCATGAATGAAGCACGTGTGGAAAGGAGGGGTGGAATGGGAATGTCGGCGCAGCAACCCCCCTGCCCCCACCTGGGGACAGGGGGCACCCAAAGCCTGCCGCTCACAAGGATGCGGCAGGCAAAGATAGGGCGACCAAGCCGCGCGGGCACCAGGGCCCGCGTCTCTCTCCGCACCACCTTGCCACGCCGCCCATGGGAGAGGGCGACGTGGTGGTTGGGGTGCGGCTGTGCAGTGGCTGATGCTAAGCAAGACAAGCCCACAATGGCCCAGCACCAAAGACAGCAAACAGTGAGCACAGCGGGAGCTCTGGTTCGCAGCCCCCTTGGTGAGCTGCCCCCACCTACCTGTGGATGTATTGCTCCAGGTTGGGCGGGAAGTCGTAGTTTACCACGCTGCAGGGTGGAGCAAGGGGCAGCACAACGCAGTGGTGTCAGCCCAACTGCATAACAGCCAAGCAAGCTGCTCAAGCGGTGTTCGCAGCCCTGACCCAACTGATGTGCTGTCCTTGCAGCTGCAGCCCCGGCCCTGCTCACTAGGGCAGGTTGCGGATGTGCAGACCCCGGGCCGCCACGTCGGTGGCCACCAGCACCTGCGCCCAACAGCAGCCAAGAGGCAGGCAGCAGCGGGTTTGACATCGGGGGGCGCGGAGTGCCTCAATCCTGAATTTTTGGCTTGCAAGCATGCCAAATCACTCGGTGCAATCGACGAAACCTCTTGCGCCGGTCACTCGGCCCTGCATGGGGCATGCCCTCCCGCTAAAGCATGCAAGCAGCTTGCAACCCTGCTCGTTCCTCTTCACAAGCGCTGCTGCTTCACAATGATTGCCGCTGCAGTGACCCCGAGCAGCGTGCGCGCCATCGCTGGCCAGCGGCTGGCCGCTTGCAGCAATGGGCAGCGGACCACCATGAAGAGCAAGTCCACCTATCAGGCGCGTTTTTGGGAGGGCAGACGCCCCGGCGCGGCGGTGCTGGGCGTCCCAGCCGGCCCGCCCACCACAGCGGGCCGCGCATTGGCCCCGCACGGGAAGGACTGGAGCCAGTCAAGCTGGCATCGCTTGCTGCTGGCAACCAGCCCATGCCACGCTGCATAAACAGCGTGCAGCGGGCGACATGCCGCAACCGCATGTCACTAGCTTTAAGCATGCCCTCCACTGCCCTCCCTGCCGCCCCTCACACCTGCGCCTTGCCGGAGCGGAAGTCTGCCACCGCCGCCTCGCGCTCGTCCTGGCTGCGCTCGCCGTGCAGCAGAGCGGCGCGGAACCCTGCCTCCTCCACCAGCTTGTGCAGGAAGCGCACCGTCTTGATGCTGCAGGGCCGGGTGGTGGGGGTGTGGGATGGACTGAGCGCGGGAGGGTGGATGCTGGGTTGGTTGGGTTGCACCCGCATGTAGGGCGGAGGGCTGCATCGGTACTCCCTGGGCAGGGTGCATTCAGCATGCTCTGCTGCCAACCCAGCCTCCAAACTCCTGGCAGGCAGTCGCAACCTTTCCCTCCAGTCCTCACCGGTTGGCAAAGATGAGGATGCGGGGCGGGTTGCGCATGCCCTGCGCCCCGGCGCGGATGCGCTCCAGGTGCTTCTGCAGCTTGGCCGCCTTCTTGTGCTCCGCGCACACCTGAACCACCTGCAGGGAGAGCGGAGAGGTGGGGTGGGGTCGGGATGGGGAGGTGGGACACGGGGGCCACACACCTGAGGCAACCACCAGCCGAAGATGTAGCACAGCGCCGCCTGTCGATCCAGTTCACAGTAGGTGCTATAAACATGCACCAGAGCGCCCTATCCCCTCACCTGCGCCACGCTCTTGCTTATGCTGGCTGCCGATGCCGAGATGCGCACGCGCTCGGGTCGGTGCAGCCACTGGGCCGCCTCGTGGGCCAGCGACTCTGGCATGGTGGCGGTGTACAGGCCCACCTGGGTGCGGTGGGAGGGCAGGGAGAGGCAGGGTCAGGTGCTGACAGGAGCATCCGTAGAGGAAGGAAGACTATCCACAGGCCGCACGTGGGTTGCGCTGGCCCAGAAGCTTAGCAACAATGTTGGCCCCCTCCCCACACACCACCACCACCCCCTGCCGCCCCGGGCGCCCCACCTGCACAGCCCGCTTCTTCTTGGCCGCCTTGCCGCCCTCCTCGCCCTGGCCAGCCGCAGCGCTGCCGGCCGGCGGCAGCAACAGGGCACGCAGCGCCTCGATCTGGGGCTGGAAGCCCAGGCCCAGCATCTTATCGGCCTCATCTAAGACCACGTACCGCACGCGCCCTGCGGTGGTGGAGCGTGGAGGGGTTGGCGGCAGGGTCTGTTTTGGAAGGCTGTGGGCAGGTGGCTGAGGTTCATGCAGGCGTGGTGCACTGTGAGTTAGGCAGCCGGGGGAGTGTGCGAATGGCCTCTGCTTCGGGAAAAGGAGTCATTGCGGGTAGTAACCGGCACAAAACGTGCCGGCACTGGTACGTTGCTCGGTTAAACCGTAAGGTATTGTCTTCACCGGCCAAGCCTTGAGGTATGCAGAGTGCAGCAGAGTGCAGGGGCGCCATGCAATGCAATGCATGCAAAACAGCTGCAGGCATGTGCAGGAGACCTCGGAAAGAGAGTTGAGGGTCAGCAAGGTGTGCTCAGAAACTGTGAAAGCAAATAATAGTCCTCGTCATGGGTCAGGGGCGCGTGGCATGCAGGGCGGCGTGTGCAAGGACTGCAAGTTTGCAGGATGAACATGAAGCGTGTGCTGCCTGTGCAAGCACATGACTGGAGCACAGTTGCATCCGCTCACTCACCCAGGTGCAGGGAGCCGTCCTGCACAAGGTCCAGCAGCCGCCCCGGAGTCGCCACCACAATGTGCGGCTGCAAGGGAAGGAAAGCAAAGCAGCATGTCTGAAAGAGCCTGCCTGCGAATCCCAACTGAGGTGCCCCTGCTAGTTATGCATGGCCATGAATCCCAACCCCGCCACGCAGCCGCCCGCACCTGCTTGCTGAGCGCCTCCTGCTGCTGCCCTTTGTCGGCGCCTCCCGTGATGCACAGGGAGCGCAGGCCGCTGTACTTGCGTAGGTCGCGGCAAGTGGCCGCCACCTGGGGAGCGGGTGAACAGCAAGCTTGGCTGTGAGGGCATGCGGGAGCAGCGTGCAGGAGGGGTGACCGGCGCGCGGGACGGACTGAAGTGCGCCCAGGACGAATGGCTGCTTCGGGACGGAATGCTCTGGCGGCTCATGGCGAGGCAGACTGCCCACCTGCTGCGCCAGCTCCCGTGTGGGCAGCAGGATGAGGGCCAGCGGGCCGTCGGGGCGGCTGTCCGCGCCGTGCCCCTTGCTGGCCAGCAGCTGCGAGGCAGGAGGGGTTGTGTGGAAGGCGTCTGAGCAGGGAGGGCTGTGAGCATGCATGCTGCGGCACCGGCGCGCCACACCAGGCAGGCTGTGTTTCGCTTTGCCCCCTGGGCGCTTTCAACGCTGTCTGCGCGAGGCATGCGCCAAGGCACAACCGCCCCACAAAAAGAAAACGAGTGTGCACGCACCACGGCGGCGGGCAGCAGGTAGGCAAGGGTCTTGCCGGAGCCGGGCTCAGCCAGCGCCTCCACGTCCCGGCCCGCCAGCACCAGCGGCCAGCACCTGAGAGGGGAGGGGGAGGGGGAGGAGATGGGCTGGGATTGGTGAGGAGGGGAGACGAGTGTCTGGCGCAAGTACAACCACCCTCCTGCACCCGCCATCTCCTCAGCCAGCCTGCAGCCCCGGCTGAGGCAACCCCCCCCCCCTCAGAGCAGCCCTCACTTGGTCTGGATGGGCATGGGCTCCGCAAAGCCCTCCCCCGCCATGAAGCGCTGCAGCAGCTCCGGGAACTGCGCCAGCTGGCCGCTCACCGCCTCCAGCGCCAGCCCCTTCTGCCGCGGCGCCTCAGTCTTGGCGGTCTTGGCATCCAGCAGGCTGACAGCCGTGGACATGCGCGGCTTCTTGGTTGCCCGGCTGCCGCCCTCGCTGTCCTCGGCAACCTTGATACCGCTCGGCTTGGCCTTGAGCTTGGCGGCCGTCCAACCCTCGCCCGCCGCCTTGCGCTTGCTGCCGGGCTTGCCGGCAGGGTCTGCTGCCGGTGCGCTGCCGCCGCCGCCAAAGCCCAGGCTGGCTAGGCTGCGTGCCATCTCGCCGCCGGCTGCGGGGCCACTGCCGCCCGCTCCATCGTCCAAGTCTTCGGGGCGCAGGCCGGGCTCTTGGTAGCAGGGCCCGCGGCACAGCCGCCGCGCCTGCTTCTTCTTGCGCTCCCGCCGCGGCTTAAGCTCCTCGCTGCGCCGCCGGTTCTTCTTGGCCGCCTTGCGCGCCTGGTAGTCCACGCCCATGGCTGCTCAGCAGGAGGGTGTGCGGCAAGGGTCAGGGGTGGCGGTGGGGTGGCGGTGAGGCGGCGAGGCGGGCGGCAGAGCAGGGAGGTGGTTGCATGCATGTGTGTGGCACGCGCAATTAGTCCGCTGGTGCACTGGGGGCAACTGCCGAGCAGCGGGCCCTAGAAGGAGCTGTGAGCCAGGGCCGGGTGAGTGTCGCGGAGCCCGGAGGGCCGTTTTGAGCCTGCCTGCACATGGCAACGCACGCCCTAATCACCTGATGGCTATTAATCGACCTGCCGCAAACAGACGCCCCTCGGGTGTGTCACACCATTGTGCGCTCGCAAGAGGGCGGCTGTGTGGCCTTCAAACACGCAGCCAGACCCTCCAAAGCAATGCAATGGGACGATGAAGTCGCCGCTGCCTGTGTTTGTGCAGGGTGCTGCGCTGCCGCCACCGCCCGCGTCGCACGCTGTGGCGACCGATGCGGTCCACTCCATGCTGCGGCTGTAGCGTACATGCAAGGCACAACAACATGCACGTGTAGCTGCAGGCGCGATTAGCAACCTGATGCTGCAGCCGATCAACACATCGATGCAGCGCGGCTGCTGGCCAGTGCGTCGCTTCCACGCTGTCTCAGAGGGCGCAACAGTGGCTCTGTGAAGCGCGCATACCTCTCAAGATGAACGGATGACGAGCAGGCCGGGCAATCAAGGAAGCTGCAGGGTTGCCATCCATTCCATCTTCCGCGCCGCATCGAGCATGGCGTAGGGCGCCGCTGCGGCGCTGGCGCTCACTGCCTCAACTCACACCTCTCTGCATTCAGACCCTTGTTGCTTGTGATCCACTCTTACGGCTCTTGGTCTTAGGGAGCTGCTTTGCGTCCAAGGGCGCTGCCCTGAACCTGGCGAGTGCCTGCAGCTGCGTGGAGGCAGCGCCAGCGCGTGTGGACCCCGGCAGTTCGCTCTTGAGAGTGAGAACAGCGCAGCAGCAGGCACGCCGTGGTTCAGCCTTGGCAGCCGCCGGCCGCACACGACGCTCGCCGCCGCTCATGACGCTCGCTGCCGCCCTGCCGCCGACCCATGAACCTGTTCACCCTGCCTGTCGCCCGCAGCACCATGCAGAGAAGCGGCGGAGGGCGGAGGGCGCGCGACGACACCGCGCAGCGCTGCCCAGCGGCCCGGGCGCCGCGCCATGAAGCGCCCGGCGGGCTGGCCGCACTGCGGGCGCACGTGAGGCCAAGGGGAGGCCTGCATGCCATGCAGTGTAGCGGCTTGCTTGGGTGCTGATCCTCATGTGCCATCCCGTCAAAACACACCTCAATGCCGCCTGCCCAATCCTGCCCTGCGCCCCCTGCAGCTGCACCGCCAGGCGTGCGGCGACGCCACGGCGCGTGACGCCGCAGAGGCGGCCCGCAACGCCGCAGAAGTGGAGGCGCGGCAGGCACGTGCCGACTGCGCCGCTGCGTTGGCGCAGCTCGTGCAAGAGCAGACGGCCCGGGATGCAGCAGAAGCTGGGCTTGCTGAGTTGGAGAAGGAGAATGCTGCGCTGGCTCTGCGGGCCGAGGACAGCCAGCAGCGGGCACAGCGGCTGGCGGCGCAGGCGGCCAACCTGCAGCGGGAGCGGCACCAGCTGCAGCGCGCCCTGGCCGCCGCGGAGGGTGAGCCGTGTGGGGCAGGACAGGAGCGTTTGTGTAGGCAGCTGAAGGTAATATCCCTTGAATGCACGTGGTGTCTGCTGCCCTTCCATGTCCATGCCACACCGCCGCGCCCCTCCCTTCCCAGCCGACCGCACCGCGCTGCAGCGCACACTGCATGCCACGGGTGAAGAGCTGGCTGCGTCCCACACTGCCGCCGCCCGGCTGGAGGCGGCGGTGGAGGGCCTGCAGGACCAGCTGTGGCGCAGCGAGGAGGCGCTGCACCGCTGCGAGCTGCTGAGCCAGGGGCTGCGCCAGCAGAACGCAGCGCTGGAGGAGGGCCGGGCACAGGTGGGAGCAGCTAGGGGCAGCATGAGGTGCGCCTGTGAACTGGATTGAGCCCTGCCGAGGGCAGGGTCACCACTTCACCCCACCTCAAACCACTTCGACCCACCTGCAGGCGGAGACCGCCGCGGCAGCAGAGCGTGCCGACTGGATGCGCCAGCTGCGCACGCAGGAGGGCCTGCGCGAGCGGGCCGACATCGGAATGCACGAGGCGGCAACCGAGGCGGCGGCGGCCCGGCAGGCGGAGAGCACGCTGCGTGTGGATGTGCAGGTGGGATGGGCCGGAGGGAGGGGCACTTGATCTGCGATCCAGCGACGTCTCGCTCCCCAGCATCACGCACTGCCCACTCCCCCACCCTCGCTCAGGTGCTGACGGAGCGGCTGGCTGCCGCGCAACACGAGCGCGAGGAGCAGCGGCGCATCCAGCGGGAGCTGGAGGAGCAGCTGGCGGCGGGGGCAGCGCCGCACAGGTGGGTGGGTGGGTGGTGGGCCGCATGGACTGGGCAGCACGCTGGTTGGTGAGGTGGGTGGGGCAGGTGACTTTTCTCAGCTAACCTGCACTGAGCTTGGAGCTGCGCTGCTTCAACTCCTGTGCCTCAAGCACAAGCACCACATTCTGCTCGAGGCCCTGCACATGCCGCAGGGCAGCGGCGGAGCAGCAGGTGGCGGCCGCGACCGCCCAGGTGCACGACCTGCAGCGCCTGCTGGCCGCAGAGCAGCAGCGCTCTGCGGGGCTTCAGACGGACCTGCAGCGGCGGGCGGGTGCTGCACAGGTGCACGCTGCGGCCATGCGGGAGGCGCAGGTGGGTGCAGGCGGCGGCGGTGTCGAGCAGCAGGGCATGTGAGGTGTGCATGTCTGTGCCGCACCTACTGTTTGCGGTGCTTCCCCGCCTTCGGAAGCTACCTTGCAGGTCAGCTGTGCCACCTGGCAACCCCGCCTCCCCACGCAGGCGGCCGGGCGCGAGGCGCGCAGTGCCTGGCGGCGCACCGAGGCGGCACTGGCCGAGGCGCTGCGCGCGCGGCGGGCCACCGAGGCCTCCAAGCTGGAGCTGGTGCAGGCGCTGGTTGCGGAGCGGGCGGGGCGCATCACGCTGGCACAGGAGGTGGGTGTGGCGGGCCAGGTGGGAAGGTGGGGCTGAGTGGAGATGAGTAAGCGGCAGGGTTGTGGGGAACGCATTGCCGGCTGGGGTGCAAACCACGACTCCATGGTTAGGCTCCATGTACTGCCTGCCCCGCGTGCTGATCATGGCGCAGGTGTGCGGCGCTGACCGCGCCCTGCTCGTCATGCTGGCGGACGAGCGGCGCACCCTGGACCTGGTTGTGGACACAGTGCGGCAGATGCAGGGCGCGGTGGCAGGAGGTGCTGCTACCGGGGCAGCAGCACAGGGCGGGCAGCATGGCTGAGACTGGGGCCCAGCCACACTGCAACACCAACACGAATCACTCTATCCTGGCCTGCAGCAGTCTGGTTACAATGGCCAGCAACCTGAGGATGCCAGCAACAAGTCGAGACTGTGTGCGTGTGCTTGTTGGCGGGGCATGTGGCTGTGCACAGGGAAAGCAGCATGCAATGCAGAGTCACGTCAAGCCATCACCGCTGCTTCTGCCCGGTGATGAGTGTGGGGTCAGCCATGAGGGCGTGCACCACATACACTGTGGCCTTGCCCACAGGGAACGCCGCTGGCCCCGCCACAAACGCCGCGGTGCGGTCGCCGCTGCTGCCGATGGGCACCGACAGGTGCAGGTTGTTGGCGCCTGCGCACGTTGAGGCAGGTGCTGGAGGTCGGTACACACAGCAACTGGGCTGATGCAGCAGCTCTGGCTGCGCTCAACTCCACCACCGGTTGCCCAAGGGTATTGCACCATGATGCGCAGCTGGTATTGCACTGGGATGCGCAGCTGGTATTGCACTGGGATGCGCAGCTGGTATTGCACTGGGATGCGCAGCTGGTATTGCACTGGGATGCGCGCGCGGCTCACCCCAGTCGTACACCACCTCCAGCGTCTTGCCCAGCGAGTTCTTCACGGTGGGCAGCGCCGCCTTGGGGTCGGGGGCGCTGCTGGGCCGGCCGTTGGGGAAGGCCAGCGCCGTGACCTGGGGCAGGGGAGGGGCAGCAGGGTGAGGACAGCGGCACAGCCCGGCATGCGCTTTGTGCCGCAACGGCATGCCGCAAAGCAGCACATCGCGAGATGCGGGCAAGCACACATGGCAGCTGGCTGCACCGCCTGCTCCTCAGCTATCCACAGGCCTCACATTGGGGTAGCTGACGGGCACCACGTGTGCCTTGACAAACTGCACGGCGTCGTCGGTGGACATGGCATCCACCTTCTGAAGGATCTGCGGCACCGAGTACGAGGTGGGGCAGCAGCAGGTAGCAGTGCCACATGCGTGTAGGTAGCAGTGCCACATGCGTGTAGGTAGCAGTAACACAACCAAAGGCACAGCAGCAGCAGCAGCAATTGACAGCAAACTGCGCGTCATTGACGTGGCTGCTGCAGGTGGCAGGCCCAACTAGCCGAGCGCACCTCTGCCACCGTCATGGGCTGCACGCTGGGGTTGTTCCCCAGGCTGAGCTCAGGCGCAGACTCCTGCACAGGCGAGAGAGGGCGGCATCAGCTCCCACCCCCTATGCATGCTATTCTTGCTGTCACGTCAGGCAGGCATCGCTCTCCAAGCAGCACACAGTTGCCTGGCCGCAACAAAGCATCATCAACACAGCAGCGCGCACCCCCAGGTCCAGCAGGAAGGCCGAGTCGGGGGGCAGGAAGTAAGTGTTGGGCAGGTCGGCCGCCAGCGCCCCCGCCAGCCCCGACTTCTTCAGCAGCGCGTCCATGATCTGGAACTCGTCAGCGTTGGCAGCCAGGAAGTCCGCTGCGCTGGCTGCACCCAGCATAGGGGAGCAGGCGGCGGCTGGTTGGCGGGCAGGAGACGAGCGGCACCAGGGCCAAGGAAACAACGGCAGCAGGCGTGGGTCAGGCAAGCTGCGCTACTTGGCATCTGGAAAACTGCTGCAACTTGCAAAGAACAAACACTTGGACGCAAACGGTCAGGCATGCTCCAGCACCAAGCCCTGTGATCAAAAGGACAACTTGCCTATCCGCACAGCCTGCGCTCCTGCTGCCGCACATAGCACCAGGCAGAGCGCTGCCGCGATGCAGCGTTGCCTGGCCATGGTGCCAGCTGTGCCTGCTGCCTGCATCGCAGGTGGGAGGCGAAGCAGCAATGGAGCCCTGGCCCTTGAAGCCGCAGCGGGCAGCTGCCGGTTGCGCAGCTGCCGACCAGCCAGAGGCGGCGCCGGCGGTGGCGGCCTGGAGTCAAGGGCGGAGGGGCCGGGCGAGCACGGTGCGGCACTGTCGCTCTGCGATCACACCTGCGAGTGCTGCAAGGGGCTGCGGAGCGCGCGAGGCTTTGAAGCTGCTCGACCCACAACTGCCCGCAGCTGCTTGGGCGGGCGCGTGTGGAGGTGGAGCGCCGATCACCTTCAAAGTGATAGCAGGCTGCGCTGGTGGGTCGGGCAGCCTCAGGGCCAGCACGCGGCCCATGAGTGCAGCAGTTACGGCCCATGCTGCGCTTGCACGGCCTGTTTCCGCGCGCCCACCGCGCGAAACACCCTCCGAAAGCCATCCCAGCCGAGCGACAGCCACCTGGGCCCGCTGGCCGTCTTCCCGCCGCCACGCCGTCGCCTCGGCGCCCCGTTCGAGCGGCCCCGCCGCTCCCTGACCTGACTCCTCCCGCCTCCCAGCCAGTAACACTGCAACTCCCCTGCTCTGTCATAAACAACGGAATCTTGCAGCATCGTGACATCACTCAGGGCAGCCCCCCGCGCTTGCGCGCCGCCGCCACCTCCGCCGCTGCCGCCTCGATGCACTCCTGCACAAAGGGGAACAGCCAGGCGTGGGTTCGCGATCGACCAGCCCCAAGTGCATCTGCCACCAAGCTTTGAGTTGTCGAGCCAACCGCACCGAAGGCATGCCCAGCTCGCCCATGGCGCCCGTCACGTGCGCAGCGAGCGCGTCGATGTGCGAGGTGGCCATGCCCTTCTCGGCAGCGCAGGCCGCAGGGTCTGAGCCGCTGTACTGGCCTCCACCAAACGCCGCTGCCAGCCAGTCCTCCTGCAGGCAAGCAGAGGGGTTGGGGCATCGAGGCAGCTGGCTGCGTTTGCTGGCCCTTGTCAACACCACACCCCCTTTGACCGCCGCAAACCAACACCACCCAGCCACCCACCATGTGCTTGCGGGCGGCCGGGTCGCAGGCGCCAGCCTCCGGCAGGAACCGCTTGACACGCCAGTCGGCGATGGCCCGCTGCAGCGCGGCGTCCACAATGGCCGCCACGGCGTTGGGGCCGCCCAGCGTGGCCAGCAGGGTGCCGCCCGCGGGCACCGCCTGCAGGCGGGGGGCCGAAAAGAGGAAGCAAGACGAGGGAGATGGGTGGGCAGGTGGGGGTGTCGATGGCAGGCGTTGCTGCCGCTGCCCCGCTGCCTGCCTTGGGATGATCAATTGCAATCGACAGCTCAAGAACGCCGGGTTGATCACCTTGATGCCGCCGCCGTCGCCCAGCAGGTCCACAGGCCGCTTGGCCGTCTTGAGCGCGGCAGGGTTGGGCGCGCCAGCCTTGTCGGAAGGCAGGGGGGCCACTGCGCCAGTCACGCGCTCCGCATCCGCGCGCTCCGGCTGCGGGTAGGTTGAGGCAGTGGCTGTGAGGACGGCAGGCAGCGGCATGCCGGGGCAGGCACAGGTGCAAGCTGCCGTTGGGAGCGGCGGCGGCGGCGGCGCGGCACGGCGGCGGCGGTTGTGGCGGGAATTGCCTCGGCGACCGGCTGGCCTGCGTCGCGACGAACGACGAAATTCGAGGACTCTTACAATGCCTCCCCTCCGCGCCTGGAGGGTAAGGCAACTCAGGAGGTGGGACTTGATGGCGCACCAGCCCATTTCGACTTGCTGCACAAGCCCTTCGCGTGGAAATATGCGCCTGAGAATATAGCGACCTGCCAAGGGCGCCCAATCAGGGCCCATGCCCCCGCCGCCATCACGCAGCGCCCTGCCGCACGGGCGAGAACACCGCCCGCACTCCTGCATTCTCGCAACACTCTCCATGTCCCTGCCTTTACACACTAGAGTCAGCAGCACCGGAACTGTCTCAGAGCCGCATGTCCTCATCATCGACGGCTGCTCCCGCGGTCTCCTCGTCATCGTGCGGCAGCACCACCACCTGCAGCACCGCCTGCCGCTGCACATTGCCCTGCGCCAGGTTGAACGATGGCAAGTGGGTGGCACTAATTAGTCACACTCGCCGAGATCCAGCATGGATCTGGGCCGGCGGCGCGACCACCCACCACACTGCCCAGCCAGCGCACCCAACCGCCACCCCACCTGCGAAGTGAAGGTGCCCATCAGCGGCTGCGGCTCGGGCGCCACAGCGGCGCTGCCCGCCAGCGTCAGCATGTGCGTCACCTTGAGCACGCCGCGGCTGCTGATGCACACCTGGCGGGAGCAGGCGGCGGACAGCGCAGGGCAGCAGCTGTCGATCCCCGCTGGGTGCACGCATCGGCTGGCATGCCAACTTTTGGGTGCTCCCAGCACGCTGGCCTCCCGGCTGGTGGCGACCCCGGCAGCAGCCACCCACCTTGGCGCTCCACGGTGCCTTCTGCGCCACGTTGGTGAAGGTGGCCTTGAGGTGCTTGTACTTGTAGCTGGCCCGCACCTCCTCCTCGTGGCAGGTGAAGCCGTCCAGCGCTTGCGGCGGGAACACTATCTGTGGTGGCGGGGTGGGCGGGTGAGAGGGTCGGGTGGCCTGAATGGCAGCATGGTTCAGATGCCCCTGGGTGCCCTCCACATGCTGCTGCAAGCCGTGCCCCCACCACCCAGGAGCAGCAGCTCCCCACCTCCAGGCTCTGCTGCTTGAGGCTGCGCAGCGCAAAGCGCATGGGGCTGCGCCGCAGCACAAACTCCACCTCGCCGCCCGTCCACTCCAGGTCCTCTATCGCCTCGCGCAGCAGCAGGCCTGTGGCAGGGTGGGTGGGTTTATTAGAGGAGCTGCCATTGCCAAGATACGAGGTGCGACCACTACTACATCTTCTCCCACCAGCTGCGACCGTGCCAAACTGCCTGGCGCCCTCAGAGACCGTCTCCCCGGCCCGCGCTTGCCTGGCAGGATGGCCTGCGAGCACGCATCCTGCGGGTCCCACATGTCGTCCAGGCTGCTGAGGTCCTGCTGCGCCAGCGTGGCAATCTTGGCGTAGCTGCAGATGGCGGTGCGCGTGCTGGCGTCCTCTGTGGTGCTGCGGTGGTGGGGGAGGAGGGCAGCGGGGCTGGCTGTGATGGTGCTGCACAGCAGCAGGCAGTCTGGAAGCCCATCAGTCTGGCAGCATTCCAGATGGAAGCATCCGCCCTGCCGACGCGGAAGCACGCCCAGCCCCCCTCCACCCCTCTGCCCACGTGATGAGCAGCGAGCTGCCGGGCCCCAGGTACTGCAGGTGCAGCTCCTGCGGCATGCTGGACGCCACGGTGTTGATCGACTCCAGCAGCACGCTCAGCGGCACGAAGAAGGTCAGCGGGGCGGGCGCCTGGAAGTGCGAGAACACCTGGGGCCAGGATGTGGGCGGTTGGGGCGGTGCAGGCGTGAGACGTGGGTGCACCCAGGAATGCAACAGCGTATGCACGTCCGCCCAGCGCAGGCACTTGAGCTTCAGGCGCCCCTGGTTGCATGCACCTGCCATGCAAGCACCACAGCGTCCCTGCCCAGCGCACCGAGGTGCTGAGCGAGATGCCCGACTGCATGGCGTGCCCGCCGTCCAGGAAGCGCAGCTTGAGGCCGCTGCTCGGGTCAAACGTCACGGCGCACGGCAGCTTGTGGTTGGTGCGGATGGACTGCAGCGCCACCACCAGGCCCTGGACGCTGGTGATGGTGGCCAGCGCCTCCATGGCTGGCGGCGGTGTGGGCGCTGGTCTGGGGAGATGGGGGAGGCGCGGTGGCGGCAGGAGGAGGCAGCGGCTGGCGGCGGTGGAGAGCGGGCGTGACGCAGGGGGCTGTCCGACGGTGATCAGGACCTTTGAGAAACACAAAATGAGTGCTGTAGGCGGGAGAGAGGGCGCCGCTAGGGGGCCGGAGGGCACCTGAAGTGCGGCGGGGAGAGCCCCGGGGTTGCTAGAGCTTGCCGAGGGACTAGGAACGAGCAGGCGAGCGATCGGCCCAGCCTGAAGTGGCCATCGCTGCTACCCTGCTGCCGCCGCCATGCTGCCGCGAAGCGGGGCTGCTTGCCCCAACATGCGGCGTGGATCAGGCAGTGCTGCAGCTGCGTCTCACAGGGCGCCATCAACACAACTTCACAAAGGCAAACCAACCTCCACTACAAGTGGACCAGCCCGCCCGGCAATGTAGTCAGCCAGGACGCCGTGGCGGGCTGGGCGGCACCCCTACTCATGCTACTCTGGTTGCTGTGGTGACATGGATTGAATACGGCCAGGCAGGGTGCATTGCAGCCAGCTGTCCTGCTTTGCCTCTGCATCTGGGCAAGCAACCGGCAGTGGTAAGGGTGGGGCAGATGATGGAGGCGTTGGGCAACAGGTTGGGGGTGAGCCAGCCCCGAGTGCAGTTGTGCTGGCGAACAACAAGGCTTATACGTTAGGCAAGAAGGGGCATCCTCAGTGCGAGGGTATGCAGCTACACATTGTGTGGGCAGCAGGTTCGCAGCAGGAGCGGATCGTAAAGGGGAACCAGCAGAATATCAAGGATGATCGTGTGAGCGTTGCGACACAGCCAATGGGCTATGCAGCTAAAGTTATGCAAGCGGGGCGGCGCTGCCCACAATTGAGCAGGCGTGAATTTGCAAAGGTAATGAAAAATGGAACAAATCAAGATCGACACACAAAACAGGGCGCAAGTGTTCGCACGATCGGGAAAGGGCAGCAAAGCTGTCGGGGTCGCCTACTCAGCCAAAAGTGCACAGCGTAAGAAAAAGCCAAAAAACGAAGTAGCGAAACAAATCCAACTAGGACGCACGGCCGAAAGGCAGGTGAACAGGGCATGGTGCAGCATGCGCATGAGGCACACAAACAACGCGACTCTCAAACTGTGTAGACACTGATCAATTTGTACGGCAGCTGGCACTACGAGTGAGTTCCTGTCCATTTTGAGGGGCGCAGGCAGTTGCGTTGAAACTGGCTGCTAGCCTCATCGCCGCGCCCTCTCAGCCTTTGCAAGGAAGGCAGCAACCGACGCCGACACCTGCTGCCGAGCGCACCACTCTGCCTGCTGCCGCTGGTCAGCGCTCGCCGTGCGGTGCTCGAGGGGCGGCTGTGCCCGAGCCGGCACTGGGTCGCTGGGGAACGATGGCTGCGCCTGGATGGGCGGCAGTGGCTCCTGTGCGGGTGCCAGCAGCTCTGCCTGCTGCTGCTGCTGCCGCCCTGGCCACAGCAGCTGCGCCCGCTCCAGCTCCAGCATCTGCGCCTGCTGTGCCAGTTTCAGCTGCCTGCGCTGCTCCGCCTGTGTCTCCTCCAGCAGCCGCCGCTGCTGGCGGTGCCAGGCCGCTGCCGCCTCCTCCGCCCGCAGAGAGAACTGGCGCCCCAGCTCAGACAGCAGCCTGACTGCAAAGCCCTGGCCCACCTCAGCCTGCAGCTGCGGCACCAGCGGTGGCGCTGACGGCATGCTGGCATGCCGCGGCTGTGCAGGCGTGCCTGCAGCAGGCTCGGAGCAGGCTGGCTGCCTGCCACCTGGTGACAGCTGCTGCGTGTTGGGCGAGGGTGGGCTGTGCTTCCTTTTGGTCTGCTGCTTTTTCGGCTGCAGCTGCTTGTGCATTTTCTCCTTGCTGCCCTGCCTCTTCTTCTTCACCCCCTTCTGCTCCCGGTGCTCCCGCTGCTGCTGCTGCGGTTGCTGCGGCGACGGCTGCTGCTGCTGCTGCTGCATCGGCGGCGCACAAGGCGGCGTCAGCCGCACCAGCTCATCTGGAACAGCGCCAGCAGCATCTGCTGCAGGCAGCTGCCGCTCAGGCCAGAAGGTCTGCTGCAGCTGTGGCTGTGGCTGAAGCACCAAGGTGCCAGCTGGCGCCAGTTGCACTGGCGGCAGCATTGGCAGGTGCGGCTGCTGCGCTGTCCGCAGCACTGGCGGCTGAGCCGGCATCAGCGGCACACCGCCAGCGTGAGAGGGCAGCACAGGTGGCAGCGGCCCCGTCGGTGCTGCTTCCGAGGGTCTGGGCGCTGGTGCCTGCTGCAATGGCATCAGCTGCATGGGCGGCGGGTCGCAGCGCCTGCTCAGCTGTGCTCGCAGCGACTGCTCCATGCTGCACGGCTGCGGCCGCTCGTCCCGCTGGCGAGGGCGGGGCAGCGGGGAGTCGGAGCCCACAACCCAGGACAACAGGTCCAGTGTGGGTGAGGGCGGGTCTGGGGCAAGAAGGCCGAGCTCGCGGGCCAGTTTCAGCATATCGTGCATCTGCATGCCGCAAGGGGTGCGGTGGGAGCACTTTGGGTGGATGGCAGGGAGGCGGCAGGGCGTGCCTGCACTGGTGATGACGGAAGGCTTCAAGCTTGCTAGCATGCCGGCCCCATGGCTGCAGGCAGCGCACCCGACAACAGAGGGCGAGTGTGCACAAGTTTGCAATCCTCACCTGCTCGTCCTGGTCCATGGGCCATGCCGCCTGTATCATGTCGAGGCTCCCAGTGCTGGCCTGCAGGCGGGAGCGCAGACGCAGCTTTGATGCTGTGAAATACAGCGCCCCATTGACGCTGCTATGAAAGGGCTACCTGAAAGCAACCCTGCCGCCTGCGTGCAAAAGCACGTGCTACTTCTGTTGCATGCGCGGCTTGGGGTGCCAAAGACTTGGTGCTCACCGGCTGGCAACTCATCTTGTGGCACTCGCTAGGCTTCACCAGCGCACTGCCCTGCACTCCATGCAGCGACGGCTTGTGGCGGCCCTCGTAAGATGGCGGCGGTGGCAGATGAACGGCAGCCCCCTGCAGCCTCTGCTGGGACTGCTGCTGCTGCTGCTGCTGCTGCTGCTGCTGCTGCTGCTGCTGCTGCTGCTGCTGCCCCGTTGGCGGCGATGGCTGCGGCGCTGATCTGGCACGGTAGAAAGCCCTCAGAGCCGGGTGCACGGGCACGTCATCTGCCGGAACGGCGGCTGAGATGAGTGGGCCGCCTAGCAGTGGCAGGCTGGCTGGAGGGGGCAGGCTGCCAACTGAGACAGAGTCCAGAGAGCGAGGCCAGCCGACGCGGCCGGGGCGCTGACCCGGGTCCGTCGCCGCCCGTGCAGGGGTCACAAGCTGCCCGCTGCTACTGGCTTCTCGCTGCTGCACGGCTGCTGCTGCAAACGGGCTGGCCAAGGATTCGTGCGCCGCTGGTTCGCCCCAGCCCTGCTGCTGGTGCCGGGCTGCCATGGTCGACTGCTGCCGCTGCAATGGGAGCTCGGGCTGCTGGTACGGCTGGGGCGGCGCCCACTGGGGCTGCCAATGCGGCCGCAGCTGCAAGCGTGCAACGGCAGAACATGTGGTTGAGTGCCATGACGAGGCTGTTGCGGCACAAACACGAGGTGCAACATGCCAAGCGCTGCTGGATAATGCATGGCGGTCAGCACGCGTACGGTGGCGGCAGGCCACCCACCTGCGGGCCCTCCGCCGCCAGCGCCGCCATGAGCCGACCCGGTGGGTGTTGGGGATTGAGGCTGGGGCGCGGCGTCGGCCGCTAAGGGCCGTGCGAACGCAGGGTGAGACCTCCCGCCCTGCAGTCCTGCAGCCTGTCAGAACCTTCCTGCCTGGTTGACGTCAAATTGTTCAAAGTGCGTTTCCAGCACGATGGGGCCAGTGCAAGCCCCATCGGCCTCAGGGCCAGCTTGTACGCGCATTGTGCATGGGAACGCTCAGTCGGCCCTGTTTCTTAATGTTCGACCGCACAGGCTCGTCACAGCGTAAGCAGCTGGGGGGGGAGGAATAGACGAGGGCTGTGCTGGGGTTCACCGCCCCGGCGCGTCGGCGCTAGCGCCGCCATGGCGGTGGCCACCGCATTCATGCACCAGCTGCCAGGCTACTCCTCCACAATGTGCATGCGGCTGCTTGCTGCAGGGCTGTCGCGCAGCTGCTTGCCCTGCCCGTGCCGCAGGATGCACACCGGCAATGGCGGCAGCCTAAGAGGTGAGAAGAGGGCACATTTGCACACCGCCGCCGCAGCCCTGCACGTGCGGCAGCAGCTGCCACTGAAACGCGCAGGCCGTTAAAGTGCAACCGACACGGTTTAATGGAATGGCTGCCAATTCAACAGCAGCAGGACGTCGGATGGCCACGCCGGCAATGCAGTCGCCGCATGGCGGCGCGGGCTGGTGGGCGGTGCCTGGCGCGTGGCCAGCAATATCGCGTGGTTTGAGCATCGTCCTGCTGCAGCAGACGACACTGGCAGCTGGGTTGATCAAAGCTGGCCTGCTGCACCTCTGCCTCTGCGGCCTTGGCCCAACGGCAGGCGGGGCCGGCAGTGGCGGCGGGCGGGCGGGGGCAGAACGGCTGTAGCCTGGGCTGTTCTCGGGCCGTTCCGGCCGTTCCTGGCAAGCCAGAGACGACATCTGCAATGCGATCGGGGCAGGGGGCACACACTGGGGCTCGCATGGGGTTGCTGGCAACGGAGATGCCCTGTTGCAGGCCTGCTTGGTGCCCTGTTGATCGTCTGCATTGTGGCAGGTTTTCTGATTGACACGGTGAGCAGCGCAGCGGGCGCTGCTGCACTGGGGCTCCGGTGCCCCGCGGGCAGCCTGTGCAGGCCCTCCCGCTTGCGGCAATAAATTCAGGGGCAAATGACGGAGCCACCACCGGCTGGCGGTAGCGCCCCGCAGAGTGAGCCCCACCTACCGCCGCCTGCCGCCGCCGCCGCCGCCGCCGCCGCCAGCAGCAGCTGCATGCCAACACAGCCCCCTTCCTGGCCCTGCTCCCCGGACATCAACAGGATCGGCGGGCGCCATGGATGACGCGGCGCTGCAGGCCTTCATGCGGGCGCACAGCCAGGGGCACGCCGAGATGCTGCGGCGCGCACGGATGGCGCAGCGCGAGACGCTCACGCCGCCGGTGCAGCGCGAGTTTGGGCTGGACCGCACGTCGGCGCAGCCGCAGGGCATCCGCCGCAACTCCTCGGCGCCGTCGCTCAGCCGGGACGAGGACGGCCTGCCCAAGGTGGTGATCGGTATCTGCGGTGAGGCGCCCCGGGGGCGGCTGTGGCCGCGCGTGGCTGGCTGTTCTCGATGAGCAGCTGTGGCTGCCGCCATGTGGCTGCTGCTGGTAGATGAGGCAGCGGCTTTGTCCTGCCTGAGGGCCTGCCAAACGGGCGCGCCCACATGGCGTCCTGCAAGGCCAGCACCCGCTTGACACCGCCCACCCCACCCGCCGCAGCCATGGACAAGAAGGCTCGGTCGCGGCAGATGAACCACATTGTGGACCGCCTGCTGCGGTACGGCGAGTTTGAGGTGGTGGTGTTTGGCGACGACACCATCCTCAACCAGCCGGTGGAGGAGTGGCCGCGCTGCGACTGCCTGCTCAGCTGGCACTCAGGTGCGTGGTGTGGGCGGGGAGGCTGGGGCTGGGTGCTGGGGTGGCGTGCTGTGTCCAGTGTGGAGAGGTTGGCATGCCGGCCCGAGCGGGTGTGTTGCCAACCATGCGGGCATGGCTTTGCCCTGGGCAGGCAAGAGACGTGTGGGCAGGCGCCCCAGCCGCCCCGCCTGCATCCACCTGCCACCCCGCAGACGGCTTTCCGCTGCGCAAGGCGCAGCAGTACGTGGCGCTGCGCAAGCCGTACCTGGTGAACGATGTGATGGCGCAGGACATACTGCTGGACCGCCGCCGCGTGTACCGCACACTCATGGTGCGCCGCTGCGGCTGGGTCCGGGTGTGGCTGGGCGGCCGGGGCATGAGGGGCGGGTGGAGGCGGGGTGTGCATCACACAGGGCCCGCTGGAACAGCCCCTCAGGGTGGCGCCTGATCATACAACTCACTGCCGTACCCGGCTGCTGTGGTGCAGGAGAGCGGCATCCCGATGCCGCAGCACATCATTGTGGACCGCGATAAGCTGCCAGAGGGGCAGACCGACCCACGTGCGCCGCTGGGCTCGCGGCTGGGATGGCTGCATGACCAGCTGCCGGGATTGCCGCGCACCAGGTGCCTCTGCACTGCACGCGTTGTCACGTCACTGGCGCACCCACATCTTGCCCCCCTGCCGCTTGCAGCCGGGTTTGTGGAGACGGAGGACTATGTGGAGCTGGACGGCGTGCGCATCTGCAAGCCGTTTGTGGAGAAGCCGGCGTCAGGTGCGCTGCGTGGAGGGGCCTTGAGGGGTGTGCAGGCAACCCTGCTGGGGTGAGGCTTTACAGGTGGCGCAGAGGGCAAGGCAGGACAGGGCTGCTGCGGCACGTGCAGCACGGTGTTGTTGCGGTTGACACAGCCGCCGCCTGTCCCTGCCCCGCGCTCCCGGTGTTGATGCGGTTGAGACGGGCCACCTGCTGTGCCTCCCCCGCCCCCAGGCGAGGACCACAACGTCTACATCTACTACCCGCACAGCATGGGCGGCGGCGTGAAGCGCCTGTTCCGCAAGGTGGACAACCGCAGCGGCGACTACGACCCCACCGACCCCGGCAACGTCAGGTGGGCGGTTGCGTTTCGGTGGGGCGTGGGCGATGTTGTGGGTGTGCATGGGCTGGTGGGCGGCTTGGTGAGTGGGCCGGTGAGAGCTGTTTGACGGCCTCTTTCCAAGCGTTGACTCTCGTTATTTTCCCCCCGCAGGCGCGTGGGCTCCTTCATCTACGAGGAGTTCCTCACCACCGGCGGCACGGGTGGGCGGCGCCTGCCCTGCTGCTTCCTTGGGGTTGTGGCTGCCGCTCAGATGCCGTGCCTGGACATCCTCTTGTCTGGTGCTCCCACTGCGGCTAACCCCCGCCTACCCAGCCCAACCCTCCTGCCCCCAGACGTCAAGGTGTACACGGTGGGGCCGCGCTACGCGCACGCCGAGGCCCGCAAGTCGCCGGTGGTGGACGGCAAGGTGGTGCGCACCGCAGACGGCAAGGAGCAGCGCTTCCCCGTGCTGCTCACGCCGCAGGTGGGGCGGGGTGCACCGGGATGGGTGGCAGGGTGGCTGCAAGAACGTGGATGCGGACGAGGATGGGCAGCAGATGCACGTGGGGCTGAGCAGGGAGTTGCTGTAAATCAGTTAAGCAGCCGCTTCTGGTGGACCGTATGTGCATCTCTCTCACAATGCATGTTCTCTCCCTTGCAGGAAAAGGAGATTGCGCGCATGGTGGTGCTGGCCTTTGGGCAGCGCGTGTGCGGCTTTGACCTGCTGCGCTCCGAGCGCGGCCGCTCGTACGTCTGCGACGTCAACGGCTGGAGCTTTGTCAAGAACTCGCACAAGGCAAGTTGTGGGAGTCTGGAGTTGCAGTTTCGGGCTGCTGCGCGGCATCCGCATGACTTGTGTTTGGAGACCGGGACGATTCTGCAGGTCCTGCTGGAACGGTTGCCCGGCTCACTGCTGCCCTGCCTCACAGCCCTCCTCCTCTCCACCACACCGCCCACGTGCCATGCAGTACTATGACGACGCGGCCGGCATCCTGCGCATGGTCATCCTGTCTGCTGTGCAGCCACACCGGCTGCTGGCGGCGCCGCCGCAGCCGCTGCCGCAGCACCCGTGCGCGCTGGAGGGCTCTGGCGACCTGGAGGGCAGCCAGCACGGCATGCACTACTCCATGAGCCTGGACGACATGCGCAGCCAGGTGGCGGGCGAGGAGGACAGGTGTGAGGGCGGAGTGGGAATGGTGGCACCAAGAGGCGGGGCATGTGTGCAGTGTGTTTGGACAATGTTGGATCACTCCGAATGAGCGCAGCAAGTGGCATGGCTGCGCCAGCTGCTGGTGGTGCATGGTGCATGGCATGGAGGCCGGCCACCAACCTTCTTGCTTGCGCTGCTTGCATCAATCTGCATCCTTCTCACTCCCCTGCCCCCACCCCTCCCCCAACAGCCCCTATGGCGAGCTGCGCTGCGTGCTGGCTGTGATCCGGCACGGCGACCGCACGCCCAAGCAGAAGATGAAGATGAAGGTGACGCAGGAGCCGCTGCTGGCGCTGCTGCACAAGCACCTGGACTCAAAGGGCAAGCAGGCCAAGCTCAAGGTGGGCGGGTGGTATGAAGTGCTGGAGCTGGTGGGGTTTGGGGCCCAATGCGATAGTTGCAGCCCGGGAAGAGCTGAAAGCTTGCGCGCCTGCGCTGCGCCACTCGCAACGAGCCAGCCGCCGTTCAACCCCACAAGCCATACCGCCCTGCGGGCCCAACCCTGGCCCACCACACCACCCATCCCCCAAACATCCTGCTGCCTCCCCCTCCCTCTCCCCACCGCGCAGAGCCCCAACGAGCTGCAAGACCTGCTGGACGCCACCCGCCTGCTGCTGGACGAGCTGGAGGCCAAGCAGCGCGCGGCGGCGGAGGCGGCGGC
>RRZL01000080.1:0-30563 GCA_006782975.1 Chlorella sp. Dachan | reverse complement strand
TTGGGGTGTGGGTGGTTGCGCATGTTATGTGGGGCGGCTGTTTAGGATGCCACTGCGGTGTTATAACTTCCAACAATGAGAAGCGGCGTGTTAGCGGGAAGGCAGGGGAACTCACAGCTCGCTTCAACACCTCCATCTGCACCACCCCGTGTGGCCCGCGCAGGAGGGCAAGCCGTGCGGCGGGGAGAAGCTGCTGCTCATGTTTGACCGCTGGCGCAAGCTGGCCAAGGCCTTTTACAGTGAGAAGAAGAACCAGTTCGACATCTCCAAGGTGGGCCCTGGGTGGTGTGGCGCAGTGCGTGGTGGGCTTGCGCGTGCGACAAGGTTGCAAGCCTGTGCACTGCTGTACCTGGCACTTAGCAGTTGAAGCTGCCTTGCACTCTCCAACCCCCGCTCGCTGACCGTCCTCGTCCTGCCCTCACTCCCACCCCACCCCACCCACCCTCAACCACGCTCCAGGTGCCGGACATTTACGACGCCGCCAAGTACGACACCATCCACAACCAGCACCTGGGCCTGGACCTCAAGCCCGTGTACAAGGTGGGGGGGAGGGCGCGGGGGCGGGGCGGAGCGGGCGGCTGACCACCTGCGAGCTGGTGGCAGGGTTGTGGCTTGCGACCAACACCATCTTGAGTGTGGCCTCAACCGCTCCTGCCTCCATCTCACGCCACCCTGCCTCCACCCTCCCTCTCGGCTACCTCCAGGTGGCCAAGTGCTTGGCTGGTGTGGTGGTGCCCAACGAGTATGGCATCCACCCCGCCGGCAAGCTGCGCATCGGATCCATGATCTGCAGGCAAGCAGGTTCAGATTCAGCCAAGCGGCTGTGCCAATCGACAGTGGCGTTGTGCAGCAGCTGGTGCTCTGTGTCTGCTCCGGCTGGCATGCTTGCTGCTCTGCCGTTCAGGCTGCAATGCTCCGTTTTCGCAAGGATGGTGCTGCTACCTCATGCCCTTCCTCCTCGTGCAGCCAGCTGCTGGGCAAGCTGCTGGCGGACTTGGCGTCCATGCGGGAGGAGAGCATCCAGACGGCGGGCCTGCAGCACGCTGACAACTCCTCGCAGGTAGGCAAAGGTCTGGGCATAGGCAGAACGTCTGTGCACATACACCACAGGACAACAGTATGCATGGCCAGCAGCCGTACTGGCCACAGCACTGGACATGCACGAGTGCTCACCGCCACTTGTCTGTGTTCCACCGCTCCTCATGTGGTTTGCCCCCTCACACCCGCAGTACGATGTGATGGCCGACTTCCGCAACCTGTCGGTGGCGGGTGGCAGCGCGCCGGCGGAGCGGGCAGCCAGCGGCGAGCAGGCGGAGGCTGCTGGCGCCGAGGCAGCAGCAGCCGCGAACTCGCAGCAGGACGAGGTTGTGGGCACAGGTGGGCGGCGCAAGGGGGAACGGAAGGGGCAGGTCACGTGCGGTGCAAGCTGCGCAAGCTGTTGCATGGTGCAGCCTGCCAGGGATTGACGAGCACATGCCTCTGCACTCTGCGCCCCCATCTTAACAGAGGACGACCACCCGCAGTTTAGCGCGCTGTCGCCCACGGCGCACAGTGAGCTGTTGGAGACAGACCGCTTACCAGCTAACAGCATTCAGTTCTGCGTCTGTGCACCGGCTTCGCCGCCCACCACGCAGAGCGCCCACATACAGCTGCCTGGCCTTCATGACCCGGCCCACATGGCTACCAGCCCACCCATGCACCCGCCATTGCACGGTCCATACCTAGCGTGCCACCATCTGACGCCCGTGCTGTTGTCGGTGCCACCTGCAGAGCCGGAGGATGCCGAGGACGATGCCGTGCTGCACCGGCTGTGCCCCACCTACGCCCAGGTGTGCAGTGCTGTTGGGTGGGCGGACGGCGCGAGTCCCTGTGATGGGTCCTGCCGCCTCTGAGCGGCTTGTGTTCACATGTTGTCAATCCACCTTTGAAGGTCATTGGGCCAAGCTCTCTCCACTGTGTTGTTGAGCCTCCCACACGCCTCGCATGTGTGCCCTGCGCAGGATATCAACTCGCCCTTCCGCCACGTGCGCACCCGCATCTACTTCACCTCCGAGTCACACATGCACTCCCTGCTCAACGTGCTGCGCTTCGGCCACATGGGTGAGTGGGCGGGTGCGGCAATGCGGCACGGAAATGAGGATGTCCACCCTACGGCTTGCCTAGCCTGGTGCTCCCATCCATTGGGAGTGTGGGCATGCGTGGTGAGGCCTCCACCTCCACTACCCTCCTGCCCACCTGCCCTCTCTTACCCTCCCTCCCCTCCTCCTCACCAGGCAACGAGAGCGAGGAGCCGCTGCTGGGCGCGGAGGGCCTGCGCGTGCTGCGTGCGTGCGAGGAGCTGGACTACATGACGCACATTGTGCTGCGCATGTTTGAGAACATGACGTGGGTGGCGGGCGGAGGGGTGGGGATGGGGTGGCGGGTGGGTGGGGGCGGGTGGGTGGGGCATGGCGTGGCAGGGGCATGGCATGGAGCTGCATGGCATGGCGCTCCATGGATGGCATGGCATGGCATGGCATGGTGCTGCATTGCATTGCATGGCAGCGTGTGCCGAGGCATGGCATGGCACGGCCATGCGTTGCTGTGGCATGGCATGGCATGGCATGGAAGCGGCCATGGCTGTAACACTCGATTCACCTCCCTCCCCTCCTGCAGGCTGCCGCTGGACGACCCCAACCGCTTCCGGGTGGAGGTGCTGTTCAGGTGCGCTGGGGAGCTGGGCATGTAGATTTGCAGGCGATGTGCAGAGGTCTTTGTGGTTGAGGGTCAGGCTCGTCATGCAGCCATGGGCTCATGGAGCAGGCATGTCTGAACCACAATGCATGAGCAGGACATGGGGTTGGGCCACATGTCCTGCTCCCCTAACCTCCCAACCCTGGCACCTTGCCCATCCACTCTACTGCAGCCCCGGTGCGGCCTACGACCCCAGCGAGGTGGTCCCCGCCAAGAAGGACCACGTGCTGCCGGTGGCGCCACGCGTGCCGCTGCACCCCGAAGGTGAGCGGTGGGATGGATGGCTGTTAGGTGCCTCTATGGTTGCGGCCTCCCACACCGCAGCCAGTTTGTGTGTATATTGCACACCATGCTGGGCCTGCCTGCTGCATCCCATCGAGTGCTTCATGCCATGTTGATGGACAGCAACGGGCAAGCACGTCCCTAGCTCTCACCTGTCCTCGCCCTCCTCCCCATGCCTGTGTCCCCTCGCAGAGCTGAGCGGCGTGTCGTACGCGCGCATGGAGGCGATGATGAAGCCGTATTCCAAGCCCTTCAAGAAGGGCGAAGACCCTTACCTGCGCAGCAATGCACTGTCCACGCAGCAGAGCGAGGCGGCAGTGGCAGCGGCGGCAGCGGCAGTGCAGCAGGCGGTGGCCAGCGAGGGAGAGGCCTACCTGTCCATGACATGAGCCGGCTCTCCATGACATGCGCCGGCTCTTCTCCATGACACGAGCCGGCTCTGCCGAGTAGCCCGCTGCTCCAGCACCATGCCGAGCGATTCCATCATTGCTGTGCTCCCCTGCTGCATGTCGGGCGCTGCGACGTGGCGCAGTCTTTCAAACCCTGCTGCCGAGCCTCGTAACCATGCCTTTTGATTGACCCCCTGTACCTCATTCTTTCATGTCTTCCTTTGCAGCCCAGCCTTTTGCTCCTGTCCGGCTTTTGACCCCCAGCTTTGCTGCTCGTGCTCCCCACGCACCATGCCCTTTTGTGCCCATGGCCCTTTTGTAACAGCCAGGCTGCCGCTTGCGTTGTTACATGGACGGCATCAAAAATTGCAGCTGCACCATGGTCACTGCCGCTGCTCAACCGCTCCAACAGGCAACACAGCGCCCGCCACTGGGTGGCATTGGACGCCCGCAGGTCACTGCTTGGGTGGCCGCGCCGCCTTCTCTTCAATGCCGGACGTGCCAAACCGCGACCGCAGCACCTTGCTCACATCCTCGAGGGACACGCCCTGGTTGAGCAGAGGCAGCGGCAGCCAAAGAGTGGTTTGAGGGTTGTGGTGGAGATGGAAGGAGCGGTGCAGCTGGTGAGGCACAATGTATGTTTCATTCATGGCATGTGTGAGTGAGCCCTGCAGGCCAACGGGCCCCATGCAGCGTGTTGCAATGCCCTCATCGGCGCTGCAACCCAGCAGCTGCCGGCCACCTCATGCTTTCCAGCCTGCTTGGCAGTGCAGCCCGCTCCCTCCCCTCCCCGCCAGCGCACACCTGCTTGTTGAGCAGCACCAGGGCGTGGTAGAAGAGGTCTGCCGCCTCGCTGGCCGCCCGCTCCTGGCCCTCGTCCGCCTCCAGCGTCTGGCACAGCTCGCCCGCCTCCTCCCGCACCTTCTTGCACAGCAGCTGGGGGTCCGCCAGCAGCTTGGCCGTCCAGGACGGCTTGCCGCCTGCGGGGGGCGGAGGTGGCACAGGAGATGATTCGTGTCAAAGCAGGAAGCAGGCTGCGGGGTGGGTGCGCATGCGAGCCAGGTAGGAGCAATGCGGCGGCCAGGAGCTGCCCATGATTGAGCACATCCCAGCACCATGCTGCCCGCTGCAGCACCATGCTGCCCCCGCCTCCACCACCACTGCCGCCACCCAACCGCCCAAACACTGCCGCCATCCAACCACCCAAACACTGCCGCCATCCAACCGCCCAACCCCGCACCTGCGCTGGTGCCCGCCTCTGCCTCCGCCCGCCGCTGCGCGATGGTGCGCTCCAGCGCAAACAGCGTGGTCATGGGTGCATGCGCCAGGGAGTGGTGGTCCCCCGCGCTGCGCATCTCGCCGCTGCTGGCGTCCAGCTGGGTGAAGTAGCAGGTGGGCGCGTTGGTGTGGCAGGCGGGGCCGATGGGGTCGGACAGGTAGATGAGCGAGTCGCGGTCGCAGTCCATGTACATGCTGAGCACCTGCGGCAGAGGTGGCCCAGGGGGAGGGCAGGGAGGGTGCAGGGGGGCAGCCTCAGCTTGGGGGCGCACGCTTTTGGTCTTTTCGGGGCGGAGCCCGTAGGGGCGGAGCCCCCTTAGTTCTGTTGTTCGTTGGTTGGTTGGTTCGTTCGTTCGTTCGATTTCCTTTGAATTCTATAAACCCAGCCCTCTAGCGGTCCCCAGGGCCTCGGAAAGCGAGCGCCCCCCACATAATCCTTATGTGGTTAGCGTGTTGGCCCTGCACAGCGGCAGGGCAGGGTCGCGCGAGGGCCGAGTGAGCTGCGCCGCGGGCGCGCCAGCCCTCGACAGATGGGAGCAGAGGGGTGTCGGGGCCCACGCCGCCGCTTCTAAAACGGTCTGAACGTACACGGGGAGGCTTATAGAGCTGCCAGACCCGAGCAAAGGTCCTGGCCGCAAGTCATGACACGCGCTCCGAGGGAAAAATGTCCGCACAGCTCTCCGGAAGCCCCAAAAGCACGCTGAAATTCTTCCGATCTCGACTACAAAGCTTGAAAGCGCAAGCATGCGGGCCTGGAAAGCCCTACTCCTGCTGTTGATGCTCCTGCTGGGACCCTTTCGGGCCTCCGCGATCCCCCGCAAAGTAACCGATGAGCAGCGGACGCGCTGGCAACGCCTGTCTCGGCGCCTGAAGGAAACGCGGCCGCTTTCCGCTACAATCCAGCGGCGGCAGCGGGCCCGCTGCCCCCCGGGGGGCCGCCCCTCGGACTCCGCCCCGTTTTCTGCGGCCGTAAGGCCGCCACCCTACTTGTCGGGGCGGAGCCCGTAGGGGCGGAGCCCCCTTAGTTCTGTTGTTCGTTGGTTCGTTGGTTGGTTCGTTCGTTCGATTTCCTTTGAATTCTATACACCCAGCCCTCTAGCGGCCCCAAGGGCCTCGTAAAGCGAGCGCCCCCTAGATATTCCTCCTCTGGGTTGTGAGTTGATGCAGCAGGGCGAAGGGCACCGGCTGAAAGGGCCCGAGCGAGCGGCGCCGTGTGCGCCGCCAGCCCTCGACAGACGGCAGCAGAGGGGTGTCGGGTGCATACCGGGGGATCCACCGCTGCTTTGAAACAACTAGGACGGCTACGGGGGGTCTTTCATGCGAGCTATGAGGGCGCGCGAGTCGCTTGAAGAGCGAGGAGCGCGCGCGCTCGTCTTGCAAGCCTTCCTCCGGGCTCAAAACCAGCTAATAGCTATAACTAGCTGAACAGAGAGCTTTCGAGAGCCGATCGGTGCGCCTGGTGTAACCCAGCCCGCCGCCGCGGCAGGCGCCGCTCCCTGCGGGCTACGCCCCGTTTTCTGCGGCCTTCAGGCCGCCACCCAACTTGTAGATCTGTCGGGTGCTCATGTGCACAGCTTCCCCTCAGTCGCAGGCTGACGGCTGCACCCAGCTTTTGCCCGAAACAGCCCCACGGCAAGGCGCGCCTGGATGAAGTGGCCCGACGTCTCGCCCTTGCACCACCGCCCCTTGCGTGACCGGCTGTAGAAGGTTGCCAGCCTGCAGCACGAGACAAGGGCCCATGAGTCAAGCAAGATGCGGCAGGAAACCGCAACAGAAGCAGGGCACACAGCACCGGACTGCAACACTGCAGGCGCGCCTCACCCCGTCTGCAGCGTCTCGCACACCGCGGCACGGTCGGCAAAGGCCTGCATGAGCACTTCGCCCGTGTCGGCATGCTGTGCGATGGCCACCACCAGGCCGTTGGCGTCCCACTTCAGGCGGTCCAGGAACTCGGTCATGCCGGGCACCTCGGCCTCGGGCCGCACCGGCCGCGGAGCGGCGGCGGCGGCGGCGGCGGCAGGGCCGGCTGCAGCAGAGGCGACGACCGCACGCCCAATTGCCCTCGCTGGTTGGCGACTGACACTGCACAATGCCTGCGGGCAGGACGTGCGCAGCGCCGGCCGGGCTTGCAAAGCTGCCAGCAGCGGTGCAGCCGCTGTCAATGCCATCATGCTTTCGCGCTGATGCGTAGGAGCACATCGGGCATGCGTGGGAATGGATTGGGGTCGCTCGCCAAGCTGCATGGAAAAATGCAGGCTCACTTCCCCCGCTCAAAACTGACCTTGTGGCTCAATAGCTGCTCTCAGTAACCTTCGGATCGTTCACGCGCAGTCTCCCAGGCTCGCTGGCTCCCTCGATGCTGAAAGCCCGCACCTAGTTTGCGTCAGCAGGCTTGACCCCCCTCCCGGATGGCATCACCACCTCCACACAAGCGGCAGGCCGCCAGCCAGGCCGCTGGGGGCACCCAAGCCACCGCTGCCGCCCCCCTCCCGCCTCCCGCCGCTGCCGTCTCCCCGCTGCCGCCGCTGCCTGCGGCCGATCCGCTGGCAGGCGTGGGTGCACTCAAGAGCGGCCGCGGCACGCAGCTGCGGTCGCCAGCAGCAACGCAGCTCCTGGCGGCCCTGAGCCTGTTTGATGACCAGCCCGGCGGCCCAGGCGCCACCGCCCCGGGCGCAAGCGGCAGCTCCAGCACAGCGGCGGCAGAGCCGCTGCCCACCGGCGCATTCTGGCCGCTGGTCAGCCTGGTGACCGCCAACGGCCTGCAGACCCACGCAGGTGGGCGTGCATGACTGCAGCACGCAATGTGCCAGCTGCGCAGCATCAGGGCATCGACTGTTCAGCGCTTGCCTGCCCAGCACCCAACACGCAACACCCTCCCAACCTTTGCCTTGCAGTGGCGCCCGATGCAGAGGTGGCGCCTGGTGACGTGCGCGGTGAGCGTACTGAGTGTCTGTTCGAGCAGCCACCTGCCTGCATGCTGGTCTTTTGCCGACCCTGCACCCGCTACAACAGCCCAGCATCCAGCCTGGTCCTCAGCACCCAACTGCTCTGCTCACCCACCCAACGGTGCAGACCCGCGGCGCCTGGCGGCCAGCAAGCGGCGCGCCTGCGAGGAGTGATGCTGTGCTGCGCATTGCATCAGGCCATGTAAGTCAAGCAGCAGGCAATGGCTGCCAGGCACAAGTGCCTGCTCTGGGCAAGGCATGCACACGGGTGCTGCATGTATCGATGCGCCCATGCACCGCCCAGCTCAGTCACATCATCGCCGCGGCCGCTTGCCGCCGCCCCAGTCGCCGCCGCCGCCGCCATACTGCCTCCCATAGCCATAGCCGTCGCGATCAAAAGCCTCGTCATAGCTGCGCCGCCGGTGTGGCTGCTCAATGTCGCCGTAAGCGCTGTAGGCTGTGTAGCGCGGCTGGCGCGAGCCGTACCCGCCCTGCTGCTGCCTGCAACAACACAGCGGGACACACACACGAGGTGGCAGCAGGGTTTCAGTAAGCTGCCAGAAGCAGGGCATCTATGCACAGGCAGGCAGCAGGTCCTGCTTGAGCAGGCACAGGCGGGAGGCCCACCATAGGAAGACACATGCAGAACGATGGGTGTTAAAACGCACAATGCTTGCAATCCAACCACGATGATTGCTTGCCTGTAGCCCCCTCCGCTTGCGTAGCCGCCGCTGCTGTAGCCGCCGCCGCCGCCGCCCCGGTCAAAGCTGCCGCGGTGGCTGCTGCCCGCCATCTCGCCCCGGATGACCTGCGGCAGCTCGCGGCTGCACTCTGCCGCGCTGTGCCCACCCTGCCCGCAGTTGTGGCAGCTGAGTGCTGCAGGCTCTGTGGGTGCGGCCGCGCAGCTGAGGTGGCCCCGCTTGCCGCACGAGTAGCAGCGCGCGTGCCGCAGGTCGCGCTCGCTGTACTCGCGCTTGCATCCGCCGTCCGCCCTGCAGGCGCGGTGGCAAGAGTGATGTGGTGAAACAGCATGCCAATCATGCGCAACGGCACGAACGCAGCAGTAACACATATTGCATGCAGAGTGGCAAGCAAAATGGCACGAAGCGCCGCAGGCCTCCAACTGCACCCAAGCTCGGCATGTTCTCCAGCTGCAGTCTGCGGCCACACCCACCTCACAAAGTCCTTCTCGCCGGCGCAGGGGCACGTCTCGCTGCCGCAGCGCAGGCAGACCGCGGGCCCCGCCTCGTCCCAGCTGGCTTGCTGGCGGTAGCCATACGGGCAGTCGCGCGCCATGTGGCCCGGCCGCTGGCACCGCCAGCACAGGCTGTTGGGGCAGTCGCGGCTGTCGTGCCCAAACTGCAGTCATGAAGGGGACAGGGAGGCGATGGTGTGCGGCGAGGCAGGTTGCCAGCACGAGTCGGACCGGCTCATGCTTTGTGTCCTTGTGTCTGTCCGCACCGCCCCTGACCGCTGTCGCTGCCGCCCCCTGCCGCCCACCTGGGCGCAGAGGAAGCATGAGCGCTCGCGCGCCTCGGCCGTGCAGTCGCGCGCAAAGTGTCCCTTGCCGCCGCACTTGAAGCAGCGCAGGCCCGCCTCCTCAAAATCCTCGTCAAAGTACCTGGGAGTGGCCATGGGAGGAGCCAGATTGAAGCCAAGGGTTTGCAAGGTCACAGATGTGTGGCAGGTTGCGGAGTAACCAACACCAGCGGAGGGGGGTGCAGTCCGCCAATGGCAGCGGGCATGTTGGTAGGCAGCAGGACGCAGAGGCTGCAACGCCGGTTGTGTGCAGAACCGGCAACTCCACAACATGCTGAACACTGTCTAACCAGTGCATGCACCCAGCCTGGCCGCACCTGGGGGCCCGCAGCAGGCGCTGCACCTCTGCGTTCCGCTGCTCGGCGCTCTCCACCACAATGACGCCGGCGGGCGCTGGCGCCGGCACCGCTGGCCCTGTGCGCCCACCTCCAAACTCCTCCTCGCTGTCGCTGCCGCTCGCGCTGCTGCCACCCTCGCTGCTGCTGTCGCTGGCCGGCTCGGCATCAATGTCTAGGTCGGCTGCCGCGGGCGCAGCTTGCTGGGCACACAACGCTGGGCTGCTGTGCTTGCTGCGCTTGGCCTGCTGCTGCAGCGGTTGGCGGTCTGCACCAGCGCTGGCGCTGCCTGGCAGCTCACCGCTCTCAGGGGACGACGATTTGGCGGGCGGCTTGGCCGGTGGGCTGGCCTCCGCGGCGGCTGCAGCATTGGCGGTCGCCCGCCGGCGCACAGCCGCCTCCATTGGGTGCTCTCTGCTGCCTTCGTCGCTGTCACTGCTGCTGCTGCTGCTGGTGCCGCTGCTGCCGCTGTCGGCATGCATCATGTCGGCACTGGGCTTTTCTGCACGCAGCGGCGGCAGTCGGGCGGCGGCGGCGGTGAGGGGCAGAGAACGGGCGGCGGGCGGCGGGCGGCAGCACCGGTCGCTGCAGCTGCTGGAGCGCCAGCCGCTGCAGACGCACGGACGACGGCGCTCGCACGGCGGCGGCAGCCTGGGCGCCCTGCTCGCCTGCCGGCTGAATCAGGATGTTATATGCAGATTCGTCCGTTGCTCGGCAGCGGCTGCGCGCGACGTGAGAGCGCGCTGGCGGGTCGCCGTCTGCTTGGGTGCCTGTGTGGCGCTGCCGACCGCTGGAGAGACTGGGGCAACGATGCACAATCACATCAGCTCGCTACCAGCGCCTCCCAAGCAGGCCGCCCAGCCACCACCGCCGCCGCTGATGCCCAGAAGACAGCGTGCGGCGTCCGCGCCGCTGGGCCGGCGGCAGCATTGTGCACGTGTAGGCCACGTCTGTCGCTGCCCCGCACTTCTAACACTCATTTTACGTGCGTTTGGAAGTGGCTACACTGGACTACACGCCCAGAAAAGGCAGAGGGCGAGCTCTTCACCCGAGTGTTAGCGGGCGCGCCGAATCGAGCTGTGCCGTGCTTGAATTGATATGAGCGTTGCAACAGCTCTTGCTGGGCCTGGTCCGCCACCTGTGGGTCCCGGCGCACAGTTTGGAGGCAAAGGATGCCCAAATCTACGGGAGCAATGCGGCGCATGGCGGAGGGGCGCTACCTGGCCCAGGCATGAGCGGAGTTTGAGGAACATTGTGCCAGATGGGGCTGGGTGGCTGGCTGGCGCCCCAGACTGTAGCTCAGTGCTGCCCGCTCGGGTGCAAGTCCTGCCTGGGCTGTTATTGCTTGACTTGCAGCGCGACGCTGCTATGCAGCATTCCCCACTTGCTCAAATCTCATCCCTGCTCGCAGGCCACCCGCCAGATTCCGCCTCCCCCATCGGCGGCTGGGACCTGCACCTGTTGGCAGCCGATGTTCAGCAATGTTTGCTCACCAGGTGGCGGCCAGTGTAAAGTGATGTTTGTACAGCCGCACAGCGCCCTCCCTGCGGTTGCGCATTGAACTCCCCCTGCTGGTTGCCATCATGTCCTGCAAGCGTTTCAGCGCCACTCGACTGTGTGTACACTTGCAGCTGGCCAAAACACTTTTCACAGGCATGCGTGTAACCAAGCTGTACCATGTGACTAGCCAAGGGTGCAAAGGCATTCAGCTGCTGGTTGGTGGAGTTCAGGCCGCCGCCGCGGCCGCCACCGCTGCTGCGGGCACCGCCGGCTGCATGGGCTTGCAAGCACCTGCGAATAGCTTGCCTCAGGAGATGTTTACATCTATAGGTGTCTGTACCCACGGAAGCAGTGTTGTTCAAGCCGGCAGCAGGGGGGGACGCAGGTTGACTACTCTGCTGCACCACCATGCGGCGAGTGCGCACAACTGCGTGTGAACTCCAAGGGGCAAAGCTGCCAACTTGCACGGTCGCTGCTGTTGCTCCCTTCACCAAGAGCATGCCACAGGGTTCAAGCATTGGCTGCTGCAATACATGAAGAGCCACAAGATAAGCCACCAAAATCAATGGGCTCGAGCATGCACCGCAGCCCAGCACCAAGTGCAGCCACCGCTGGTGTGCCACCTAGCAGTACCACACCGGCGCCACTGTACCTCTCAAGCACTCACAAATGCGCTGCAATGCATTGTGTGGTTTCGAATGTGCGGCAGCACTGCCTCAGGTACCGCTGCCAGGGCGGGCGGGCACTGAACGCGCTTCGCACAGTGCTGCTGGATGGTGGGCCTCCGCCCTGCCGGTGCCGGGTGGAGGGTGACCCTACTTGAAATGGCAGGGAACATTGGCGCAGGTGGGGCGTTGCTGGTGCTTGAGCATCTGAATACGTGCTGACTTCATCGTGCAGTTCGGTGCATGCCGGCCCTGCACTGATGTGCGGGCGCAGGGCACATGCAGAGGGACCGTGCTGCTCTCACTAGCGTCTGCAGAGATTGCGGTGTTGTCATCAGCATCATCTGCGGCAGGTCTGCACAGCGAGGACGAGCGCCAGGCTGCAGGCGTACCATGCGACGCTGCTGATGGCATGCTGATGGCATGGGCGCTGTTTAAGAGGACAATCCCGGCACATGGTCCTAGCAAGCCTGCCAAGGTGAGCATGCACCCTTGCATGTATTTTTCGATGCGCTGTCGCAGCCGCTGTCATGCGACGGTGCTGCAACGAGGGAGCCCCCTCTGCGCATGGGAGGCGGGGTGCGCAAGGCAAGGCCACCGCCTCCACCAGCTGGCAGGCGTGGGTGAACGGTTAGGATGGCTTGCAGCCGTTCGAATGTGAATAACCAACAGAGACTGCTGGTGTCCCAGGAACTAACTCACTACAGGCTACCCCATACAACCTGCACGAGTGGACAGTGGCGGGTGAGCAGCGCGTGGCGAGCGAGCTGCCCCACCTCGGCAGGGCCACTCGGACGTCGGCCGCCCACCGCCCGCGTATGTGCCCCAGACTTGTCTGGGCTTCCTAGACGGTGAGTCAGCCGCCTCAAACTCTGTCAGTCCAGCTCCTTATGACCCCTCAGGGCCTTTGTACAAGCAGCAGGCGTCCGGGGTGGCCACAGCAAGCTCAGATACTGGTGGAGTCTAGCAGAGGCTGGGGCAGCTGCAGGTCTGCAGGACTGGAGCTGGCCCCTCCGGAGGGGGTGCCGCGTCGGTGGCGCGCGGCGGATGGCCGACCGGCGGGACTCCAATCGTTGTGAATACGCTGTCAAGCAAGGGGAGACAGGCAGAGGGCGCTTCCGGGGGCCTGGCAGGCGGGGCGCCCCCGACCCGGAGCTGCGCATCCCAGCTCCTTGGCCGGGTTGGCACCGTGACGGCGAAACTGGCGCCCCTGCGGCACTCCAGCAGCGTCTAGATCATCCAAACACGCGTCCCAGACCAGTCTCCCCTCCCCGAGCGCAGCTTGCAAGCAGTGGTGATGGCGCTGCAGCCACCTGGGCTTTGAAGCGCGCCCCTGCAGCCCCTCGGCGACCTAAGACAGCCCCCCCACAACGATTTCCAGCAGCCAGCAAGCGGCACCGCCGCCGCGGGAGGCGCCCAGCGCCCTCCCCACGCGGCCCCGCCCCAGCCAGCGCTTGCACGCCTGTGGGCGGCGCGGCAGCGGCATGTCGGCACGCAGTGGCGTGGGCAGGGCGGCGCTGACGCTCCTGGCGCTCGCGCTGCTGGCCTGCTCCCCGCAGCTCGCCCAGGCCCAGGACCCCTGCGATGCAGGTGGGCTTTAAATCCTGTTTGGAGGGAGATGTCAGTGGCGTTGGAGCGCTCGCAAGGCGGCTGGGGAGCCTGCAAGGGTGCCGGGCGCGGCTTGCCGCCGCCGCCGCCGCCGCTCAGTGGCTGGCGGCGCCCCGCCGCCCTTGCGGGGCCCTTGCTGTGCTGCCCTGCTGCTGCCTTGCTGCTGCTTGGTTTTGATTTGAGAGCGCTGGAGGGGGCTGGAGATGTCTGTTGAGTTGCTTGGCCTGGATTGCGGCCACGGAGCATGCCGGGTGGCGGCCGGCTCCCTGCCGCCGCTCCACACCCCCCCCCTGGTGCAAGGGGCTGCTCAGTGCGCTGCTGCCTGAGAAGCAGAAGCAGAGATGGCAACGAGCTGCCTTAGGTCGATGTTTGTAATAGTAGTGCTGCTGGCTGCTGACTTGTGTGTGCCTGCTGCCCCGCCCGCTGTGCCACCCGTGCCGCAGGCAGCCTCACGCTCGACCTAGTGTCCACGGCCGGCACAGGCGGCGAGGTGTGCGACTCCACCCCCTTGGCGCTCTGCCTCAGCAGCTTCAAAATAGACATCGCCACGTCCTGCGACGTCACTGTCACGCCGCTGCTGGCCAGCAACGTCTACGTGGCGGGCATCTGGTCCAGCAACAGCGCCGGCACTTACACGCGGCTGATGGCATGCCCCACATGGGCGCGTGCAGCGGTGACGCCCAGCAATGGTGGTGCAGCACCTGGTGACATGCAGACGGCCATCAGGCTGGCCATAGAGCGGCACATCTATGGCAGCGGCTACCCTCAAAGCCTGAGCAATGACATGGCGTGGTCCAGCGGCACAGCCGAGCTTACATTTGCTAAGGGATCCGGCACCTGCACGCTGAAGTACGCCATTACGCAGGTGCGGCCAGGATGTTGAGCAGCGGTGTATGATAGTGCTGTTGCATTTCCACGCTTTGCCAGCCTCGGCCTCGCATGGATGCATTCCCACGAGGCTGCAGCTTGTTGAATCCACCACCCATGACCAATGCCTTGTGCTGTGCTCGCTGCAGGTAACAGCTGATTACACAACCAAGATCAACTCTGGCGCAATCCGGGCTGTGTGCGGCACTGGTGGACTGACAGATGGCACCGACTGCCAGCTCTCTGCCCCCAACTGCCCAGCCGGGACGCGGCCTGTTGCACTGGCCAGCGGCAACGCGTGCGCAGTGTGCCGAGCAGGTGCGCAAGGCTGTGGGTTATGGCTCCTCCTGCTCTGCCTGGCACCCGTCACGTGCAAGCGAAGTGAGCTGACCCAGTTCCCCTCGTGTGCGGAGCGCAGGCACATACTCGACTGATGGCAGCGGCTGCACAGCTTGTGCGGCTGGCAAGTATGTGTCCACTGTGAAGGCTACAGCGTGCTCATCCAGCTGCGGCGCAGGCACCTATGCAACAGCGTCAGGTGAGCCAGCTGCTGCCGCAGCCTGCTGCTGGTGTTACATGCCTGCGCCACCAGCAGCAGTCGCTGGGGTGTGCTCCGCTCACACTCAATGCTGCCCGCTTGTCGACCACTTGCAGGCCAGTCCCAGTGCCTGCCATGCCCCATTGGCACTTACCAAGATGGTACAGCAAAGGCAACGTGCATACCCTGGTGGGTTGCCAGGCTCTGGGTGGCGGGGCCCGCAGCAGGCTGCTTGCCTGCTTGTGCATATGGCGGGGGATGGCAAGGCAAGCGCACTGCCTGATGCTTCTCTTCTGCATTCGCCCGTGCCCGTGGCGCAGCCCCGCATCCTCTTACGCGCGTTGGCCGGGCTCAAGCCAGTGCGTCAAGTGCATCGCGGGCGTGGCGAACGCGTGCACGATCAGCAGCTGTACCTCTACTGCAGCTTCGCCAGGTGGGTGCGAGAGGCCTCTGCAAGGTGCTACCCTAACGTATGCCTGCCTGAGTGACGGCTGCCTTGGGACTGCCGGCCTGTGCCTGCTGCTGCGCTGCACAACACTGCGCTGCACTGCACTGCGGGCTGACGGCCCTTCCCTTCCTGCCTGCTGCCGCAGGCTACCACGTGCTGTCCATCTCCACACCCGACACCCTGAAAACCTGTTCGCTAGGCGCGCTGACCTATGCCCAGGCGCCGCTGTTCCAGCAGTGCAGCGTCGGAAGTGGCACCAGCACCACCTACCTGTCGATCTACGTCGACCAATACTGCGGCGGTGAGCGCTGCACGCTGGCAGCTCCCTCTGCGGCCTCACCCTCTGGACACGCACACAACAGAGGCCGCGCTCAGCTGTTCATGTGTGCCAGCTTGACTCACAAGCTGTGTGCCGCCCTCCTGCCCTCCTCTGCAGTCAAAATCAGCCCCATCAAGGACACCGCATGCTCGGAGCCCGGCTCCTCTGTGTATTCGTACAGCAGCATCACGATATGGGGGCACTACGTGAAGACAGACCTCATTGCGACGCGGCTGGACACCACACCAAGCAATCTCACCAGGTGGGGCCCAGAGCTGGTGTGGCCGGGTAAGGTGGAGGCTACGCAGGAGTTGAGATGGTTCGCACGGCCTTGGGGTAGTGCACTGATAGCAAATCGACCTGTCACACCTTCCCGCTGCAGCTCCTACCTGCTGACGATTGCACCAAACACTGTCACTACCGGCGTTGCTGACGATGTCACTGTGTCGTACTGGCCGGTCACGACAGACGTGTCCAAGGCCGCCGACGCCACAAACTCTACCGCGGTAAGCTGGCTGGCCATGCTCTGGTTTGGGTCTTAAGTGAACACCGCACTCCTGGAGTAAATGCCAAGTGCTGCAAAATTAATGCATGCCAGTGCTGACTGCCAAGCCTGCCCTGCCTCTCCGCTGTTGCCTGCAGGTGTGTAGCGGCACGGCCACCGTGGTGGGCAACACAGTGGTTGGAGTGCCAACATCGGCTGTCGCCTGCCCAGCAGGCAGTTATGTGGATGCGGGTATCGCCGCCGGCTGCCTCCCCTGGTGCGCTGGGTGCCGGGCTCAGCCTGGTGCATGAGCACAGCAGTGCGGGCGACAAGCGCGGGTGGGAGGGAGGGCCTTACTTTCAGGTGCCGGTTGGCAGGCCAACCCGACTCCCCTCCCTCTCCTTCCCCCCTCTGCCACTTGCAGCCCGGTGGGCAAGTTTTGCACCAGTAGCACCCAAGCTACACCCTGCGATGCAGGTGAGGGCGGCAGGGCATTGTATTTCTGTTGTTTATGGCAGCAGAGCGCACAGTGCTGAGATGATGGACCTGCGCTGCCTGCTGCCTGCTTGGACGCTCACCTGCCTGCCGGCCCTCCCATCTTGTGCATCTGCTGCAGGCGAATTCCAGCCCCTCCTGGGCCAGACTTCCGACACCTGCCAGACGTGCAGCTCCGGCTACACCTCCTACGCCGGCGCCGACTACTGCACCATACCCTACGTGGACACCACCTGCAGCAATGGTGCGAGCGCGGGCCCCCTGGCCATCTTGGCACCCCAGCCCACAGCTCTGCAGCAAAGCTACAATTCAGTTTACGAAAGCATTCGTTCCCTCCTGCCGCAGGGCAAGAGTACGACCCAGAGAAAGAGACATGTGCCCAGTGCCCCGCGGGCATGAAGCGCAATGTGACGCTTGAGGACTCATGCGTGCCCTGGTGAGCCCGGCCGCGTCTCCTGCATCCGCCACCTGTCCACCTCAGCAGCCGGCTTGCAGCATTGCTGTGCTTGGGAGCCACCGCTGCCCATCGATGCCCAACCCGCGACGCGTCCCGCAAGCCCAACTCCCACCTCTTCTTCACTTGCGCAGCGAGCCCGGCTACTACTCAGCGGCCGGCGCCGCCAGCTGCACCAAGTGCCCCGTCAACCAGTTCTCCCCCGTGTATGGCCTGGGTGAGCGGCGCTGGTGCGGCCGTAGTGTGCTTGTTCGAGGCAGGCCACAGGGATGGTTGGCCAGCCCAGCCGCCACCGGAGTGCCCCCGACCCTGTGGAAACTGAGTGCACCCGTTCCTGCCCCACCTCCCCGCGTGTGCGCTTGCAGCTGAGCGGTCCACAGACGTCCTGAAGTGCATCTACTGCCCCACTGGGAGCGTGGCGGTTGACGACAATGACGTGGACGGCCAGCTGGGCTCCACCAGTTGCTTGCCCTGGTGAGTTTATGGGGCTCGCGGCTGGGGTGCAGGGCTTGGCAGGCGGGTCGTGCTGGCCTGGCTGGTGTGAGCACAGTGCAGTCAGGGTTCATGCAATCAAGCATCCTGACGCCATCCCTTTTCCGGCTGGCTTTCCTCCACCTGCTGCAGCAAACCGGGGACGTATGCAGCCAAGGGCGAGGGTGAAAGCTTCCACACCTGCAAAGATTGCCCCGAAGGCTACTTCCGCTCCGGCTTCGCCTCCTCTACCAACAACGTCTGCCGGATGATTCCCGCCGGTGAGGTGCTGCCACATGCCCTGGCACCACTGCTTCACCACCCCTTCTTGCGTTCCACCAACCATGCCTATGCAACTGCGGCACTCCTGCATTGTCAACATCACTGCTGCATCACATTCGCACGGCCCCACACTCGCCTCTGCTGCAGGGTACAAGGAGAAGAGCCGTACTGACACGGAGTTCGACCGAGCGGAGATTGTGCCATGTGGCAAGGGCGAGGTCTCCTTCTGGACTGGGACTGGCCCGTACACCCGCACCCCTGCCAACAGTGCGCAGACGTGCCAGGCGTGCACCGCCAACACGTATGCGCCGCGCACAGGTGCGCCGCGACTCGCCCCTCTTACCGTGTGCCAGCTGGGCGCCACCCCTGCCGCCTGTAGCGCTTTGCTCCTTCTAGCCCTGCCACCATCCGGCACCAGACCCACATGCCTGAACTTTCCACCCCCGCTGTGCACTTGCAGGCATGGCGGCCTGCCTGCCCTGCCGTGCGGGTACGTACCCAACAAAGAGCAGCGATGCACTGCCGGGCAACGACCAGTGCTCGCTCTGCACCGGCAACACATACCGTTCGGCATCCAGTACCAGGTGGGCCTGTCCTACCAAGTTTGTGGCGCTCCGGCTGCCCTGCTTGTGCACTCCGACGGGCCCCGCGGATCTGATGTGATGGTGCCTCCCTTGCCTCCCTTGTCTCTCTGCAGTTCAACTTGCGTGGTGTGCACAGCAGGGCGCGAGGTGCAGCCCAGCAGCCGCTCCCTCTGCGAGCCCTGGTGAGGCGGGGTGTGTGCCCACGTCTGGGGCGGCAGCTGTGCACGGCTGCAAGTGGCTGTGCGCCCACCCCTGCATATGCCTGACATAGAGCGAGCAGCCGCATAAGACTGGTTGCCCAACCCTTGCGTCCTGCAGTGATGCCGGGCATTTCATGCCTGACAACTCCACGACTCCCGGCACTGACCTGAGCAAGCCAGCAAACGCCAGCAGCTGCTGGGCTTGCCCGGTGCGTCCCCCTGCTTGTGCCGCCTGCCCTCCTGCCTGAGCTAACTGCGCAAGACCAAGCGGCCATATACATGCAGCCTGAATGCCAGGCTGAGTTAGCCCTTTTGCTGCTGCGGTGCAGGTCAACACATACCAGCCCAGAACCGGCGCGGCCGGCTGCATCAACTGCCCGGCGGGCAGCAGCACCCAGGACGTGGGCAACGCTGAGTGCACGGCCTGCCCCCTGGGCTACTACTCGCCCAGCGCAGGTGCGCTCAGCCCTGGGCCCCGTACTTCCCCCCTCTGCCACACCCTCGCTCGTGCCCCGTAGTTGCAGTTGCTGGCATTTTGTGCCTCCCAACCAGAGTACCCTGTCCACCGCCTCCCCTGGTTGCAGCCTCGGTGTGCCTGGAAGCTCCACGTGGCACATACGTGAACCGGACCGGCGCCACCTACTTCATGCCTTGGTGAGCAGTGCCGCTGACGTCAGCATGTTCTCACTGCTGGCACCGCCTCAATCTACATATTAAAGTGGTGCCACCCGCTGACGCTGTGTGCCTGCTGCCACCCTGCCGCAACGCAGCCCCAAGGGGACCTACTCGAATGTGGTGGCCGCAGACGAGTGCGAGCCGTGCGCCCCCGGCCAGTACAGCAACACGGCGGGGTCCACGCAGTGCAAGGTGAGCGCTCTTTCGGTTCTACGGTTGCCCTGCTGCATGGCTGGCCTGCTACTGCCCCGCCCTGGCTCCTCATGCTGCCCCTGCATGCGTTTACCTGACCTTGCTGCGCACGCCTTCTGCCCTGCAGCCCTGCCCTGCGGGCACCGCCTCGGCAGGCATGGCGGCGACCTGCTTCTCCTGCCAGCCCGGCTACTCGTCGTCTTCTGGCTCGGGCGCCTGCAGCCCCTGGTGAGGCTCAGCCGGTGGCGGCCTGGCTGGCCCCTGCCGTGCATGCGGTTGGTTTGCTGCGCACCGTGGCTGCACTTGTGCAACAAATGCTGAGCAGCCGTCTTTTGCTGCCTCTCCGGATTGCAGCAAGCCCGGCACCTACGCATCGGTGGCCCGCTCCGCTGCTTGCTCGCGCTGCCCAAGGGGTCACCAGTGCCCCACCCCCGCCATTCGGTGAGCCTGCCACGGCTTGCTTGGGGGTGCTTCATCGCGCTTGCCAGTTCATCTGTGTGCTGGTGGCGTGCTGGTGCTGTGACAACTGCGCTCTGCACGGCCTCGTCATCCGCACGCCTTGCGCTCACCCCCCTCCTGATGTGCAGCACCCCCCAGCCGTGCCCGCGAGGCTACTACTCAAACACAGACGGCGCCCGGCTGTGCCTGCCCTGGTAAGTCTGTTCGGAAGCACAGTAAATGTGTGTGCAAGCAAGGTGCAGCCCACGGACCTGCACCGGCCCATGCTACGCTTGCATGCAGCAGCCATGCTGTCTGACCTGCCGCTGTCTCGCCCCTTGTCCGTTTGTCCCGTGCAGCCCGGTGAACACCTTCCAGAGTGCAACCGGACAGCGGCAGTGCACCATGTGGTGAGGATGAGCAGCAGCTGCCTCCTTGACTGCTGCATTTCAGCAATGTTGGTGCATGCGCTTGCCTCTGTGACTTGCGTGCCGCGTGCAGCTCCACGTGCACCTCCACATGGCAGCAATGCTGACCTTGCGTTCCTGGCCCCACTGCCATGCAGCGCAAGCGGTTACTCAACGCGCGGCTTGACAGGGCAGTCAAGGTGCCAGCCGCTGCGCACAACAACAGTCACCAGGCGACTCCTGCAGTAGCCGCCGGCCTGGCAAGTGTTTGTAGTAGCAACTCTCTCCCTGCACGTGAAATTTTTTGTCAGTATCAATTTCCTCCCAACTGCTGCACCACCGGAGAGTCTTTGCCACCCTGCCGCAACAACCCTGTGCTCCAGCTATCCCCCATCTAGACTGTTTGCATCATAGACCAGCCGCTCCCACCATCATAGACAGACGCATTTGACGGCTCACCCGCTCACGCATCAATAAACGCTTTTTGCTTGTTTTCAAATGTTTGCAATCTTCTGCGAGCCCCCAAATAAACTCACTCGCCACGTGCTCGAGTGCCGCCGAAGTTCGCCGCAAGGCATGCGCCATCAGGCCCCGCCTCTGTTGAACGCCCCCCGAGGCGGCGTCTGTTCACTGCTTCCCCACCAGCCTGTAGGGCGTGCATTTGCCCCGTCATGCTGTAACTTGAATGCAGCAAAGTGTTCAGAGAGCGCAGCCACTGCAGTTGTGAGGGGCATCTCTGGCTGCCTGGCTGCCGCCTGAGCAGGTCGGGTGTGCAGGCAGGGTGGTGGGCCTGCCATTGCCCTGTGGGCAGCAGAGTCGGGCTGCATGCCTGGTGTATCAAGGACTGACCCACTGCGCAGTGCCCATCTTACCCGCCTTTTCACCTGTGCAAAGTCTCGCAAACAAATGATCCCATGGTCTTGCTCGAGTGCTGCTGAAGTTACGTTGCCATGCGCCGCTTCGGGCCCCTCCGCCATCACTGTACGCACGCCCTTGCTGAGGGACCGCTTCCCTCCAAACCTGTCCAGCGTGAATGCTGCATCTCGGTTGCAGTGCGTGCACAAGGCACAGGCCCATGGGCAGGCGCAGCAGGCGGGTGCCATTGGACGACGGCAGGCGGTCTCCGTGGTTTGCTGCCCCAACAACCTGACACTGCTGATGTCAATAGACCAAACGGTTGCTGCTGAGGTATGTCGTTGTAGCCCTTCCCACCAGCAGCTGAGGTGCCCCGCCGCGGCTGGGCCCTGCCGCCCCCGCGGCCCTGCCGCCCCACCTCCAAATGCCTCCTGGCAGCCAGACCGTGCAGCCAGGCGGGGGAAAGAGCCCACATACATCCTCCCCGAGTGCATGTGTACAAGCAACAGGCGGCCCGGCTGCTCAGTGCAAGGGAAGATACTGGGGCAGGTCCACATGAGGCAGGGTCTGTAGGAGCTGCTGGCCCCACCGGAGGGGGTGCCGCGTCGGCGGCGCGCGGCGGATGGCCGACCGGCGGGACTCCAATCGTTGTGAATACGCTGTCAAGCAAGGGGAGACAGGCAGAGGGCGCTTCCGGGGGCCTGGCAGGCGGGGCGCCCCCGACCCGGAGCTGCGCATCCCAGCTCCCTGGCCGGGTCGGCACCGTGACGGCGAAACTGGCGCCGCTGCGGCACTCCAGCAGCGTCTAGATCATCCAAACACGCGTCCCAGACCAGTCTCCCCTCCCCGAGCGCAGCTTGCAAGCAGTGGTGATGGCGCTGCAGCCACCTGGGCTTTGAAGCGCGCCCCTGCAGCCCCTCGGCGACCTAAGACAGCCCCCCACAACGATTTCCAGCAGCCAGCAAGCGGCACCGCCGCCGCGGGAGGCGCCCAGCGCCCTCCCCACGCGGCCCCGCCCCAGCCAGCGCTTGCACGCCTGTGGGCGGCGCGGCAGCGGGATGGCGGCACGCAGTGGCGTGGGCAGGGCAGCGCTGGCGCTCCTGGCGCTCGCGCTGCTGGCCTGCTCCCCGCAGCTCGCCCAGGCCCAGACTTGCACTGAAGGTGGGTCTTGGAAACCTGCAAGGGTGGGGATGATCGTTGGAGCGCGTTGCAAGGCGGCTGGGGAGCCTGCAAGGGTGCCGGGCGCGGCTTGCCGCCGCCGCTGCCGCCGCCCGGTGGCTGGCGGCGCCCTCCGCCCTTGCGGGCTCTTGCTGTGCTGCCCTGCTGCTGCCTTGCTGCTGCCTGCGTTTGGGCTATGAGTGCTGGAGGGTGCTGGGGATGTCTGTTGAGTTGCTTGGCCTGGGTTACGGCCAGGGAGCATGCGGGGTGGTGGCCGGCTCCCTACCGCCGCTCCCCTGGTGGAAATGGGTGTCGGGGCTAGGCTGCCCGCTGATTAGCGTGCTGCCTGAGGGCTGGTAGCAGAGGTGGCAGTGTGCTTCTCCGGGACAATGTATGTGAACTACTAGTGGTCAAAGTACATTTGCTGCTAGCGAATTGTTTCTTGTCCATCTGGAGCTGCTGGGCCACTGATGTGGGCCCTGATCTGCAAGTGTAGGGTGCGACTCGTGCAGCTGCTGCACCTGACCAGCTTCCTCCTTCATCTCACTCACAGCAACTTGCCGGCACCCCCATCCCAAATGCAGATAGCGAATGCAATGGCGGCGCTGGAAAGTGCTGCAATGGTGTTTGTGTGACTTTGGACGGCGGCGCATACGGCGCCAATTGCTGCGGCAGCTCCTCCCCCACCACCTGTCTGGACGACCTGGTCTGCAGCACTACCTCTGGCCCTGGCGTCTGTCGCTGCCGGCCAGGTGCGTTTGGCGAATGTGTGCCGCCAGCTGGCAATGGCGGAGATTGAGGTGGGATGTCGCGGCCCCGCCCACTCCCACACCTCGGCTGCAAAGCTATAACTCGGCCTGCCTTTTTCCCTGCAGGGCAAGAGCCAGATGCCGAATCAGGCACATGCGTGCCTTGGTAAGCTCAGCTGCACGACATGCGTGGCTGGCCCAACTTGGCCCAACTTGGCTGGCAACTTGGCTGGCCGGCCCTGGTGCTCCCTGCTGAGAAAGCACCCTGCTCTTGCAACTCACTCCTGCTCTCTGTGCTGCACCTGCCCCGCAGCCCGCCGGGCTACTACTCGACAGATGGCACCCAGTGCCAGAAGTGCGACTTGGACAAGTTCTCACCTGCCTGGGGCTGGGGTGAGCATCGTGCAGAGATGTGGGAGGGAGTTCAGTGGTGAAAGAGGTGAATGGCCAGCTCATCTGCCAGCAATGCCCATGCACACTCCACCGGGGCTCAAAACCATACCCCTCCCTCCCTGGCTGCCCCTTTGCCCCGCTTGCAGCCCAGTGCGTGGCCTGCCCCGTCGGCAGCGAGGCACTTGACGATAATGACGCGGTCGGCCAGCAGGGCTCCACCAGCTGCTTGCCCTGGTGAGCTTACGCGGCTGGGGTGCGGGGTCTCAGCAGGCGGGTGCCTGGCAAGGTCGCACGTCACATGCCAGTGCTCGAGAAGGAAGCCCACTTCTGCTGGACTGTTGTCCCCTGCAGTAAGCCTGGTACGTACTCAAAATCCACTACTGTTGGCTCAGACACCTACCGCATCTGCGAGCCATGCGCGGATGGTTACTACCGCCCCGGCTTCGCCTCCCCCACCAACAACGATTGCATCAAGATCCCCGATGGTGGGTCGCCGGGGATGCTTGGCCGAGCTGCACTTACCGCTGTCTGGGTGCTGGTTGATGGGTTGTCAGCTGCCTTCTGAACGAAAAGAAAACTAAACAAGCAGACCACAACCCAGATCTCGCCGTGCCCGCCTGCTGCAGGGAGAAAGGAGAAGAGCCGTAGCACAACGCAGTACGACCGAGCCGAGATTGTGCTGTGCGACAAGGGCGAGGTCTCCATCTGGAACGGTGGAACCCGAACACCTTCTAACCCGGAGCTGTGCACGGCGTGCACCGACGCCAACTACGCCCAGCGCATAGGTGCGTGCGAGCCCAGTGCCGCTGGCAAGGGTGCACGCTCCACAGATTGCTCGCCCTGCGCTGCACAGCGCAGCTGCGGCCTTGCCGCGCCACTTTCTGGACAACACTGCCGCACTCCCTCGTGCTTTCAGGCATGAAAGCGTGTGCGGTGTGCCCCCGCGGGACAGCAGCCACCAAGAGCTCGGAGTCGCTGCCTGGCAATGACCAGTGCACCCCATGCACCGGCAACACATACCGCAACGCGACTGACACCACGTGGGCAGGGTGGCAGCGTGGGCAAGAGTGCATGCTGTGCTGGCTGCCGCACGTCCAATGGCCGAGTGGTTGGCGGACCCACGCCCTGCAGTGCTCACTGCTCTGCCTTGCCTCGCACGTGTTCGTTGCAGTGGCAAATGCACCGTGTGCAATGCGGGGGGTGAGACATCTCCCAGCGGCAACACGCTGTGTGTCCCCTGGTGAGGCCGGGTGGCAAGGCTGGGCTGTGCCTGAAGCTGGGCCACAGGGCATTGCTGGCAGCACATGCGGCAGGCAGGCAGGCACTTGTGGTTGCTCATCACATGGCATGCCGCTCAATCTACAACTTCCCTGCTTCACCCTGCCCTGCAGCGACGCCGGGTACTACATGCCCGACAATGCAGGAGGCACCAGCACAAGCCTGCCGGCAAACGGCAGCACCTGCCTGCCATGCCCGGTGCGCCTCGGTGGACCCCAGCTCGCTTGAGCCCAGCCCCCAAACACTGCTCAGAGCGCGGCGTAAGGCGGTGGCCAAGCGCGCACCTGCCCCTGCATGTGGCATCCACGCCACTGATTTTTGCCTCGATGTACGCCATGATTGCAGGTCAATACATACCAGCCCAGCACTGGTGCGACCGGCTGCATTAACTGCCCCGCGGGCAGCAGCACCCAGGACGTGGGCAACGCGCAGTGCAGCCCCTGCCCCGTGGGCTACTACTCGCCCAGCGCAGCCGTACCGTGCGTTGGCGCCCCGGCTGGCACCTTTATCAACGTCACGGGGTCCAAGTTGTTCACTGCATGGTGAGGACACCTGCTGCTGATCGCCGGGCGGGCACGACATGCCGACATGCATGCTGCTGAGCTGGTGGCTGCGGCAGCAGTGTGCAGGGTCTTACTGTACCGCACGTGTTCCTGCCCCTGCAGCCCAAAGGGCACTTTCAGCAATGAAGTGGGAGCATCTGAGTGCGAGCCGTGCGCAGCCGGCCAGTACAACAACATCGAGGGAGGGCGGATTTGCAAGGCAAGCCAGCAAACCGTTGAACTCGAAGGGGCTTACCTGTGCACCTGGTCCTGGTCAAACTTGCAGACACATGCCCTGCATGGCTGAGCTCCAGTCCCAACCGCCGCCCTGCCTGCCGTCTGTGCCTGCCCGCAGTCGTGCCCCGCTGGCACCTACTCCAACGGCGGCGGCGCCCCCACCTGCAAGCAGTGCAACGCGGGCTTCTACTCTGCGCCCGGCAGCGGCTACTGCAGCCCCTGGTGAGCTGCCCGCCCGTCCGCCTGGCTGCTGGTGGAGCTGCTGGGCTGCAGCCCGCGTTTGGCTTACTGGCGGCAGGCAATGCTGCTGTTTGGCTGTGCTCTGCTTCCCAGCAGTGATTCCAACCGTGCCCTCCCTAATGCTCCCGAACTCCGCTGTCGCAGCAAGCCGGGCTTCTTCGCCTCGGGAAACCGCAGCGCCAACTGTGCAGCCTGCCCCAGGGGCCACCAGTGCCCCACCATAGCCACCAGGTGAGCATGGGTTGCACTTTGCTTGCACCCGGATGTCTCATGTTGAGAGTGTGAAAAGGACCTGCATTGTCGCGTGCTCCAACCCTGTGCATCCGGTTGACCCGCGCACTGCACTGCACCTGGTGGTTGCCGCAGGTCCCCCCAGGCGTGCCCTCGGGGCTACTACAGCAACCGGGACGGCCTGCGGCTCTGCCTGCCTTGGTGAGTGTGCGGATACGGATGCACGGGTTGCCGGGCCAGGGGTGCTGCGGCGCAGCACTGGTTGGTGCCGATTGGCTTCACACGCTGGGATGCCTCGCTAAGCATGCCTCACTGAGCGCATTGCCCTGCTCCGCCGCCCGCCTGCAGCGCGGTCAACATGTACAGCAATTCGACGAAAGCCACGTCATGCGTCATGTGGTGAGCCCCGCCGCTGGCTGGTGTGCAGGCCGGCACAGAGATTGAAGGCTGGGGCAAAGGAGCAGTCAATGTTGCGGTCGCAGGCCTTGCACCTGCCGGCTCCTGCTGCCTAGTCTAAGTCCGGTCTAGTTTGGCAGCTGAGTGCTCCCTTCCTGTCCCTGCCCCCCTACTGGTGCAGCCCCCAGGGCTACAGCACGCGCGGGCTCACGGGGCAGTCGACTTGCCAGCCGCTGGCGCGCACCGGGCGCAGGCTGCAGCTTTGACCAAACGCTTAACTTCCGTTTTTCCCCTGTGACCTAATAATGCCAGCAGCCCTCCCCTTGCTGCTGCTGCTGCTGCCTCTTGCTTATATTGATGGACCCATCGCCCGATAGCTCAATTCCGCCAGGTCAGCCCCACACATCAGCCCCGCACCCGTCACAGCAAGGTCCTTGTCTGTACTTGCCGCTTGTTCTTGTTGCCGAGTCGCTAGTTTGCCAGCTAAATGCCCTTCGCTATTCGTTCATTGTTGCACTCCTCACGCACGCACTGCATGTATTCTTTCCAGCTCCGACTCCCCACTTCAATACGCATTGACGTATCAGCCAGAAGTGTAACTCACTGGCGAGTGCACTCAAGCCTTGGCAGCAAGAGGGTGAGTAGTGGATGGGGGCAGAGAGCCGCACTCCCAGCAGCACTTTGTTCCATTCTGCTTGTCTGCTTGCTCGCTCTGCCACATTGTGGGCACGGCCTTGCCCCCACCAATGGCATAAGGCCCGACCAGTGGGCCACAGCCAGTGCCGCTGGCATTGCCCACCTAGGCATCCTTCATTGGTACCCGCTTGCCTGGTTGATGGGTGTTGGCCGCTGGGCCTGGCCCGTCTGCTCGCATGCCCTGCAAAAAAGCGTGTAATGCTAGCCTGATGTCTTTGCAGCATGCACTCCTGTTGTTTAGCAAATTGATAGATGCAACATGTTTGGCTTGCGTGGCAAGGCCTGGGGCGGGCCATGCTCGCTGCTTGCCACCACCTGGAGTGTGGTGGCGCCAGCCCATGACAGAAGGGGCGCACCGCTTCTCCAGCCAATTCCCGAGGCCAGGGACTGTGATTTGCATACAGAGGGTGCATGGCTCATTGCATGGCTCGTCTGTGAGTAGTTCCGCAACCCAACATCTGCTGGCCATGCATGGCGGCGCCGCCGCTCTGCCGCTGTGGCCCAAAGGCAAGGGCCTCCAAGCACCAGCACGTTTTTACCGTTGCGGAGAGCACCTGCCAAGCCTCAGCAGCGGTCGGCAGCGCCGCACAAGCAGCGGCGACCGCCGGCGCGCTCACAGTCGGCTTGCTTGGCCGCTCCTGCGGTTTCTACAGATTTGCAAACGGTCCACCAACACGCTAAATAAGCAAGCAGGCGAGCCAGGGCCCTGGCTGCCGCCGCCGTGGTGGGCGCCGTCTTCCGTGCGTCTGCAGCGGCTGGCTTCCCTGCCACCACCTTGTGCAGTGATGCTGAATGTCGTGGCAGTCGACCGCCCGCCTCTTTTTGCCGCCGCTCACCGCCGCCGCCGCCGCCCTGCCGCCCACCTGCAGGTTGCACTCAGTCGACCCGCCTTGATGGGCCACGGCATGCAGGCTGTGGGCGGTGCACGCGTCCACATGCTGGGCCGGCTGTTCCGGCTGGCGGCAGCTTGCCCCAGCCCTGCCACTCCTGTGCTCCCGGCCTACCAGCGGGCGCCCCTGCGGGCTTGGGCCGCTGCGGTTAGCAGCGCTGCCGACCTGGGCAGCAGGCAGCCTGGCAGCACTGCAGCAGCTGCCAGCAGCCCAGGGGCAGCAGGTGTCAACGCATTTGATGCGGCAAGCCTGCCATTGCCTTTGGACCCGGCCGAAGAGCAACCCAGCGAGGGCCAGGGCGCCCCCGGGCTTCCACGCAAGGTGGGCAGCGAGGCGGCAGAGGCGGGCGGCACGGGCGCGTTCCAGCGCCTGCCCATGGTTGCGCCCAGCAAAGAGCTGCTGGAGTCTGCGGTGCGGCGGGCGGCGCGGGTGCCCTACAACAAGAAGTTGAAGAACGAGGCGCAGAAGGCGAAGAACAGGCAAGAGGGACGGCGGGTGTGTGGGGAGGGGTGGGCGTGGTGTGCAAGGGAAGCCCGCTGAATGCAATGCAATACCCGCCCGGAGTTGCTCCTAGTGGCATCTGGTTGCTGCAGACCACGGAGCTTCCATCTGGCGGCTCACATGCAACAGTCCGAGCCCACCCGCCCACCCAGCCCGCCACCTGCCCCCTCCTGCAGGGCCGCCCGTGCGCTGGACACGCTGATGAAGGAGCTGTGCGTGCCGCTGGGGGCCTACATCAAGGGCTTCCCCACGCCCTCCCGGCTACACCCCTTTGAGCGCGCGCTGCTGGAGCTGACTGTGGGGGCGGGCACCTATGAGCGGGTGCTGGCGCGCGTGGAGGCCCTGCGCCGCTCCACCGTGGAGGTGCGGGGGAAGGGTGGATGCATGTTGTGGCGTTACAAGCTTGCACGTATTCCTGCAGGCGTCACAGCAACTTTGTGCTACGCCTGTAGCGGTCTGCATGGGGGCTTGTGTGCACGTATGTACAACCGCACCGCACCTGCCCACAGCCGCCACTGCCGCCCAGTGCAGGTGGGCAAGGCATATGCGACGCGCGCGTCTCGGGCCGCCAGCAAGAAGGAAGCACTGGCACTGCAGGAGGAGGGGTTGGCGCGCCTGCAGGCCGTGTTCAGCCGTGGCAGCTACGCGGGTGAGGGGCTTGGGGGATGTAGGGTGGGGGCCTGCAAGTCATGTTTGCAGGTCCCAAGTGCAGCCGGGCAGCACGCTTGGGTTTGATGTTCGTGTGATGCCAGCATAGCGTTTGTGATGCCAGCATAGCGTTTGCTTCCTCATCACCCTTCCCGCCACCCTGCAGACTCGCCTGCCCCACCCATTGCCCCCTTATTGCCCTCTGCGTACCACGCTCACCCACCCCCTGCCGCAGTGGATGAGCTGAAGGATGTGGCCAAGAGCCTGCGCCGCCTGCCGGTGGTAGAGCCGCACCTGCCCACGGTGCGGGTCCGGGGCTGCTGCTGGGGCTTGTGCTGGTGCTGACTGGTGCTGGCTGCTAGTGCTTCTGTTACTGAGGCATTTGGCCGCTGTGCAGGGTGCGGCCCAACCTGCTGCCATGTTTGCCCATGCTGTGGACAGCTGGCACTGTGCACCTGGCTTGCTGTCTTTGCTGCCCTCACGAGTGAGTGCAGCACACAGTGCGAGCAGCGTTGCTGCTGTGCTTGGCTGGCTTGCAGCTGCCTGCACGCTGCTGGCTTGAACCGCGGTGGGCACGCCGCATTTCAATCAGATAGCCTGCTGGCTGCCGCTGCACCATCCCGCTCAATCACCGCCCTCTGCCTGCCCACCCACCCCCCCTGCCCCAGGTGGCGCTGGTGGGCGCGCCGAATGTGGGCAAGTCGTCGCTGGTGCAGCTGCTGTCCAGCGGGCTACCAGAGGTGCAGAACTACCCCTTCACCACCCGCAGCATCAAGATGGGCCACTTTTACGTGGCGGGGCGGCGCCACCAGGTCACGGGTGCGTGGGGAGTAGGGTAGGACTGGGTGTACGGTGCCCAGAAGCGCTCTAGGTGGTGCCCTCGCTGAGCTTGAGCAGTTGTTTGTCCATTCTGCTGCGGCTGCTGTCGCTGCTGTAGCTGGTTCTCAGACAACCACTTCCATTGTAAGCAGCCAGTCCCCCGGCCCTCTGCACCGGCAGACACGCCCGGCTTGCTGAACCGGGGCGAAGATGAGCGCAACGCCATGGAGCGGCTGACGCTGGCGTGCCTGCAGCACCTGCCCACCGCCGTGCTGTTTGTGGCTGACCTCACCGGGCAGTGCGGCACGGGCGTGGCCGACCAGTGGCGCATCAGGTGGGGGTTGGTTGAGGGTGGGTGGGTGGAGGGGTTGCTGGCGCTCCTGTCACCGTTTGCTGGTGGTAGCGCTGCCGCTGCCTGCTGGTCTGCTGCGCTGTTTTGACATCATGACGGTTGGCCATCGCAGCAGCATGCAGCTCGGTTCAAGGCAGCAGGTGGTGCTCCATCAAGCCTGCCCTGCCTGCACACTGTCCAGGCAGGAGCTGCGGCACCGCTTCCCGGGCAAGCCCTGGGTGGACGTGCTGTCCAAGGCGGACCTGCTGGGGGAGGAATTTAATGCGGCAGACCGGCTGGCAGAACAAGCAGCAGGAGCAGCGGCAGCAAGCCAGCAGCAGGGTCAGCTTGAGCAGCCGCATTCGCCTCCGCAACCTCCTGTGCGGCAGCAGGTGCCCGTTGCCGACGCGGTGCAGTTTGCGGCAGCGCTGCCCGCGGCCCTGCGGGTGAGCAGCACCAGCGGCGAGGGTG
>RRZL01000079.1:1025862-1041595 GCA_006782975.1 Chlorella sp. Dachan | reverse complement strand
GGTTGCGTCTGATGGGGGCAGAAGATGCTAGGGATGGGGATGAAGGTCGCCTGGGCAGGACAGGCCGAAAAACAACAGAAAACAACGTGGGGTTGCTGCCCTCCGGGCCCACCTTGCTGGTCTCGCTGCTTCTTGTGGCAGTCCTTGGCGATGTGTCCCTTCTTCTTGCAGTAGTAGCAGGTGCGGGTCTCCTGGGTGCGTCGCCCGCCGCTTGGGTTGCCGCCGCCGTGTCGCCCGCCAATGCCAGCGGGGTCTCGTGCCGTCAGCGCCGCATCCATGATGGGTATGCTCTTACATCGGAGCGTGGGGGCATGGTGCGCTCCACTTGGGCACGCTGCTCGGCTTGGAGCAGCTTGGGCAGAATGTCCTCCAGGCTCAAGTCGCCGGTGGTTGTGGTCTCAAGCACCGTGACCACCGTGTCGTAGGTGGCTGGCAGTCCAGCCAGCACAGACCAGGCGACCTCCTGGTCTCCCACAGTGTGACCTGCCGCACTTAGCTGGTCTTGCAGGTCCTTGGCGCGTGCCGCGTACTTGGTCAAGGGCTCGGTCGGGCCCATCTTCAGCTGGGTCAGCTCCTTGCGTAGCTGCAGCTTGCGAGCGTTGCTCTTGGCTTGGTAGGTTGACTCCAATGTCACTGGCTTCACGAACCATCCTGCGGTGATCCTGTGGCGGTCCCACCCGCCGTGGGACTGCTGCTGCCCATCCTACCGAGTCCCGCAGTCCCACCATAGGGGTGGACAGTCCTGCGGGTCATCCTGCCGGGGCCCCTCAATCCTATCCAGTCCTACCTCTGTTGGACGGTCACAAGCCCACCATCTGCGCCTTTGGGGCCATTTGCGTGACGCCTGGTGGTGTGCTTGTGACTGGCAAGCGGCTGCACACTAGGAAACCCACATTGCATGCATGCTTCCTTACGCCAACCCATTCACCCTTCATGCTTACATCCACATGCTTCCCACATTGCATCACAGGTTGTAACGTGCGGAAAATATTTTATTCTACTGCTTCCTTGCCCGCTTTGCCTTGTGGGCCGCTCGGGCCGCTTCCAGCATCTCCAGGTAACTGTACTCGTCCTCACTGTCTTCCGAGTCGGAACCCTCCGATGGTGCATCTGTGGTTCACAAGAGGAAGCAAATAGTACTTGTGAACAGTGTGCCAACTAAATAATGCGGGTTGCAACACCAACCATTCCATCCACTTCTCTCCTCACCGCTCTCGTCCTTGTCACTGCCGCTGCCGCCGCCAGTGGAGCTGCCGCTGCTGGCCTCCTCCCCACCATCAGATGGAGCCTGCATGAAGCGTGAGCACGTTCCTTCCATTCTTCACTTCCGGATCGGCGCTGTGGCTGGTTCACTCAAGGCACACTTCCAATCCCTGGAACGATGCGTTGGTGTCTTACCTCTCCGCCTGCTGGCTCGCCCACATCTGCTCCTTGAGCCTGCCGCAGCTGCACCAGCTGCTCCTCAAATTCGTCCATGGTAATGCCGTAGAAGGAAAGCAAGCCGTGCAGCCATACATTTGCGCTGCTTGGGGCTCCAAACGCCTGCAACATTGATTCGGTGCACTTCAGCTACGGTGTTATTTGGTTTGTTGTCGTGACCATGGCAGGCGTTACCTGCAATGCAGGCACCACCATTGCCGTGTGCAATCGCTCAAGCAACTCTGCGCCTGGTGTCAACTGCAGAGCTATCTCCCGGTTGCACCCACTCACCATGAACGCCAGCGCCACGTGAACAAGCTCCACCACATTCGTCTGCTGCGGGCTGATCATAAAGCGCCGCTCATCCAGCCCTGAGAGTGCGGCCATTGCCAGAATGTCAGCCGTGCCACCATCAGCAGCAACAAACTTCACCCGCAACCTATCCGGAATGGCCGACTCCCACCGCTTAGCGGCCTCTCCTGCTGCCTCGACCTGCAATTGGGCCCGGGTTGGTGGCACTTTTAGTGCATCGGCATTTTTTATTAAGCTAACATTTTAGCCACATGTTCTGCAACCGCCGCACCGTCTGAGAGGCGGTAGCAGCGGCGGCAGTTGAGGCGTCGGCAATGGCGGCGTTGGCGGCGTTGGCGTTGGCGGCGGTGCTTGATTGGCCCAGCACCGCACTGAACGCGGCTGCAGTGACTTCGCGCGCCAGCTACAGAAGGTGGAGAACGTGCAAGGCGACAGGTTGAGTGGCATAGTGGGGTCCGGTCACATGTGCACCATTGCCCTGCATTTGCTCTGACCGCCACATATCACTGGTGCACATGTGACCGTTCATGCACACCTACCTCCTTCTCCACCAATTCAATCACCAGTTCCTCCACAGTGGCGTCACCGTGCTCTGCACTCATTTCCTGCAATATGTGTTGAGCAGGTTGAGACCGGGGCAACAATGCAGTCTGTGCAATGCAACACGGCTAGATACAAGGAAACAACCCTAGCCAATTGCAGAACCTCCAAATGCATATCAGACCTCTGCAACGCGTGCTCCTGCCTCTTCCGCAGCAACAAGCAGCTCTGCCATCTGGCTGTCGTCCAGCAACGTGCTGGCCCAGGTGACATCCTCGCCAAGAGCGGGCGTCAAGGCCAGCAGCTCCGCAGCGCTGTATCCGCTGTTCTCATAGTACAACACAAGCAGCCCCTTGGCGTGCTCCATCGTGCGCGCCTTGTGGGCGTCAGAGCCCGCGCTCAAGACGCGCCGCACATCATTCAGCGCCACAAACGGCCCGAGCAGCGTGCCGTCCGGGCCCCGCACCACAACTGTGCAACGCCACACATTGGAAGGATCGCGCCACGGTGCAACCATGCGCTCCTCTTCCTCCATCTCCTGATCCCTGTGTGTGGAGCAAAGCAGGGCAAGGCAGCTTAAGGAAATTTGGCTGGTCAGCTTGGAACGCAGCTAGCAGGGTGTGGCACGCATGGGTGACCGCTCACGCCTAGAACCAAATACTCCCCGCCGCACCGGTCACGCTTGTCAGCCTCAAGTGCCAGGCCGCGCAGCATCACCAGCGTCTCCTCCTCCACAAAAAGCGTGCCCTCCAAATCCAGCACCAGCCGGCTGGTGACGCCGGCTGCGCGGGTGTCGCTCGCGCGCGGGCGCTCCAGCCCGAGGCGGCGGCGGCAGCTCTTGGCAAAGTTGCGCGCCGAGCTGGCGAGGCCCTCCCGCTCCAGGGCCTCCCCTATCGCCGGCAGTGAGCTGTCGAGCGCGTACAGGCCCGGCAGGGTGGGCAGGGTGGGCACCACAGGCTGTGCCGCCCCGCCCTGGCGCAGGCTTTCGCGGATATCAACTTGCATGGCGCGTGATAATGAAGAAGAAGAACAATACTGCCAGCCGGAAGCACGCAGGAGCGATCGGAGAGGAGCATGCACACGTGTGGCATGCGGCATGGGCCGTGCGCCAGAGAGCCTCCTGGCGCCTGTTTGGCTCTTTGCTGGCATGGCCCGCACCAAGCAGACGGCGCGCAGGTCCACGGGCGGCAAGGCGCTCAAGAAGGGCGGGCGGGCCACCAAAGCTGCCAAGAAATCGGGGCCCCGGGGCAACATTCCAGTCAAGAAGCCCCACCGTTTCCGTCCCGGCACCGTGGCGCTGCGCGAGATCCGCAAGTATCAGAGGGAGTCGAAGCTGCTGATTAAGAGGGCGCCCTTCTCTCGTCTGGTGAGCCCCATGATCCTTGCCTGCTTTGTGGCATCCAGCGCCCCCGCTGGCGGCCGCCGCCGCCGCCGGCCGCTGCCNCGCCGCCGCCGCTGCCAGCCGCCACTGTTGCCATTGCCTTTGCCTCGCCGTTGTTGTTGCTTCAGTGTGCTCGTTTTAGCAAGCTGCAAGTGTCTCGTTGCCCAATTGGGTGCTTGTTTCCCGCCTTTCCACCAGGTACGCGAGATCGCGCAAGACTACAAGACCGACCTTCGGTTTACCCCTGCTGCGCTCCTTGCGCTCCAGACGGCATCAGAGGCGTACGTGGTGACGGTGATGGAGTGCGCCAACATGTGTGCCATCCACGCCAAGCGGGTAACCATCAGTAAGTTAGCAGCAACGGCATGGGGCCATATGTTGCATGCTTCTTGATTCCGTTGTACAAGCAATGTTTTGAATGCAAGCCTTGCGTCACTCCTTGCAGTGCCCAAGGACATCCAGCTGGTGCGGGCAATCTGGGGCCGCTGTGGCGGGGCAAGCCTCTACGCAGGCGGTAAATACGCCTCCGAATGCTGCAGCTAGCCCATAACCCAAATCGATGGGTGCCGGGTAACCGCTCAGTCACATGCACACCGGTTGTCGCTCCTCTGCCCCTGCACTATATTGTTGTGGTGTGCTTGTGACCAGATGTCTGCTCGTGTGCACCAGATGGGAAAGTGATTGCACGGAGCTAGCAGTTGTAGAACAAAACACAGCCGACAAAGAAAGACGGTGAATGAGACGGGTTGCACTAGCAGAGCATGCCTGCAACACATAGCCAGGCGTGGAGGGGGGGTCTAGCATATGCTTAAAGGCCGGAGGAAATGCTGTAGGGTGAGAAGAACATGTCCTGACAGTTGGGCCGGCCCGCAACACACGCAGGGCGGCACAGGTGTACGAGCTTGCAGTCAATGTTGTCCAGCAGCACGGCATAATCCCTGTGAATCCATGTGTAGCTGGGGTCGGCCCTGTCCTCCTGTGCATGCAACAACTGCCCAATGTCGTGGTTGCCCACTTCTGGCCGCCACCTGTACAGGTCGCACAGGGCGAAGCGGCACCACTCCGCCTCCCCGTCATTGCCGCCATCGCATGCGTCATGCGGCCGGCGCAGCCGCACCAGGTACTTGACCAAGGCCACATACTTCCTGCCCTGATAGGTCACCTGCACACGGTGATGGGGTGAGTGCGTCATGCATAGCCAACACTCCGCCGGAAGTGTGCGCACGTGAGTGCATGCCGCCACCATTGCCGCCACCTGTCCGGACCTGTACATAGCAGGACACCCGGCTGCGCTCCCGAGTGTTGGACGCCGTGTACACCTTGTTCTTGTTGTGGATGAAGCCGCAGTCATGCAACCACGCGTCGCACTCTTGCTCTGCAAATGCAACAACACAAGTTGTTAGTGCTCTGCTAGCTATTGTTGCATTGCCATGGCAGCGCACACCACTTTGGCACTTGTGTGCATACCTGCTTGCTCAACAGTGCCGCATCGGCTGAATGCCGTGCGGTCAGCCGGCGTCCAACCGGGCATGTCGCCAAGGCCGGCTGTCCGCATGTAACGCAGGAGGGAGTGTTGCACTACTGCCCACTGCTCCTCCGTTGGTCGCCAACCATTGAACAACAAGCCCACGTCGCCGCTTGTGTCATCGACGCCGTCGCCCTCCAGCTCTTCTCTGTTGTACGTGGGCACCCATTCGTTGAATGACTTCAGGTTGTACTCTGGGTAGATGAGCGGCATGCCTGCGTGCAGGGAGCAAAGCAACGAAAGGTTGCACATGCGCACATGACATGCAATGCAACACGCCGGTCAGTCACTGCAGGTGTGAAGCCTAGGCTGCCGGTGTGTTGGCATTGTTTTCACTGCCGGCGGGCTATCGATAGCCGTTTGCTGCAGCTCCTTGTGATGGTGTTACATGCACCGAGAACTTACGCATGAGGTCAATGTGCTCCAGTAAGAAGCGCGATATCACCATCTCGGGATGGTTGGTGGGCAGGTGCCGGGTCGGCATCTTGGTCAATTGCATTTGCGCCTCCACCCACATTTCATTATGCGCGCTGCTGTGGCCGCACCGCTCTTCTTGTACCGGCAAGCGGCAGTTCAGCTGGTGGAGGTTATACTTGCATTGCGTGATCAACACCGGGTGCTGGTAGGGACAGGGTGTGTGGGCGGTTGGGGGTGGGGGGTGGGGGACAGGCGGGGAAATGTCGTGATATGCTTCCAACTTGGTCACATGCACACCCCAGAGCCTACAAGTGGTTGCAGTGTCAGCACATGCGGTGAGCATGTGACCACGGGGATCCAACTGCCTTACCCCTTCACATATGCGCCCAATTTGCAGCAGCTCATTCGCGGCGGAAGCCCTGACTTCTGGGCTGTGGTACTCGCCAGGATCAGTGGCGTTGGCGTCCGGGCTGGAGAGCTCGCGGCGTGTGTAGTGAGCGGCGGCCCGGCGAATATGCCCCCACAGCTTCTCAGCGGGCGGAGAGAGAACGGCGCAGCCCGTGACCTTGGGTTTGGGTGGTGGGCGGCGGCGGCGGTGGTGGTTTCAACAACGGGCGTGCGGCATTGATCCATGCACTTTGGCCACATGCTGAGCGCGTACGTCCATCCCTCGCTTGAAGCACCACAAAGCCTCGTGGGGACATGTGGAGCATGGCGCCCTGCTCCATATGTTACCGTCACATTCCACTCACCTTTGGGTTGAAAATGAACTTGGAATATGTCTCCACAAACCGCACGGTGGTCTCAATGATCCAGGAGTCGACATGCTTGGTGCTCTCATACTTGCGATTGAAGTCGCAAGTGAGCACAAACTCGCCCTCGATTGCCTGCACGGGGGTGGCGGTTGTGTTAGGCATGTTGATGCATTCCGTTCTGCATTCTATACAATGTGGAACCTATAGGTCCCCTCACCTTGACAGCCCGACGAGCCGTGCGGCTCAGTGTGTAGTCAGCTAGCCGTGGGTCGCGAAGGTCCCCTTGGAAAAACACCCCCAAAATGTCCTTGACGGTGCCCAAATATAAGGCGTGATAGATTGGAAGCACTAAACTATCGTTGCGGTCCAGATAGGTGAGCGTCTTGAACGGGAGGGGGTCTCCATGGCAGCCATACTGAGTGGGCACAAAGTGAGGGTCTTCTAGCGCCGCTTTTTCAGCTACCTGTGCACGGATCACTTGATCTGCAGGGCAACATATGGAGAGTTGTTCATTTCCCCATTGCAGCTAAGTGATGCATCATGGTTATCTTTTGCTCAGTTGTGGCTGGCGGTAGGGGCGGTCGGTGGTGAGCACGGGTCACCCAGCGTTGGAGCAGGGTAGGCCCGCTGCCTACGCCATGGCCGCCTAGCCAGTGGAGCAACAACACAGAGCAACTGTTACCATTTCGCTTTAACATGTTGCCCCTAGCCCATGGGTGCACCCACCGGCATGTGAGAGGCGCCGAGCTTTATCATTCACGCCCATTTGCATCTGCTCGCCCTTCTTCACGCCGTGCGTTGCGGTCACCGGTTGGTTGTAGCCACACATAAGCTTTGCGCCGGTGCCGTGAGGGGCGCCATCAATGGCGGTCATCCAGCAGAACTGGCAGGGCAGCCATGCCGCCACGCCCTTCATTGCCTTGCACAACTTGGCACGAGCCGGCGCGTCGGCGTATATGTGGTTGATGATGACGCGGTGCACAAACGGCTGGCCGGTTGTGACCTTGCCAGCGGTCGCCGAAACGGCTGGGGTGACCAGAATCCCATCGCCTGCAATGCAAGGACCGGGCGCGCGGGGAGGCAGGGGTGAGGTGCGGTGCGGCTGGATGCAGTGTAGTGGGTAAGGGTGGTCACAGGCACACCACAGATAAACGTGATGGGATGCACGACGCTGCAACTGGTGTGCATATGTGACCAAACTTGCCTTTGGGGCCTGCCTCCTTGAGGTCTCGCAACAGAGGTTGCAAGTAAATATCCAGGTCTTCTGGAAACCTGGAGCATTGCAACACACTTGGGGGTTAGGCAATAAATTTCAACAAGGGTGCCTATTGACATGAGCAACGCTTGGCTGCGTGTCCATCACACTCACTTGGGGCCGGGAATGATGATGAGCGGCAAGTGGAAGCAACGCTTTGCCATCCCCTCCGGGCTAAGATCCTCACACCGGATGCTGACAACGCCCATGGAGTAATCTCTGAAGGAGAAAATGCTGACGAAGTCGAATCCCAAAGCATAGGGGCTGTTGGGATGGTTGCCAGAGTCAGCACACCGATAGAAAAGGTGGCCACCAAGCTTGCGCCGCTGTGCAGCGCACCGCTTGGTGGCCCGATCCAGTTTTTTGGCAGCCTTGCTTCCCCACCAAGTGCCGGCATCGTCGCATGTTCTGCAAGCAAGGACGAGATGGAGGGGTGTTTGATGGGCAGCGACCCTACCTTGTGATCACACAAAGGATAAATGTGTGCCCACCTGTGTTTGCCACGTTCGTTGGCCCACTCAGGCAACCCAAAAAGTTTGTGGATGACCTTGGCGAGGCCAAAGTAATAGAATCTCTTTGCGGGAGTGAGGGTACCATTACGGGCGCGGATGAACCGTTTTTGGTGGCAAAGTGGGCATTGGTCATTGGCATGGGCAGGCCACTCACTACGGTCGATTTTGGGGTACCTGTACCGGTCGCATGGACAAGCGTGATACTCATAGGGGCCAAGATCATCGAAACCACAGATGCGTTTGACGAGATGGAAAGACGGGGGCAAGATGTTGCCGATGGGGAGAACAACAGAGTGTAGCATGCGCAACAACATATCGAAAGCCTTGTCTTCAATGCCTTGGTTGTGTTTCCACACGACGAGTACAAACACAACTTGGAGAACAGTGCATCGGGCACCAGCATAGAGCGGGGCACCCAAGTGTTGCTTGTACCATTTGTAGGTGCGGCGGCGTCCATCTGCAGGGGCGTGAAGGATGAGTCGACGTGAGGGATAAGGTCAATCTAAACTGGGGTGAACCATGCACCTGTCCTCCCATCCATCGCAGGCAAGCACATGCCTGTGGCTGGATCATCATCACTTGCGTCTGACTCTGCAGAGCTGTCATCGGGCGAGCTGTGATCAGGGGAGTTGTATCCTGGGTCTGAGGAATCATCTGGGTTGGAAGAGAACTCCTCATCAGAGGGGATACCCTGCAAGCAGCAAGCAGTCAGGTCAGGTCACATGCACACCAACAGCGATGACACAGGCAAGGCACCATCGTAAGCGGGTGTGCATGTGACTAGACCTCGTCTGCAGTGTGGTATTGCTCGTCGCCTGACCAGGCGCCGTCATCGGTGTGCATTGCCTGTTCCACGGGCCACTGGCGAAGGAAGGTGTAGTCTTGGTCGTCGGCAGCTCCATCAGGATCACTGCCCCAGAGATCGTCGCTGTCCCAACCGTCGTCGGAGTCGCCACCCTCCTGCAGAGGCTAAGTGGAGCCGCGTCATTCCATGGCCCAGCTGTGTCCATCAAATGCCCTGCCCTCTGCCCACCTCGGACTCGTCATCTCCATCACTTCCGCCATCTTCACAGGGGGGATGGCGGCAACAAGGGCTGCGACCGCCAGGAGGGCTGCGAGTGCGGTCACGCCGCACCGCCGCCGCACCCCCGCTGGCGCCATCTGCCCTCTGCTGGCCGGCGCCATCAGCACGGGCGGCCTTGCACTGGCCAGAAAGGTGGAGCCGATGGAGTGTTTGGCGATCAAGATGGCCAACTGGGTTGCCACAATTGTTGCAGCGGAGTTGACCAGTGTGCTCACAAAGGTAGGTGCCTGGCGCACGGGGGCGACCCATCCACCGCAAACAGAGCTCAATTGAGGCCAGGAAGGCCGCCTTGCAAGCTAGATGAGGAGTGCATGCATGCATGCATGCAGCACCAGCAGCCCTGGGTCCAAGCCAACCGGTTGGTCCCAGCGGCGAGAGCACCCGCTCGGCTGAGCGCTTCATTCTGCGTCGCCTACTGCATTTTGCATAGCAGGAGGCCAACCCGGGGTACCCAGCCAGCCCGCCCGCCCGCATGCGGGGCCAAGTCACACCACGGCAACTTCTACTTCGCGGCCCGGTCGATCGGAGTCATTAACCAAGCGCTATGGCGGCCCGCCCAGTCGTGTTTAAGCTCAAGCCCCGCGACAGCGAGGGCGCGACAGCTTGCTTCGTATACACGCTCAGCGGCCCCGACTGCGCCGATGGCTTCATCCGCGCGATCAACCAGGCCCTGGGGTCGCCCAACTGGGCGCTGTACACCCGCGTGGAGGGCGACTTCGTGCGCCTGCCGGTCGAGCAGCTGAGCAAGGCGGCCGAAACCGCTGCCGCCAACGCGGGCGAGGGCTTCGCCGATCAGCTGCTGGCAGAAGCGGAGGGCAGCGCAACCATCCTCTGGTGGGAGGTAAGGGCTCTTCAAAATTTGAACCGCCGCCGCCGCCGCCCCCCCTGCTTGCTTGCCTGCTGCTCCCGCCTGCCCTGGCTGGACATTGCCCATTGCGGGCCAGGTCATGCTGTGACGCTGTTGTGGAGCATGAGTGCATTACCATGGCCCACTCTCATGCAGCCCACCACGCCGGCGGCGAATGGCGAGCACCGGCCGAATGAGGGCGGCAGCACTGGGGGCCACTGCAACGGCGGCAGCGGTCGCAGGCTCACCATTAGCAGCAACAGCAGCGATGCAAGCGGCAAGGGCAAGAAGCGGCCAACGCTTTCAACCAGCCTCGCCAGCGAGGCCCACACTTTGGCGGCACAGTACTGCGCCCAGAAGGACGGTGAGTAGCAGCGAGTCACATGCGCACCGCAGGAGTGCTTGTTGTGTTACTGGACGCAGATCTGGTGTGCATGTGACCTTCAGTGTAATGATACTTGCAAACATACACAAGACTGACAAGGCGTGCCTTCATTGCATGTGGCACCGCAGGGTTTTATGTGCTGTCGACGCAGCCAGGCTTCTGGAAGCCGGGCTTTGACCGCATGGTGAGGAAGGTGATGAAGCTGTCCAAGACAACAGAGGCAGAGCCTCTGACGCGCAGCGGGTTCGAGCAATGGGCGCGGCACTACATGGGCAACGTCAACAGCCAGATGCGGGCGCCCGGGTGGGTACGCAATGGTTGCCCTTCCACAAGCACAACCCACAGCCGAGCACCGGCTGAACACCAGCTGAACATAAATGTAGCCAGCATTGCATGCGATGTCACTTGCCTCCTGTTGCTAGATGCTTGTCTGAACCCGGCTGGCCCATCGGCCACTTCAGCATGCAGGCCCAAGGGCTACTCGGAGGAGCACAAGGCGCGCCGGCGGAAGGCGAGCCAGGATTGGGAGAAGAACTACGGCAAGCCCTACGCGTTCCAGGGCAAGCTGCCCCCTGCCTGGAATGTTGGTGACGGCAGCGACAAGGAGGCGGTGGAAGTGGCGGAGGAGGCAAGTAAATGTTGGTGTTGTGTGTTGTGGTGATGTTGCCCTGGCTTGGTCAGTGTGCCAGTGTGTGCATCAACAAGCTTTACACACAACGCTATGCTTGGCGCTTTGCAGGCGATGGCCGACCCGCTACTTGTGAATGAGGATGCAGAGGAGGACAACGGCAGTGTGCACAACATCGGCAGCGGCAGCGAAGACGAAGAGGCAAGTAGAACGTGACTGGGTCAGGGAGGAGCTAAGCAAGGCTGCATGGTGCTCATGGAAGGAAATGCCATAGCAGCCTAGCAGCAAGCAAGCGAGCGCAGGATGCCGCCCCCGCCTTGCAGGACGCGGCTGCTTTGGCTGCTCGCACAACTGCCATGGGAGCGCAACTGGCCCGCCAGGCCGCTGAGGACCGAGCAGCCCGCATGCAGCGCCAGCGGGCCGCAGCGCAGAAGCGCAAAGCAGACAAGGTAATTTGGGCGGAGATATTGGTGTTCAAGAACAAAATGGGCTGGAACGTGCGGAGCAAATGGATGTTTTGCTAGGGCACCGGTTGGCAAGGGTATGGTGTTTGATTCACTTCCAAAGAAACATGGGGAGCAACAATCGGCCATGCTATGAATACTCGCAGGAAGCGGCGGCGGCGGCGGCGGCAGCGGAGGGCGGTGACGATGGCTATGCTGCACCACTGCCGGCAGCTGATCAACGCCGCCAAGCAACTCAACGGGCATCAGGTAGAATTGGGCGGGCGGTTGTGCAGTGGTCACTTGCGCAGTACTCATTCCTGCATGACATGGTGCCCCAAACAGATTGGTGTGCCCATGACTAACTTGGCGATGAGGCAGCTGGTGACATGTGCACAACAACCTCTGACCATTAGTGCATGTGCCTACCACTACTTTGACTACAGGCCAAGACACATCAGCAACACGCCAGGCATCGCTCGACATTGCCACCCGCCCTTCACAGCGCCAGCGCAAGGCTGCCAAGAAGGGCAACGGGCGGGGGCGGCGCACGCAGTCTGAAGCAGCAGCGGACGAGCTTGACGGTGAACCGTGAGCCTGAGTGTGCTTGAGGCAGCAACCCACACTGAGATGTGCCTAGGCCCGCAGTCCCACCTCCATCCTGCCAGTCCTGCACCCAATCCTAGCCGCATCCCGCCAGTCCTAGGCAGCAATCCTATTGATCCCCACTTGTATCCCACCAGTCCTATGCCCTGTCCTGCCTGCATCCTGTCAATCCTAGGCACCAATCCTACTCAATCCCACCACAATCCTGCCAGTCCCGCAGTGCCCAATCCTACGAATCCCATTTTGTGCAGGATTGATCCTATGGAGGTCCTGTAACAATCCTATACCAGTCCTGCCTATGTAGTACAGCTAGGATCAACGTGGGATTGGTTGGTAGGATTCTTGGTAGGACTCGCGTGGGATTGGTTCGTCTTTCCAGTGGTTGTCCACGCCTCCTTGGCACTGTCGCAGCGCTCCAGTAGAGGCAGGTGGTGCTCCTTCACGTACAGCCCAATCAGCGCCAGCGCCTTCTGGTCGGTGTCGGGGGGCGGGGACTCCTCACCCGCGATCGCTGTCCACAGGCCCTTGGTGATCAGTAGGAACTTCATCCGGCTCTTCCATGTGGCATAGTTGTCCACATCCAGCCGCTCCACAACGGGATGGGCGGCGTCAGTCGCCATGGTGGGCGGGGGCCGGGCTGTCAAGGCCTGGGGCCTACGAGTGAGTGCTCAACGGGAGTGGGCGCAGTGGATGGGGCTGGGGCCCATAACCTGTTGGTCTGAGAAGGCGCTAGGGGCTTACAGCGAAGGAGCAAACAACGAAAGGAGTGGACAGGCAGGCACTGGCAGGGATTAAGTAGGGCACACCTCAAACGCGGTTGAGCGCGTTGGGAGCTGCAGGGAAGTTGCTTCAGCCGTATTGGGTGCTGCTGGGAAGTTGCTTGGAGACGCGTTGGACTCCGGACTCAGCCAACCGTGTTGTTGGCTGGACTTGGGACTTGGGACTTTGGACTTGGACTTGGGACTTGCGTGCTGGACTTAACGCGGGTATCCAGCATAGGATGCTGTGGCTGGTGCGCTGGCGGCTGCCAGCGCGGGGGCTGTGCCCATGGGGGGCCAGCAGATGGGCAGACTGGACGGTCGGGCTGGCGGCAAGCGCCATCCTTGTCCAACACCATGCCTCCCGCGCGGCCCGCCCCCCGCCCCAGCCAGCCATTTGCGGCCTACCTCCTAGCGATAGCATCTGGCGCAGCCGCGGCGGCCGAGCAGCAGCTGTAGTAGACGCTGGCCGGCAACGCTGCCGCCGCCGCCGGTGGGGGCCGGCAGGCAGGCAGGCGGCGTGTGCCGTAGATGGCCAGCACAGGGAGTCGAGATAAGCGCTTAGGCTGAACTCCTCCCCAGCAGCAAGCAGCACTGGCATGCAGTTGCATCGGCAGCAGTCCAAAGGGTAGGCAGCGACGGCTGATGGCGCGGCGGGCGAGCCGCGTGAGAGCGGCAGAACGCCTCCCCCGCCTGATGTGGCCAGTGCAGCCCAAATGGCGGGGCGGTGGCGGAGTGTTTTCTGCAAGTTTTAGTAGATGTCATGTGATACGCTTGCAAACCTGCTTGAGCCCCTGTCTGCTCATCCTTGCTTTCAGAGCCCACGCCGCCACCTCCCCGCTAGCACCTCTTTGAATATGCCTTGTCTCTGCAGGTCAAGTTCACTCCTCCTCCCGTCTCCCATTTGCCATCCTTCGACGATTCCGCCGAAGCCAATTCCACCACCCTCCTCTCACTCCCCCCTGTCTGTTTAGTGGCCCTCTCATTCTTCCCCCCGGCCGTGTGGGCCATCCGGGGGCCTGTTATCGCATTGTGCAACGAACGGAGGTAAAACCGAGCCGAGCCGAGCAGCAGGGCAGGGTGGGGCAGGTGGGCAGGGTGCCCCCTGCGCCGCCGCGGCGGGGCGCAGGCCACCCCGGCACCGAGGCGGCGCCACACCGGTGTGCCGGCCAGGGCTGTGGCTGTGAACCCCATGGCTGGCCACCTCTGCCCCGTGTGCATGATGCAAGGCTGGAAGGCAGGCATGGGCAATGCAGCAGGGCAGGGTAAGACCATGCGGTCTTTATATGGGACGATTTGAAAACGACTTTTGACGAACACCCGTGTGGGTATGCTCTTACATCGGAGCGCGGGGGCATGCGCACCGACAGCGTATGTGGTGTGCTGCGTACAGGAGGGCGTGCACTAGCATCTAAGAGACTGTGCGTAAGGGGGGCGCAAGCAGTCAACAAGGACGGGTGTGTGTGTGAAGCTATGTGCAAGTGGCTGTAAGGGGGGCCAGGGAGAAGCACGTGAGAGGGGCGGAAGGGGAAGGCAGGAGATTAGTGGAGCACGCAGCCAGGATGTACAAGTGGCGGCAGGGGCGCCAGAGGGTCAACAGGGCGGGGAGGGGCTGTGCAGTATTGGCGTGTGTTGGCTGGGGTGCCGGGGAGGGAGATGCATGGGAGTCATGAAGGGGGCACGGTGTGTGGTGGTTGGGGTACCAGGAGGGGATGCATGTGAGCTGTCGTGAAGGGACAATGGTGTGGTGGGTGGGTTGCGTCTGATGGGGGCAGAAGATGCTAGGGATGGGGATGAAGGTCGCCTGGGCAGGACAGGCCGAAAAACAACAGAAAACGACGTGCAGCAAATTGGAGAGAGAGGGACATCTGCTGATGGAATGTACAATACAAGAAAGAGACCCAGGGCGAATGGAGGAGCAAGCGCCGCGGGACGGGCGGCGGCACATGCACCGTTTGTTACAATCACCGCACATGGTCAGCCCTGTCGGACCGGGATGCGGGGCGGGGAACCGCCAGAAATCACTAGTAAACTGCCCTGAGGATTTGGCCCATTACGGTAATGGGGTATATGGTCTGGAATGAAGCTGGACCATTAGGCTGGTAATGGGCTAGAACGTCACCTTATGGAGCCCCGTAATGGTCTGGTAATGGTCCAGCTCGTCTTCGTTGCCTCTCACAGCACCGCTACTGGTCGTTTGGCACCATTACAGAATGGGTTGGATAATGGCCCCACTAATGGGCTGGCTAATGGTCTCACTAATGGGCTGGCTAATGGTCTCACTAATTGGCTGCGAGAATGGTCTGGTCATGCGGTGCTGGCTGGCGATGCTGCTGCTGCTGCTGGGCATGCTGCGCACGCTGTGGTCCGCCCACTGCCAGGCAGGCAGCAGGCGCCGCAGCATGCACGGCTTGCTCAGCAACAGAAGATGAAGGGAGCATGACCGGCAAGGGCCGGCAGTACATGTACACGAGAAAGCAGGGGAGCGAGAGCACACCAAAGTAGGTTAGTGTGCAACAGCAAGTACGGCGAGGTGGCAAGGCAAGCCTTGATGAATGACAACACGACTGTGCGCGGCTGTGCGCCACAGCTCTTGCTGCCGCTGCTGTTAGCCCTGGCTGCCGGCGCCGCGCGGCGCCGCGCGGCGCCTCACGCGGCAGACTCAGCCGGGTCAAGCGCTTCTTCAAAAGGTCGGCATCGTTTGCTGACGGCCGCAGTTGACCCGCCTGCAGGCAGCACGGCCTCAGCCACCTTGGTCCATCGCCGCACTGCGCCCCTCGACTGCACCAGCAGCATCAGAACCAAGTGGAAACAATGAGTTGCTCAGTAGCAGGTCCCTGTGCTGTGTAGCAGCAACCATGCTAGC
>RRZL01000079.1:1009936-1020722 GCA_006782975.1 Chlorella sp. Dachan | reverse complement strand
ATGGTATCGCAAAAGTTAAGTCTTTGGTGTCTTTGGGCCAGCGCTTCAGGGGCTGCACCAATGCGGCAATGCTCCCCACTGTTGAGTGCAGGGACCCTGTCTTCAGCAGGGCACGGCTATGGCTGCCATGCATGAGAGCTGTGGCAGGCTGGGCTGGCATGTGTGCAAAATTCAGTACTGGGGCCCTGCCCCCGTTGCTGGGCTGGAGTGTGGTGGGCGGATGTGGGGCTGCCCAGATTCGTGCTGCCACCCATTGGGGCAATGTCCCCCCTGGTTGTCATGCACAGCCAGAGGCCATACAGCAGCAACAAAGAACGGACCTGCCCCTTGCTGGCTGGGGGTGGGTGGGGTTGTGCGTACGGGGCGCAATACATACCCCCATCTCACGCCACCCAACCTTCGTTCCTTTCCCCCTCTTGCACACGTTGCCTTGCCTCCCCTACCCCACCCCTCATACCCCTGCCCCTTCGGGGCAGGAATGGTGTGGGGGCATTGATGAAACGGGGCGTGGCTGCGCCACGCCTGGGCAACATGCCCCCTGGCCCCCTGGTGAGGGGGGTGGCCAGGATGGGGTGCCTGGGACAAAACGTCAGTTTCTGGGGTCTGCAGGCGTTTTTTGGAGCTGACTGTGGGCGGGGTCGCCGTACGCCTGGAAGGCTGGAAGGCTGGTGCCGCTGGCCGGAGTGCCGTGCCGCTGGGTTGCCGCCAAGTGGCGGCGCGGTCCGCGCGTCCCGGCTGCTGGTCCGCTGTGGGCCGCATCCGCCGTATCCACTGCCGCTCCTCAGGTTTGCGCCACACGTCCACGCTGACCTCGGGGCAGAAGCCGCTCAGCCGGGGTGCGGCTGCCAGCACAACCTGCGCGAGGGCCGCCGGCAGGCGGAGGCGTGCGCGGCCGCGGCCGCCGCAGCTGAGCGGGCTGTAGCTGACCGCCTGGACGCCCCCCGCTGCTGCTGGCAGCCTGATGAGCGCCATGGCTGCCAGGAAAGCGGCCTGCACGGCTGTCAGCGGGCTGCCGATGGCAACGTTGAGGCCGAAAACCGCCAGGTCCATCGTGGCCGGCCGCGGCTGCCCGATCTGTGCTCGCTGCATGTCGCTGGGCCTCGGAAGGGCAGCGGGAGGTGCGGCAGGCGGTCGCGACTGTTGCGACTCGGTTGCGAGCGTTTGCGGTTGTTTGCAGAGTGTTTGCAGAGTGTTTGCAGAGTGTAAGGTGAACGGGTGTACCCACAGGGATGTGAGAATAAAGCGCAGGCCCGGGGGGGGGAGGGGAGGGGAGGGGAAAAGCATGCTATGGAGGGTGGAGGATGGGGTACACGGTGCAGAACCTGAAGCAAAGGGTGATGGTGATCATGAGGAGGACAGCTAATGTGATCAGAGGTCGCCACAACAGGCCAAGCGATGCCAGCGAGGTGAGTGCAGTACTAGCCACAGTGCCTGCCGGCACACCTGCTGCTGCCTGCCCGCCTCCGATCGGGCAGGCCGCCATCGCAGCCCCCTGCTGCTCTCGCACCGCCTTCCGCACCGCATGCTCCACTGGGTCTCGCGGAAGATCGACTGTATAGGCCGTGCCGTGGAGGCGCCAGCGCTTGCGCGCCAGCGCCTGCGCAGCCAACGATGAGGGCAGTGAGATGTGTGCTGCCACCCGCCCGCCCGGCGTGATCCAAGTGCGCCGCGCCACCACGGCGACACACGGGCCAAGGCCGAGCTGCTGCTGCAAAAAGCGAGCTGATGCCGCGCTGGCGAGCCGTAAAACAGCTGCTCCCGCGCGGGCTGCGGCCGCCGCACCGCGATCAGGCGGCGGCGGCGGGTGCACCAGGCTTGGCAGAAAGCCTGGGGGCGACAGGACTAGGCCAATGATGACCAGTTCGCTGTGTGTGGCTGCTGGTGGAGGCCGCTGCTGCAGGGCCGGCGTGCGGGTTTGAACCACGCTCGCCTGCCGGCTGCCCTGTCCGCTGAGATTGCCCCCGATCACCCTGCTAGTGGAGCCTCGCTGAGCTGAAGGCCGGGGGGATGGCAGCGAGGCAAGCCCCGCTCCCCGGCCATTGTGCGGCCGCGCGGCTGCTGCATGAAGGCGATGCCAGGCATTAGGCGCGCTGCGCCGCTCGCGAGTTGGGGCTGTTGTCGCTGGCCAAGCGTAGGAGCGTCTATGGCTGTTGCTGAAGCCTGAGAGCTCGATCTGAGCGAAAAGAAAGACCAGCTGCCTGTTTGCCTGCTGCCGCCCTTGCACTGGCGGCCGAGCAAAAAGCATGAGTAGCGTGAAGCTGGACACCCAGGTACCTGAACGTCGGCACTCGCTCCACTGTCTCACCATCAAACTCAAACTCTGGGGCTGTGCGGGGTGCAGCGGCTGCGTAGATACACACCTTGGTCTTCTTGGTGTTCACGGTGAGCCCCGACTTGGCGCAGTAGCGTGCCAGGTATTGGAGCCGCACCGTGAGGCCTTCGGGAGCGGTGGACAACAGCGCTTGATCATCAGCATAAAACAGCGGTGGCAGCGGTTCACCTGAGGCCCAGCAGGGCAGTGCAGCCGCCTGGGCACCCACCTCCTCCAGCAGACCTGCCTCAAAGTCATCCAAGTATAGACCAAAGAGAATCGGGCTGAGAGGGCAGCCTTGCTTCACCCCCATGCGGGTTTTGAAGCAGCGGGTGTAACCCACCTGAGTCTTCACGCACATGGGGACGTCAGCATACAACGACTGCACCGCTCTCAGAACCCACCCATCAATACCCACCTTCTGCAGCTTCTCCCACAGCAGCTGCCGCGGCACCCTGTCAAAAGCTTGCTTAAAATCCACGTAGCAGGCGTACAGCCGCTTACCTTGTGCACGTTGACGCTCGATGATCGCTCGCAGGGTGAGGATCTGCTCGGGGCAGCCATACCCTGGGCGGAAACCAGCCTGCCCTACTGCCCGCTTACCTGCCTTCTCGGTGTAGTCGGTGAACCGGTCTGCCAGCATGCCGCCAAACAGCTTGGCTGGCAGGGTGCCGAGGGCAATGCCTCGGTACCCAGCCGGCTTCAAGCAGTCAGCACCTGGCTTACGGATTGGCACCAGCGCACTCACCGTCCATGTCTTCGGCAGTTGGCCCACGCGTACACACGCGTTCAGCAATGCAAGTAGCGGGGCAGCAAGGTAGGGCAGCGCGCGCTTCAGCATGGCTGGCTTCAGCGCGCCTAGCACCGACTTACCAGGTTTGAGCCGTCGTACCCGGTCCTCCAACTCTGCCTCAGAAAACGGTTGCTGCAACCTGGCCCTTGCCTGTTGGACTTCCTCCCGCTCTTCCACTGCCTCAGTAGCAAGTGTGCCAAACTCAACCATGGCAGCAGGCTGTGGGGGGTGCCTCACCTGCATCCTCGTCGACGCCGTCTAGAAGCTCAGTGTAATGCTCTACCCACTCACCTGGCGTGATGGACTCGGCAGCACCCGCTTGCTTACCTCGCAGCTCCTGGGCGAAGCGAGCCGGGTCAGACTTGCGCGTCTCCAGCAGGCGCTTCGCACGGGCCCTGCGCTGCTGCCGTTTGTGCTTCCTCGCTTCGGCCCATGCCTGGCGGTTCAGCGCAGTGGCAAGCGCGTGGTCACCTCTGCTCAGCGCTCGCCGCCGCCGTCGGCGGAGCGCAGCTGAGCCCGGCGGCCTCTCCACTCGCCTTGTCCAACCACGCCCCTTACCCACCTGGATGAGCCGCATGCCTGCCCCCCTTGCGCATTCGCCAACTAGCCTATCAAACTCCTCCACAGCGGCAGCAAGACTGGTGGCATCCCTGGCCTGTTCCCCTAGCGCTGTCACAACTCCCCACTCACTGGTGCGGGCCTCGGCTTCGCCAACAAACACTTCAACTGAGGTTGCACTCACCTTGTACTTAGGTCCCGCTGGGCTGGGCCCCAGCCCATCCGCCACATGCGGCTGAGCTGATGCACAACCCTGCACCGGCAGCACCAACTCCACAGCAGAGTGGTCCATCAAGAGGGCCGGCGGATGCACACGCAGCGACATACCTGGCGTGGCCATCAGGTCGTGATCTAGCAGGTAGTAATCCACGACTGACGTAGCGTCTGCCTGAGCAAGATTGTGGAACGTCCACTCACCTTGTGCGTCCCCTGGCAGCCTGCCGTTGCCGATCCACAACCCCACCTCCCCACAGAATCGCAGCAAGGCTCGTCCCTGTGCATTAACCTCAGTATCCTTGCTGGCTCGGCTAACTGGCTGGGTAATCTGTAGTGCTCCGCCCTCCACCCCAGCTGCAGCGGTTTCGCAGGCTGACCCTGTCCTGCCATTTACGTCACCTGCCACGACCACGTATCCGGATGTGTGGGCATCCAGCACGTCGGTTGCGAGGCGTGCGTAAATGGCATCCAGGCGTGCAGCGGCAGCTGAGGCGGGATGTAGCACGCCGCAATGCGCAGGGGGCGGTCCAGGACCCCTTGCACATGCACCCATGCCACACCCTCACGGGGCTCCCTCCAAACCCTCGTATTCCTCACCTGGTCCGTGGCTGCATACACGACTACTCCCCCGCAGCCACGTCCGTTGCCGCAAAGTGGGCTCGGGCTCGAGACCACGAAGGTGTAGCCCTGCAGTGGAGGGGGACTGCAGCCAGGGCGTGTACCCAACTCTCAGTGCAGATCAGGAGTGACGGCCGACGGCCACCGGCAGCGGCAGTGGCCTCAGCCACTGCCGCTGCGACCGCCGCCGGGTCATGCGCAAGGCGGCCCCGCGTGTTCAGCTGCAGAATGCTGTACCCAGGCCCGCCCGCCTGACCCCCAACCCCTAGCAGCCCGCTGGCGCTGCCGCCGCTGCCGCCTGGCTGCCGGGCTGCGCTCTCCTAGCCTGCCGCAGCTGCTGCAGGAACCTGCGGTATGACCGCCGATCCAGATCCTGCTTCAGCTGCGCCTCTGACTGCCAGGAGTATGCTGCCTCCTCTCCCACCATCTCATAGCCCAGCCACTTCACCAGATACTCGGTGTGGCGGTTAACACGCCGTGCGGCGACAAACACCTCCACCGTGTATTCCAGCTCACCGTCTGGGCCTGTGGAGGAGGGGGTGGGGGCAGCAGGGGGAACGTATTGGGTGGCGGGCTCGGGGGCAGTCTCTGCGGTATGCTGTGTGGCTGTAGCAGGCTGGGCAGCAGCAGGCTGGGCGGGCTGCGCGGCGGCAGCGGCGGCGAGCTGGGCAGCAGCAGGCTGGGCGGGCGCGGTTGCGGCAGTAGTGGCAGGCTGGGCAGCGGCATGCTGGGCAATGGCAAGCTGGGCAGCAGCGGCAGCGGCAGCAGGCTGGGCAGTGGCAGGCTGGGCGGCAGCGCGAGCGGCGGGNAGCCCCTCCCTGCCAGCAGCGATTACAGCGGCCGCAGCACTGGCAGCAGGCGGCAGACGGCGGCGAACGGCGGCGGGCGGCAGCACTTGCGACCACCCCATCTCCACCACCCTGCCATGTCTGCGCTGGGTAGCCTATGCCCCAGGAGGTGCGGTCTGACGGTCGCGGGTGTGGCCGCTCGGTCACGCAGGCGGATGCCTGCGTGAGTGGGCTTTCAGCCCTACCCCACCGGCCGTAGCGTCGCATTAAGCCTCCTGTTTGTGAGCGCAGCTTGGCCCTTCCCCCCCTGCTTTGTGCAAGCACACCGCACTGCCGCCCTGTATTTCATTCCCCTCACATTTCCTGCTCCGGTATGCGTCGTTTTATCCACTTGTTTCACATTTATGGAGGTTCCCCGCCCCGCATCCCGGTCCGACAGGGCTGACCATGTGCGGTGATTGTAACACACGATAATCTGCCCCACATCATCTGCCATGAACCGCACGCTGGAGTCACACTCACCTTGGGGTTCTCCTGGGTGAGGGTGAGGGTCAGCATCTGCCAGCGGCCCGCGAGCAGGGCAGAGAAATCGACCGTCGCCGACTCCCTCTCGTCCGTCAGCGAAATCTGCTTGGTAGAGGTTGGGTGATCGGGCAGTTTAAACTACAACACTCAACTGGGCCGCTTGTTGCTGCTTCAGCAGGGTGGCATGCACAGGCGATGGGCGGGACCAGTTAGTTTCAAGGCCAGATTGACAAAGCGACGCAATCTGGCTTGCATGACGTGGCACACACAGTGTTGCAACCCTCACCCTGCTGCGAGCCATCTTGGCCAACCTGTCCTCCCAGCCCCAGCTGACCAGCATTGATCAGCAGTAACCAGTGCAGCACCCACCTGCAGGAAGCGCTTGCCCGAGTGCAGTGCGCAGAAGGGGTCGGAGCAGGCGGCCTTGTTGTGCCGCTCGTCGTCCAGCCCGCCGCTGTGCTTGTGGCTGTGCCCACCGTGGTGCCCTTGCTGTGCATCCCTGAGGCAGCTCGCGACGCTGCCGTGGTTCAGGGGCAGCGGCGGCTTGCCAACTCAGCGCGCCCACACCGGCAGCAGGGGAACCCGCTGCACTGGTGTGCACGGCCCGCTGGCGGCTGCCCACTGCCTGAGCGGCGGGCCACGTGGCGAGGCGTGTCGAGCACGCTGGGCGCTGCAGCCGTGCTGTGCCTGACGCGCATGCTCTGGATATGCATCCTCCCTCCCTCCAGCTAACCGCTGTACTGCACGAGTCCTTGAACCGTTTCCCCAAACCCCATGCCACAACCAGCCATCTGCTCCCCTTGTTGGGCTGCTGCATCCATCCACGCTGCACCCTCGTCAGGCCATGCCGACAGCAACGCTCTTGGTCGCACGCGCCCACACACACAACGCAACCGTAGGTCAGCACCCAGCCAGTTTTGCAGAACGGTGTTCAGCATCCAGACCCTTCCCATCAGCTGATTCCCATCTACAGCCTGCTTGCGCACAGACCACACCACCCCTGCCTTCCATCGTCTTACTGCACCCAACGGCCCACCACCCATCGGCTTCTGCATATACGCTGTGCACGCTGTATTTCATTCCCCTCACATTTCATGCTCCGGTATGCGTCGTTTCATTCATACGTCGTTTATGGCGGTTCCCCGCCCCGCATCCCGGTCCGACAGGGCTGACCATGTGCGGTGATTGTAACACAATGGCACGCTGCGCCGCTGCCAAGCGGCCTGCTGCGCCTTGGTGCATCCATTCCAATCTACATTCCCGTCACCCTGATAGTATGTAACCACAAGAAACGCTTCCTGTGGGGCTGCTGCTGGGACATCGCTTGCTGGGGCGCATTGCCTGGTGCAGGGGATGTCTGGGCGGGCGCCGCTGCAGATGGCTAGCATTGCCGGGTTAGGAGAGCCTGCTGGGTGTTGAGCCTGGGGGGCAGCGGCGCACAGTCATGGTGCTGCATGCGTGCCCACCTCTCGCTGCCCCTGGGCACAGTGACCGGAGGGCCATGGCAGCAAACACGAGTGTGATCCGCGGCAGTTGGGACGGCCGGGCAAGCGGCACGCTGCACGTTAATGGCAGGATTATAACAGCAAAAGCCTGCCGGGAGGTCAAGCGTGCGCTGACCTGGCGGTGCCACTAATTGGCCAGTGGCCTGCAATGCAATGCTGTGGCACAGTTGAGCGGCGGCAGCGATTGCGGTAGGACAGCTGCGGCAACAAGGCCGAGGGCTTGGAGTGATTGCTGGAGTGTGCTCCATTGACCTTCGCAGCTGGGTCCCAACAGGCTGCACTAGTGCGGCTGCAGGCAGCAGGCCACGTGCACACGCTGGTTGGTGACCGGCCGCCCCGCCGCCGCTGCTGCCGCACCGTCGCGAGCTGCCTCAGGGTGCTGTCGTAAAGGTGCCGTGGTTGGATAGCCCGGAGTCCCTGCCGGTGGCGGGAATCCCCATGCAACGTACCCTGCACGGGGTTGGTGGGAGGGTGGGTGGGAGGGATGTGTGTCAGCTGCCAGGTGGTGAGGGCTAAGTCGTGGGCTTGTTGCCTGCCCCAGCCTGCCCGGGCACAGCACAGCACAGCACGCACAGCGTGGCATATGACATTTGCCATTGTGCGGCGGCGGCGCCAGCGGCAGACGTGAGCCGAGCCACTGGTAGCGGGAGGGGGCATGGCCCTGGCCATCCCGCCCCACCCGCTTCCTTAACCCACGCCTCAGGGCGTCTTTCGTTCTTTCTTTCTTTCTTCAGCACGCGAGAGTGTGCCACGTGGGTCACAAACGTGCCCGTGCAGCCAGCACAGGACTACGCAGCATAGCACGGCATAGCACAACACAACACAGCCGACTGGCACGCGTGCGGCAGTTGCGCCCCGCGTGCTGAGCTGTTCGCGGGGCTGGTCGGCCCTGGCATTGAAGACAAAGCAAATCAGCAAGTCAGTTGGCTCACTCGTATGTGGTCGCGGGTTGGAGGGGCGCCAGCGCACACTCCACTGCGTCAGCGGCACAGTTGCCGCCAGCGTAGCCGGGGCTCGTGCACTGCTGCGGCTGCAGGTTGTTGCACGCGCCGTTGGGGCAGGCATAGCAGTTGTAGCGGCTGAACACACCGTCGGCCGGCAGCGGCGTGACGCACACGCTGCCCATGTTCTTGCCCAGCGCTTGGGCCTTGACAATGGAGGGGTGACTGCGGCGCGGTTGGTGGTGGGGATGTGTTTTTGTGGGGTGNGGGTGGGGGGGCTAATGGACGAGCAGCCTACTCCCACTCCCATTCTGCAGGAGGCTGCCGGCAGTCGCATGCTTGGTTGGACGGCTCTCTGGTGCGAGGCGCGCGCCTGCTGGCCATCGTCATTACCACTCCCGTGCAGGATGGGCGTGCAAGGCACTGTGCCCTCACGGTCTCCTAGCGGTGCCGGCTTCCAGCAGCAGCAGCAGCAGCAGTGCCAGCGGCTACCTGCCCCGCCAACACTCACATCCGGAAATTGGCGGCGGCAGTGCGGAGGTCGGTGAGGTTGGAGCCGTCGCCTTGAAGGCCAGAGGCCGTCCACTGGAAGGGCAGAATCCCACCACTGGTCACAGTCACATTGCACGTAACTGTCTGCGGCGCGCCAGTCCATGGGTCGTTTGTTCCACTGCGGACACACGGGAGGCAGTGGGCCAGGGCTCGAAGTAACGGGAGAAGGGAGCGGCGGGGCTGCACACCACTGGCACCGCTTACGTGCAGCTATCAAAGGTCCCAGCGCCGCTGGAAGTGGTCAGGCTGACGAGGCTGATGCGGTAGAAGCGCCAGCCGCCCGCGGGGTAGGAGATGAGGGGCGTTGTAGTGTCGGGGCGGACAGTGATGGTATAGGTGGTGCTGCCGATGCCGCCAGGGGTGAAGATGGAGATGTCCGGGGGCCTGCATACAAGGAAGCAGAAGCAGGGAACAGGCCCCCCTCAGGCGTGGAGGGTAGCGGAGGGTAGGCTTGGGGCTGGGGCAGGGTAGCGGGCCAGCTTGGCGTGCGTGCGGGCATGCTTGGCGGCCAGGCGGCGGCGCGGCTGGCTGCAGCCGGACTGCAACCAGCTTCCCCAGCCGCCGAGCCCGCAGCCCACGCCTCGCGGCGTAGTGGGTCTGTCCACCACAGACAGGCAGCTCTGCCGCCGCGCACCCTCTGCCGCCTGCCGCGGTGGCTGGCAACAGCGGTCACAGGCTTTCAGCCTGTTGTAAAATGCAATCAGGTGTGCCCCAGCCCAGCCAGCCCAGCCGCCGGCAGCCGCCGCCCAGCTCACGGGAAAAATGGCAGGCTATAGTTGCCGCCCTTGGATGACTCGCTCGTGCGCACGCCGTCGGCGTTCACAGACACCCTTGTGGCGATTGAGTACACCGCGGGGCCAAACCTGCCCCCTTGAATGACGGAGCCCGTCATGTTGATGTTGCAGGGGCCGGCGCCGCCGGCGGTGAACTCGCACGTGCGGTTGAAGGGCTCGACATTGCCCGGACAGACCCCAGAGGGTGCCAACAAGCACAGCCACACCTCGCACGTCTTCCACGGCCCGCCGGGAGAGGGCTGGCAGGTCAGCAGCACGGGGTTAGCCGGGTTGCGAGCCACCTCGGGCGCGCTGCGGCGGGGCGGGGGCGAGGGCAGCGGCGGAGCAGGCTTGGTGTAGGTGGTGCGTCCTGAGGCAGCATGCAGCTGGACACGCACAGCCGTGAAGTACCGCCAGCAGCTGCCCAAGTGCGGTACCGGCGGCATCCCGCTGGCACAACCAGCGCCGCCCCCTCGCACTCACGGCGGCTGGTTGGTGGTGAAGTTAACGCTGTTGGAAACAGGGCTGGTCACGTTGGCGGCCGTCAGCGCCACACACGACACGCTGCGGCGGGGCCAGGGCTTCACCCGGTCGGCATCAACTATTCATCAGCCTTGCCAAAACAAAGCATCACTGACTGCATAACATGCAAGCGGCCTTCGATTTCGGGCAGCATGCGCAGGTGCCCAATGGCGCCGGCTGCCAACATCAGCGCTCAGCAGCCAGCGACCCGCTGCACGTGACTGCACCCAATCATATTATATTAGGGTTTATTATATTATTTATATAAGTATGTGCACCAGCAGCCCGCATGCAGCGCCACTCACGTGTAGGGAGTGGACGAGTCCAGGGAGTCTCCCAGATTGCAGGACACGCCGGTTTGGCAGCCGGGGGCGAGCAGGCTGCGGCGCTTTTTGGGGGACAGGCTGCACTTGGGCGCCTGCACGCAACTGCCCTGGTAGCAGGACTGGCACTGGAAGGCGGTCCAGGGGCCGGCCAGGGTGGGGGCCTTGACGCACGCATAGCCAGAGTTGAAGTTGCCAGGCGAGGCCGACACAAGCGTGGGGGCGCTGCAGCAGGGTCAAATGTGGGCGGCCGGCCGGCTCAGCGGCTGGGCGGGTGCTTGATGCCAGGTGTCAGTCGGAGTCCCATGGCGCATGCAATGCACGCTGCGTGACCTCCTGGTCCCCTCCCCCCCCCCCCCCC
>RRZL01000079.1:979008-998894 GCA_006782975.1 Chlorella sp. Dachan | reverse complement strand
TGGGTGGGTGGGCAGGTGATGGCGTAAGGGAGTTGGTTTGTTAGGCAGCTGCCCACAGGGGGGTGGGAGGGTGGGAACGCGATTGGCGAGCGTTGCAAGTGGAGGAGGCGGGGGCGGAGCAGGATAGCCCCCCCTGGTGGCTTGCAGCGGTTGCAAGCTTGCGCAAGCAGCGGCTGTGCATGATGCATCGCATGATGTACCGCATAATGTACCGCCGGCCAGCCGGCAGCAGCGCAGCGCCTTGGCCAGCCGCACATGTGGCGCTGCCGTGCGCCCAGGGGCACGCTTGTCCACACGATTCAGCCGCACTCAATGCAACGGCCGTCGTTGGGCCCGGCTGGCGTGGGGCGTCTCAGGTGCCACTGCCTGCACTCAGGCCATAATGGCAGCCCCAAACAGCCGGCAAGCACAGTGGGCCTGACGGGTATCCCACCGGGAGGGGCGTCCTCCGCCGCCGGCTTGCGGCCGTAGGTGGTATTGGAGGGACAGAAGCACAGCACAGGGTGAGGGTTTAGGATGAGGGGATGCGGGGAAGCGGTGATGGGGTGCCAAGCTTGGCACCTAGGTGCCCAAGTGCTCAAGTGCTCGGGTGCCATGGTGCTCCAACGCCATGGCATGTCCAGCTGCTATGGGAGGCAGAGCATAAAAAGAGCTCCAGCGCCATGGCGTGTCGAGATGCCATGGGAGGCGCCACATCCATTTTGGAATTGATAAGGACATGTCGGTGCAGGCTGCCACATCCATTCTGGATTTGGAAGTGCAGGCCGGTGCAGGCGCCAAATCCATGTTTGGGTTCATGAGGGCAGCTGGGTTGGGGCATGCAGGGTGCCACATACAGTTACACTTCTGGATTTGTCGAGGCAGCTAAGCCGGGGATGGAAACGAGCTCCACAACCATTTTGAGGGTTTTGAAGGGCAGGCCGGTGCTTGGCACCACATCCATTTTTGGAGGGGGAGCTACCCCTTTTAGGTGGCAGCTGACATACCACAGCGGCTTTCGTTTGGCTAGGGCATGGACTGCGGCTTCAATACGAGGCTGGCTGGCGGTGACGGCTGTGTGTTAGCACTCCCTGGCTGCAACGTCTTGTCCTACTGTTGGTGTTACTTCTCGTTCGCATTGCTTGTGGGCTCGACACGTCAGCTCAACTTTACTTGGCATGACCAAGGCATTACAAGTCATCACAAGTTGGCATTGCAAGTTCGCCGTGCTCACTCGCCATGCGCTGCTGCCATTGCCGTTGCCGCCCGCCCGCCGCTGCTCCTCCTCTTCCTCATGAGTGCATACCTGGGTTTGGAGTGAGTTGCACAAAAAAACCAACTGGATCAATGCAACGAAGTGTGCAAGGAGCCACAACAATGCGACTCTCAATGCAACCTACCAACAAATGACGACCGTCCAAAATGTCTGGAGAAGCCTTATACACACACTGGCATAGACAGCTCGGAGGCTGGGGAGGCTGTCATTTGCAACAGCAGGCTGGCTGGACCATCTCACCCGCGGCTGCCCTCAACAACGCCATCAGTCGCCGTGTTGCCGTTCCACGAGCGGACCTACGTGTGTGCATCCCAAGCGCGATGTTCTGGTTTGAAGCTTGTGGTTTCGAAATGTCAGCGCCCCAGGCAGTTGCAAACAGCCCACCCATCTGCACCGGCCGCCGAGGACTCCGATGCGTGGACAAAGCAGCACAGAACGTCAAAAAACGTCCTTCACACCTGCCAGATGTGGCTGTAGTTCGAGTGAACGTACTTCATGGCCGCCTCGACGGGAACCTACCACCGACGAGAGGGGCGTTGTGATCAGTTCAGCCCTCCTTGAAACACGAACTGCTGGGCGAACACTACTGGCATAGCTCACAAACTGGGCAGGGCTGTCAACTTGGTGTGGTCAAACCGAGCCATGATGCATTGCCGACTGTTGCCAAGCACAACCGCCACAGCAGGCACGTGGCAGGTAGCAAGGATACACAAGCACTGTCACGTGCCACATCCCTGCGCTCACCTCAATGAAGCGGTAGAGCAGGGAGTGGGAGCGGAAGGCCATGGAGGCTGCCTGACAGTTCAGCTCCAGCACCTCGATGGCTGCGAGTGGAGGGGATGTAGGGGGAGGCTTTAGGCACCCCATGAATGGCAACACACCAGCGACACCTGGGGTGCACCCACCACAGGAAGGTGCAACATAGAGAAGTGCACGTGACAAAACTGTGAACGTTTAGATCAACAGCGGCCCACAGGTGCGGCAGAGTTAACAAGGTGGCATGGCTGACTCGTAAATGGCTGACCAAGACTGCGCAGCGGCACGCACCCGAGTCGTTCAAGGCAGCCAGCGCTGCCTGCCAGCCGCCGTCGTGCAACAGGAGGCAGCGGGCCTGTGGGCACGATTGGACGTAGCATTGTGGGTCGGTGCAAGCTGGACAAGCAGATGACGAGCTCCAGCAGGCGACCCAAGGGCGCAGTCACCAGCATGGTTGCGGCATGGGTTGGGCAACAAGAGGGCAGCACAGTGGCAGCACACGGCAAAGTGGCAGTACATGGCAAAGCACCAACATCAGGGCAGCACAAGGGCGGCGGCAACAGCCAGGCCGTCCAGTGGGTGCCTGATACTTGAATCTGCCCCACATCATCTGCCATGAACCGCACGCTGGAGTCACACTCACATTGGGGTTCTCCTGGGTGAGGGTGAGGGTCAGCATCTGCCAGCGGCCCGCGAGCAGGGCAGAGAAATCGACCGTCGCCGACTCCCTCTCGTCCGTCAGCGAAATCTGCTTGGTAGAGGTTGGGTGATCGGGCAGTTTAAACTACAACACTCAACTGGGCCGCTTGTTGCTGCTTCAGCAGGGTGGCATGCACAGGCGATGGGCGGGACCAGTTAGTTTCAAGGCCAGATTGACAAAGCGACGCAATCTGGCTTGCATGACGTGGCACACACAGTGTTGCAACCCTCACCCTGCTGCGAGCCATCCTGGCCACCCTGTCCTCCCAGCCCCAGCTGACCAGCATTGATCAGCAGTGACCAGTGCAGCACCCACCTGCAGGAAGCGCTTGCCCGAGTGCAGCGCGCAGAAGGGGTCGGAGCAGGCGGCCTTGCTGTGCCGCTCGTCGTCCAGCCCGCCGCTGTGCTTGTGGCTGTGCCCACCGTGGTGCCCCTGCTGTGCATCCACATAGTCGTCCTCGGAGTCGCTGCTGCTGCTGTTGCTGCTGCTGGCACCAGTGCCGTCCACCTGGCCAGCGGGCACGACATCTGCTGCCTCTGCTACTTCTGCTGCCGCTGTTGCGGATGGCTGTGGGCTGCTGCCACAGCTGCGCTGCTGGCTGCAGGCCGAGTCAAAGCTGTCCTCGCTCGCCACGCTGCCAGCCTCCTCCTCCTCCTCCTCTCCGCTCTCATACTCGCTCTCGCTGCTGCTACTCTCCCCGCTGCCGCTGCCACCCTGCCTGCGCATCCAGGCGGGCCAGCGGTAGTTGGCCCCCGAGCCAATGGGCTCGCTGGCGCCGGATGCGGGGTTCTGTGGAGGACGAGGAATTGCAGACAATGCCAGGTTGGGCAGGTGGGTGCGCTGCTGTGGCATGGAAACAGAGCCAGCCCGCCAGCAACTCTGCATTCAACCACGCCCAACAAGCTCAGCTGCTGCCTGGTCAGTCAAGGTGCACGACTGTCAAGCTTGCGGCCAGCAGCAGTGCAGCACGCATGGCCTGCCTGATTGCGTGGTGCCGCAACGCGAATCGCACGGGGTTGATGCTTCAGCCAGCACGGGCTCCCCCCAAGTTCCGTCTGCCCACCACGCAGCAGCTGCCAGCCAACCAGCTGTCTGAACCTCACCATGATGCGCACAATCTTGACGCTGCGGCGCAGGCGCGAGAAGTCGTGGCCGCAGTGGCCGTACAGCGACACCTCCTTCAGCCCCCGCAGGTGCCGCACCAGGCCTGAGGGGCGGTAGGAGGCAGCAACGATGCGTGTGAAGCGCAATGGCAATACAGGGCAGTGCATCGGCGTCGGATGGCGTGCTGTTGCCGTGGCAAGGCTAGATTACCAGCGTGCCCCAAGCACTGCAGCAGGTGCACAGCATGCAAGGGCAAGTGCGGAGCGCACACGTGTCGTCATACAGGAAGGCTGTGCTGCAGGCGTGGAGCAGCACAGCACATCCAACAAGCACACCCGCCCTCGCAACTACACCCATCCAGGTATCAAGCTTACCCGCCAAAGGCGGCTCCGACAGGCTCTCCGCCAACAGGCACGCAACCGGACCACCGGACTCAAGCCTCCCCGCCCCACCCACACCAGCTGCAGAAGCACACTCACCGACGTCAAAGTCGCGCGGCTCCGGCAGGTTCTCGGCGGTGAGGCACAGCGACTCGAGGCGGCGCGGCATGCGGCGCAGCAGCGCGGGCAGCTCGTCGGGGGTGCAGCGCAGCATGCCCAGCACCGACAGCAGCTTGCGGAAGGGGCGCAGGTCCAAGTCTGCAATGCACGAGGAGTCAACGTAATGAGTGGTCCATCAAGCAGGATGGAAAGCGGCTTGCGGGCGGGGCGCAGGCTTGGGTGGGGCGACGCGGCGGGTAGGGCGGTAGTCAACAGGATCGTGTGGCAGCTCGGCGGTCACGCAAGGCTGCAGCAGAGTGGCACATGAGCCGGCCAGCAGACCAACGATCAACTCCAAGTCGCCGGTGCACGTGCCGCCCCTCCGCGGCCACCCTACGCACAGCAGGACACGGCTTGCTGGAAGCACGCAATCCACCCACCCACCACCGCTCACCGGTTGTGAAGGGGATGTTGATGAGGTCGCTGAGGGTGCCTGCCGAGTGCCTGATGAACTGCGGGTCCGCCAGCACCTGCCCGAGTTGAGTGGGGAGCCAGGGGCCTGGTGAAACCATGCCCAGCACTGCATTCGAGCACATGCGCATGTGCGACGCCAGGAGGTTGGCTAAACCAACTCGCCATCTGGTCAGCAGTAAGGCACGCAGCTGCGCTGCACTGTTCGCCCCTTTGCATCTACACACCACATCCACACCCTCAGCTTGGCTAGCCGCAGCGGCAAAACAAACACCCAGCAGCCCAAGCACCCGCACACACAGGCAGCGCACCTGGGCCGCGCGCTCGTCCTCGCACCAGCTGATGCGCCACACCGGCTTGGAGGTGAGCAGCCGCATCTCCGCATCGCTCACCGGCGTGCTGCGCGGGTGGGGCGGGGGAGGAGGGCGGAGGCCTTTGCATCGATTCGCAGGCCTGTCCTCAGCACCCCATGGCGGCGACCCCAAGGCAGGACATGCCATATATGTGCATACGTATCGCAGCGACGTGCCGCACAGCACGCAACTCAACCCAGGCCCTGCCGCAGCAGCCCAGCCCCTCACGTGAAGTGCACGCTGAGCGGCTTGCCCGCCTCCTGCTTCACCACCTCCAGCACAAAGCACGGCTCCTGGGCACAGGGGCAGGGCACGGAGGAGATGGCACAAGGTGGCACCAGCGCTGACGTGTGCACGAAGCATGCGCCAAGACGGGTAGCACTGGGACGGACACGCACGCAGGTGTGTGCCAGACATGCACCAGGCCGCGCGAGGGGCGTGGCATGCCAATGCAAGCCGGCCTCCCCCTGCCTGCGCCTCACCGGCGACGGCAGGTCTCGCACAAAGTCGGGGTACGACTCGAGGGCGGGGTTGACATCCAGCCCCTGGGGCAGCAAGTCGTCCCTGCAAGGCGGGCATGGGATTGGAGAGTGTTGCGGGCAGGGCCGGACCAGGTAGGAGGGAGGCAAGGCGCCCCGTACAACACGCCATCCACCCCCACCTCCCCACACTCCATCCACAGCAGCTGCTGCAGGATGCCGCCTGCTCCTCTCCACCTGCAAACAAGGTCTAAACACATCCACCCGCTCCCACCCCCCACCCACCGCAGCTGCTGCAGGAAGGCGTCGGCGTCGATGGGCACGATGCCTCCCTCTGGCGGCAGGGGCCCCGTGAACAGCGCCATGTTGAAGAAGGCGAGGGTGGCCTCCTGGAACCGCTCGTCGCCCGCCATTGCCGAGCCCATGCGCTTGTACAGCGTGGCCTGTGGTGGCGGGTGGGGTGGTTGGAAGGTGGCGGAACGAGGCCAGCGCATGGTGTCCTGGTCCCATCCTCACAGAGCACAGGCTGCGCTTGGCCGTGAGAACTAGGAGACTGGGCAGCCAGGCCATACAGACCAACCCTGTGGCCTTTTGTCCGCCTGCAGGCAGGCAGACGTTCCCCAGGAGGGCAGGTGTTCCCCACCTGCAGGTCGTTGAGCCCCACTGCCTGCACCAGGCGGCCCATGGGCTCGGGGCCCACCCCCAGCAACGCCAGGTGGGCCGCCACTTCCACCTGCTCGCACCGCCCGCACGTGTCCTCCCAGTCCAGCACCTGCAGTTTCAGGGGGAACTGGTGCACTGCTCAGCAAACACGATACCGCTCCTGCTTGAAGCAGCTGCCGGTTCCCGCAGCTGCTGCACCAACCAGGTAGGTGGCAGCCAGCCCCCAGCTGCCCTCTTGGCTGCCGCCGCAGCGGCAGCTTGGCAGACACTGAGCACCCACCACGCTCTCGGCGTGCAGCGACAGGAGCTCCAGCTGCTTCATGCCCTCGGGCAGCTCCAGCAGAATGGCCGCGTTCTCGTGGTGGTTGCTGCGGGGGTGGGTGGGTGGGGAGCAGAGCGCATCGTGACGGCGGATTCGGCGTCTGAGCAGGGGTGGGGCAAGCGCAGTTGTGTTCTGATTCTCGTGGTGGTTGCTGCCAGGGAGCGGGGAGGGAAGGAAGAGTGGGCACAGCGGGTGTCCACAGCCAATAGGTGGTCGCATTTTTGTGGCGGTTGCTGACGAGGGGCGGATAGGAGTTCAGGGGTGAGCCAGTCGCTGAGGGACAGCACACGCTGAGGAGGATCGAGTGCACGCGACAGCTGCCGGACCAGGTCAGAGAGCCTGCCTGGGCAGGACGCGCAACACCACGCTCGCTTAGTGCCGTGCCGGCTGTCCCTGTGCTGTGGCGCGACCGCGCACCCACCTGAGGGACAGGTGCTTCAGCCGGGTGGGCAGGTTGGCCATGTCCAGCGTGCCCCAGTAGCCTGCGGCAGGAGGCAGATCACAGTGGGCAGGCGAGCCAGTGAGCACAGCAGCGACCACATGCCGTGCCCACATCCATCCATCCATCGATCCATCCATGTCTGCACCAGGCTCCAGCCAGCACGTGCACCACGGGTGCCGCAAGCCGGCGCCGCCACACAGCGCGCCCATGGCCCAGGCCGCCACCCACCCGCCACGGTCAGGCAGTTGAGTTTGGGCAGCTGCTGGAACACCGTCGCATCGATGCTGCGCGCGCGCTGCCCCGGCTCCTCTGGGCAGAATACAGACACCTGGGGCAGATGGCTGTGTGTGGTGTGAGTAGTGTGAACCGGGTGGTGCACGAGTTCCAAGCACAAGCACGAGCAGCGCAGGCAGCATCAGATCACTGTGTGTTGCTGATCATGCCGATAATGCAGTGCAAGGCAGCAGGCTACAGCTGCTGCCCACTCGGCCACCTCTCAGAGCCCCCACCCACCTGCTTGAGCCGCTTGAAGCGGTGTAGCAGCGGCTGCACGCCGGGCCCGGCGTGCATGAGCGTGCGCAGAGCGGAGCCGGAGTGCCCCAAGAAACCCTCGCTGGACAGCAGCCGCAGGTCGGATCCATCGAGCGGCAGCGTCTTGGGCAGCACCAGGACCTGCACACTGGAAGGGCGTGCTGTGACAAGCCAGGCAGCACCCCACCCTTTGCAGCTTCGATCCCCACACCTTGTGCTCACAGGGGGCAAAAAGCAGCAGCAGCCACAGCTTGACTCACCTCCACGGGCACGCGGGAGAGCCAGGCGAGTGCAGCCGGCTCCAGGTGCGCCGCCTTGCTGAGCTCCAGGCAGAGGGGGGTGTGGGCACGCAGCGCGTCCACCCACCCGCGGCACACCAGCGCCAGGTCCTGCGCAGGGGGACAGGAGCGGGAGTGAATGGCTTGTGAGGACGACGCGGTCCAGCCAGCCAGGGCGAGCATGCCAGGCCCAACTGAACTGCGTTGTGAGCGTTCGCCTGGCTGCCCAGCTCACGCCATCCCGGTCACGCACACAAACGGCGCGCAGGGCAGCCCGCCTGCCAGGTGCGTCAACGTGCTGCACACCTTACTGCGGGTCCTGCCTTTGTGGCAGGCGCAGGCAGCAACCATGAGGCGCAACAGCCAGCAACAATGAGGCACTGCTGGGGCTCAAGCCTGCCCAAGTATGCAGCAACAGCCCAGTAAGTATGCAGCAACAGCCCACCCACCTGCCAGGTGCGCACCACCTCCTCCACGCTGTACTGCTGGTCCAGCAGGCGGCGGAACACGTCGCTCAGCAGCGCCGCCGGCAGGTGGGCCCAGCCCTGCGGTAGCCAGGAGCAGGCTGCGTGTGGGTGGTCCCTGGTTCACCGCATGGTGCAGCTACATGGGGCAGCGTCCGAGCTGCATGAAAGATGAAAGAGCAGCGCTGCCCTCTCCAGCCACAAACCGCTGGCCAAAACCCTGGCAAGCAGTACCCACCCACCTCAGCGGAACGGTGCGCCGCCAGCTCAGCCAAGCTAAGCATGCTGCTGTCTATGTCAAGAGGAGGGATGGAACCGCCCCCGAGGGCCAGCTGCGCCACCCCCTCCTCAGCTGGCTCCATACTTGGAAGAGGCAGGAGCTCACACCGCAGGCCTGCACCAAGCCAAACTGGACAGGGATCCCCGTTACAACACGGTTGAGGGCTGAAGGATGGCCGGTGCCCAGCATGCCTGAGCAAGCAGCTGCAGGCAGCGGGCGGCGGTGGCGGCGGCGGCGGCAGGCAGCGGCGGCGGCGGCGGCAACATCGGGCGACGTAATCTTTGCCGACCTCTGCTGACTCACGATAACTGACTGCTAGCGGCTTGCACTCGCCCCGGCGCGTCTTTCTGCGAGCAGGCCTGCTGCACGCTGAAACCCGGCGTTGCCGGCGCAATCGATGTTCTTGGCAGTTCAGTAAATGTGCTCAGCCACCGCCTAGCGCCGCAGATGTTACTGGTGCAGCGCTGCCGCGCCGCCACAGCACGTCGCCGCCTGCAGCCCCCAATCAAGGCTGGTCTTTGCAGAAAAGCTTTGTGACACAATGTTACAAGGTCTGGGGTGATCAGTACATGGAGGCACGCTCTCTGGCTGTCAACCGATGGCGCCCGGCAGGCCCGAGGGATCAGCTGCCCGCATTCAACATGGGGCCCGACGGAATGCGTGGCACCCAGAAAACGCCGAGTGTTGCAACAACATGAGAAGAGGAGACAGAGCCTGATGCAGTTTAGCGTTGGTAGCGTGCTTTGCAGTTTGGGAAGGCGCACAGCAGGGGCCGCACATCCCGGTGCGCCCTCCCCTGCTGCGACACCTCCCATGAGAGTCTCTTTCAAAGCCCTTCTGGAAGGGCCGCTGCTGCCGCTATGGTATCATGCCATGCCAGCGTGCCGAACGAGGGGGTGCAGACGCGCCCGATAGCACGCGGCCGGTGCAAAAGCAAGGGGGCTGTCTGCCGCGGACCGGCTGGCCACAGCTGGGTGCATTATGTGGGCGCAGGCCCGTCATCTGCCAAAATTGGTGGGCGCTCACGCCGCCTTGCCCTCGGCCGCCAGGCGCTCGTTCTTGATCTGCAAGCAGGCGGGGGACCAGAAGTGTGAGAAGTGCGGTGCAGGCTAGTTGTCCGCGGGCAAGCAGACAGCAGCACTATGTACGCATGCACCCGCTCCTGTGTGGTGTGTGCTATGCCTGTACAGCCGGCTGCTCAAACGCCGATTCACGAGCCAGTCCCGCCAGCCTGGGTGAGCAGCAGCGCACCTGGATGTACGACTTGGCGTTGATCATGGGGGCCAGCAGCACCACCGCCGCCGCGCACGCCGCCAGCAGCGCTGCAGGGGGAGCAAGGAGTGGAAGGGGCAGGGAGGCGCCGTCGAGCGCGCGCTTGCAAGCTGCCCAGCAGGCGTGCCTGGCTGCTCAGCACGGTGCACTCTGCAAAAAGCACTTGCGCCATGATCGCAGCAGGCCCCCAAAACAACTTTTTCGCATGTGGGGTAATCAACGTTATTGTGATTTCTCCCCCACGCCTTCCAGCGGCGCAGCCCACCCGTGAAGTAGGCGCCCCAGCCGTAGTCCTTGACGATGATGGACAGCGGGATGCCGGCGTTGGCGGCGCCCAGGTACGCCACCCAGCCTGCAGGGCAGATGAAATGAGGGTGGCATTGAGTGAGGCGGGTGGGCTGCTAACAGATGGATGCCATGCAGCTGCCTATGTTCGCGTGTGCGCAGCTGCAGGCCAACAAGTGCAAGCAGGCCGGGTGTCGCTGGCGCAAGTCAAAATGGGTGCCACTCATGACTCCAGCCTCACACAACCTAAGCCGCCCCCCACCCACTCATCCACGACGCCCTGGCTGGCATACTCCAGCATCCTCCCTCCTTCAAGCCGCCCCTCCCTCCCAAGCCCACCAGCACCACGCACCCAGGAAGCCCTGGCTGGCGCCCACGCTCTCGGGGCGCACCAGCTCCGCGCCGCACAGCCCAATCATCATCTGCAGGGGGGGCAGGAATGGGTGGGGCGAGGTGTGGCAATGCTGTTCAGGTCGGTTGGCCGGCCGGCACGAGGGAGCCGGGCAAGCAGGTGGCAGTGGGTGCTGCTAAGGGCAGTGACCCACCACCGTGCTGCGTCCCGCGCCTTCCAAATATTCCAATTATTGTAAGCAGACGAGTGGGGCCCGTACAAGAAGAATGCAATCATAAAAGGTGCCGCGACTGCTGTTCCCAACGACCGAAAAATGGCGCTCCCGCACCAACCCGCACCTGGGGGCCGTACAGGAAGAAGCCAATCATGAAGACGGTGGCCCATTGCAGCCAGCCCATGGAGGCGGGCACCGCCGCAAACGCCATCAGCATGGCCGCAATGCCCAGCGTGTACGCGATGATGACCTGCGGTGCAGGAAAAGGGGGAGGGGCAGGGGAGCTGTGTGAGTGGTGGGCAGTAAAGAGGTTGGCGGCCACGGGGCGATGCGATGACCAACATGCAGACAATGACGACCTGCGGATGGGCAGCAACTCTTACTGACGTACGGCAGGGACCCAAGGTCAGAAACACTGGCTCCCACCTGCACGCGCTTGCCCACGTTGCCGCCGCCGCCCTTGGAGTTGTTGATGAGCATGTCCGACAGCTTGCCCGCCAGCAGCGAGCCAAACAGGCCGCCCAGCTCCAGGCCAGACACACGCAGCGAGGCCGCGCCCGCGTCCGCCACGCCCTTCACCTGCATCGGCGGCGGGGCAATGCAAGGCGCAAGTTGAGTGGTGCGGCACACAGACCGAAGACGCGCAACGAGGCGGGGGCAGGTAGGACACGATGCCACACGCAAAGGTACTTGCATGCAGCACAACAAACTTCCATGAAGCTGCCACCCACGCGGAGCAGGTAGAAGACAAACCAGGAGGTGCTGCACATAACAAAGCACAAAGCCAGCGCAAAAGCTGGCCGCCCACCTGGAGCAGGTAGAAGACGAACCAGGAGGTGACGCCCTGGCGCACCACGTACACGAAGAAGTAGGTGAGGGCCAGGCCCACCACGTACCAGTTCCTGTGCGGGGCGGGGGGCGACAAAGGCCGCAGAAATGAAGCGAACTAGATGCGAATCGTGAACAAGACATGCAGGGCAGTCGCTGACCCGCAGGCGGATTGAGCCCTCCGTCCCCTCCAATCCTCATCTCCCGCCCACCCACATCCACAACAGGTGCACCCACTTGAGGCAGTCGTTGACCAGCAGGCTGACCAGGCTCTCCTGCGCCGCGGGCTTGCCGTCGGCCGCCTTCTTCTCCTCCCGTGCCTCAACGGGTGGATAGCCGACTGCAGGCAAGTCACAGAGGGGCTGGGAGGTCAGGCCAAGGGCGCACTCCAACCAGCCGGCGTCTGAGGCCTTTGCGCGATTGGGCAGGTGGGTCGGCCTGCTTCAGCCGACCAACCAACAACCAGCACGAACTGGCTTCGGGCGGATCGTGCATGCCGGCCAGCATGAGCAGACTGCAGGGGCGGGCCTCCCACTTTGCTGCCGTTTTGGGTGGCAGGATCGCCCGACAGCTGCCACAAAAGTGACCTAGCCCAACTCCAAGTCACAGCTCACTGGCTTCGGGCGAGTCGCGCACGCCCAGCAGGATGAGCAGGCCCATGACGGTGCCCACGATGCCGGGCGCAAACATGCCCCACTGCCAGCCGTACATCTGTGAGGGGTGGGCATGGGGCGGAGCATGGAGGGTTGCCCGGGAGCTGGTGTGCATTGCAACGGAGGGAAGGCGTGATGGCGGCAGCTCTCTTTCTCTCTGCCTTTCCCTACCAACCACGGCTTTAACGTTTAAACGCTCAACCAGCTAGGCTTCCGCACTGCTATGCTAAACAAGCAATGTGCACAGGCGTGCCATCCCGCCTGCCTCGCGCCCTACCATACACCGCCCCCCCCCACCTTGGCCGCCGTGCCCGCCAGGATGGGGGCCAGGAAGCCGCCCATGTTGTGCGCAATGTTCCACATGCCTGGAAGCAGAGGACAGCAGAACCAGTGAGCAGAGAGCAGAGCCGCAACAGGCGCTGGTTGCCCATGTTGTGTGCAGCGTTCCACATGCCTGCGGGGCAGGCAGGCGCACACAGCCACGCATGCTGCAGGAGGGCGGGTGCAAGCAGGCGCAACACGGTGGGCGCCCCGACTGGAAGGTGCCCCACAGCTGCGCATTGGATGCCGCTGCGCATTGGATGCAGCTGCGCATTGGGATTGCTGCCGAGCTGCGCGCCGTGTCTCTCAGCTGCCGTGCCCATCCAGCCCCGCTCACCCCAGTACGTGCCGCGCTCCTTGGCCGCAAACCAGGAGGTGAGGATGCGGGCGCAGCAGGGTGCGCCCACGCCCTGCAAGCAGTAGCGGGCGGCAGCATGGACACAGTGTTCAAACCAAAAGGCCCAGCAACCAAGTCGCGCCCGTGTATGGGTGGTGTTGCCATGTTGCTGCATAGGTTGTGCACAGTGGTGGCAACACCAAAAACGCCTTTACCCACGCTCGAAACCTCGTGAACAGCACCTGCTCTCATCCCAAAGGCCAGATCCATCCCCCACCCGCAGCACGCCGCTCATGGCCGCTCTGCCGGTGCACAACCCTTGGCATGCAAACATTCAAGGGCTCTCAAACTAAGCTGCCCAGTGTTTTGTGCGCCCACCCACCTGCAGCATGCCGTTCATGGCCCACCAGGTGCAGAACCAGACGAGGGAGGTGGAGAAGCCAAAGGCCACGTTGAGCGCGGCGGTGGCAATCAGCCCGCCCGCCAGCAGCAAGGTGGGCGAGGTGCGGGAGCCAAGCACGCCCGACACAAACTTGCTGCAGGCAGAGGCAAAGGGGGGGTTGGGGGAGACAAGAAAGGTGGGCAGCACAGCAGCGCCATGGCGGGTGGAGTTGCGCCAGCCCAGCACGTCCGACACAAACTTGGTGCACATAATGGCAGAGGCGGGAGGGCGTGGGGCGGGCAGGCAGGACGGCTGCCGCCCCGTCAGTGGCACAGCAGAGCGCAGGACCGCTGCGCCACGTCCTGGGTGCACTGGCACAGGGCAGGCCGGCGGGACACCCCGCATCCCACCCACGCCGCACATCCCAACTAGCCCCACAGCTGCCGCACCTGAAGCCGTAGGCAATGGGGAAGATGGAGGTCATGGTGCCGATCTCAGTCATGCCGATGGGCAGCGAGGGGTCCGCCACCTGGCGCAGCACAGAGAGAGGCATGAAAGGGGTGAACGACGCCACGCCACGGGGCAGCCAGCTGTCCAGCTGGCGGACCCAACGCACACAAGGCACCGGCAGTCCAGCGCAGGCACACCTACACGAGCAGCGGGCTGCGCAGTGCGCTTGCAGGGAGCTGAAACGCAGCAGACAGGTTGTGGGCGTGCAACTTGGAGTAGCGAGCGGTAGCGCCGCCCCAGCCCACCATGACGGGCGCGGTGTAGGTGAGGGAGTTGCGCGTGAGGTAGAAGCACGAGTAGCCCAGCACGATGCCCACAAACGTGATCAGCCGGCGGCGCACAAAGTCGCCGGGGTAGGCAGGCAGCTCGCTCAGGCTCTTCACGCCGGCAGCGGCGCCTCCCGCAGCCTCGGCGGCAGCGGTCTGTGGGGCGGAGCAGGGAAGTCGGTGGAAGAGCGGCATGGTGGAAGTAGAGTGTCTGGTCGTCATTGGAATGCAAGCGCAGCTGCAGTCGCAAACGGCGGCGACCCAGCCTGCGGTACATGCTCGAGCAGTGCGCACCTCGCCCGCCGGTGCATCCTTGCCCTCCCCTTGGTAGGCGGAGGGCGCTACTGTCGCTCGTGAGCGCCGCAGCTGCGGGGCCGGGGCGCCCATGCCCTTGGCCAGCTGCGCCGGCCTGCAGGCAACGGCGGCAGGCAGCGGGTCGGCGGTCAGCGAGCGGCGGCAGCGGCAGGCAGGTGCAGCTGGGCGGGCGCGGGGCCGGCGGGTAGCGCCGATCACGCATCGGTGGATGTGGGTGGCTGGATCACCTGAGCACGGCCGCTCTGCTGCGCCGCGCGGCAACGCCTTTCGGCGCGGGGGCTGCCTGCGGCTGGAGCGCCACGCAGCGCTGCAGCATGCTGATCCGCGGTGCGGGGAGGCCAGCAAAGCTTTCGGCTGCTGCAGGGTTGGCAGGCTCTTGGGCTCTGACCCAAGAGAACAGCTCGCGGGAGCGCTGCTGTGAATGAGCGATGTTCGCGATCTGTCGAGTGCCGGGCCCGGAGGGAGGCGGTAGTGCTCCTAGCGGCCGGCCGCAGCCAGCGGCAGGCAGATGCAGGCGGCGCTGCCGCCAATTCTCGTCATGGGCCCTGCCGTGCCTCCCTGGGATTTGCTGCCAAGAGGGTTTGGGAGGGCGCAGTGAGGCACGCTGCCTGGTGGAGTGCGTATGCGCTGTGTAAGGTGCACGAGCATGGGCGTGAGCGCGCTGCGCCGTAAGGTTGCGCCATGGTGGCAGCGCTGCCCCAGCCCAAGCCCGAGGCCGCCTTGGGTGGGGCACTCGCACAACCCGGTGGAGTCGCCACTACCACCCTTGAGAAACCACTCGACAAATGGCAGCATGCGCTGCCCCGATGTGCAAGTTGGCGGCTCACGCCCATGCCAATGCACCGATCAAATCTCTCACTTCAGTACGTCCCGAAGGAAACTACAGGGCTGCAGGAGATTACAGGGGGCGCCTCCGACGAAAATTGGCGGAGTGTGCTGAAACAGAGTGCACGCGGGATGCTTCACAGGAAATGCAAAGGCTGTGGGCAGCCGGGCACGAGGGCGCGCTGCAGAACGGCAGCGGGAGCAGGCAACAGGGCAGCAGTGTATGTTGTACAAGCCCTCACTCCGGCACTGGCAGGTGCGAGCTGGTTCTAACAGGAGGGTGGGCACGCCCGGCGTCATGCCAGGGCAATTTATGGGCAGGCAGTGCAGCACGCCCAACTGACGAGCACGGATGAAGTGGGTAGGCACTGGCGGGCACTGCACTTTATTGCTATGATGCTAGATCATTCGTTGCGCTAGGTTAAGTTCCAACGGGCCAGCTTCAATCCTGCTTCATGACCACTCCATCCCACACCACCTGCACCACACCAGGAGGGTGGAACCAGGCGGGGACGCGTCGGCGGTGAGCCTGGTGACACAGCACATGGCTGCGGGCGGTGCAATGCTGGGGCCACAGCGGTCATTCGCCAATCACCTGTCCTGTGGCAACCCGAGCAAACCATCCCCAGCCTCTGTGCAGCAGGGGTGGCATGATCGACCCAACGCCACCCCTGCCGCCTCCCACACCCCCCTCTCGGCGCCCACCTCTGTGGTGCGGCGGTGCTCCTCCTGCGCCTGCGGCTTGCTGAAGTCGCCCGCCTGCGCACGGCTCAGGATGTAGGTGCCTGCCGGGCAGGGAAAGGCGGGGCGGGCGGGCAGTCGACGGGCAAGTCAGTTTGCGAGCGAAGGTTGGAGTGTGGGCATGGTGGGACCTGCGCCGTGCCATGTTGGGCAGACATGCCTGCAAGGCAGCCATCCGGGGGGCTGCGCTTTGCTGGAGCAGGCACCGCACAAACCCTCCTGTGAAGTCATGATGGCAGCTGCTGCACAAAGCAGCAGATCCCCGCTGTGCTGCGTTGCTGGGCCGATAGGAAGCTCACCCGCTATCGAAATCACGTTGGCGTACAGGATGCGCTGCACGGGGGCAGGAGGTGCAAGAATGGCAGTCGGCGGGCCAGCCAATGGGAAAAGGCAGGTTGTGCCTGCATGCACTGCACACACATGGGCTACCATGCACATGCTATGATGATGCCACATGGCGCACCCCACGTGTCACACGGTGCACCTCCTCGCTTGCATCTGCAACACCCCAGCAACACCCCACCTGGCGGTTGGGCACAAAGGCAAAGTTGATGACGTGGGCGGGGATCCACAGCCTGCGGGCTCGCAAGTTGGATGGGTCAGGGGCTTGCATGGAAATGCAACAGCACAGTGGGGTGCAGCCTGGGACCGCTGCCGCAGGGCTCAGGGGTGACAAAACACGCTGGTACCCGCAAATGACGCCCATCAAGCATCACAAGGCCCCAGCCCGAAAAAGCAAACAGAAACTAATCGTTTCATTGCTTCCCCTCTGACCACACACTCACTTCCAGCCCGCCACCATGGTGTCGGCGTACTTGCTGCGGATCTCAGACGCGTACTCGCTGCGGGCGCAGGGGAGCAAGTGCACAGCTGACTGCACAAGCAGTCCAACATGGGGTGCTTGATGCTCGTGAGAGGTGCATGGGCAGGCAGCGGCGGCATGGGGACTGCCGCCCCTTTCTGCTTCTGCTCGTAGCATGTAGCATGCTGCCGTGCAATGTTGAGCGTTCCGCAGCTGTGTTGTGCAGCCATGCTGTGCACCATGCATGGTGGCATGCCATGCCGGCCCAGTGCACAACAACCCACGCAAGAGCCATAGAGGCCTGGCGCGGCGCCAAGCAGGTGCGACATGAAGCCCGCTGTGCCGGTGCGTGGCACATCACAGCGCAGCGCGGCAGCGCACCTGGGCCGCCCCTCTGTGAGCACCTTGTAGTAGTAGAACAGCAGCTGCCCACATTGGGAAAGGGGGAGGGCAGAGTGAGGAACGGAGGCGCGCAGCACACGAGTGTTGCAGGCATGAAGCGCAGGCATGACCGCCATGAGCTCGCCCAACGCAGCCCGCTGCCAAGGTTCGCGCCACCGCTGCTGCCGATCCCCGCAGAATCTGCAAGTGCCGCCCTCAAATGCACTGGCCCCAGTACCGCACAGCAGTCAACGATTGAACCCACCGTGCAGGTGGGCGCGAACATGAGCTGGTCGATGACGAGCTTGGTGGCGATGGCGCGCGGCGAGGTGGACGCGTGCGGCATCACTTTCTGTGCACGGGGACGGGGGAGGGCGGGGCAGGGCAGGTCTGCCTCGGCACTGCAGGCAAACAGGCATGGGCCAAGTTGGATGAGCTGCAGGGGTGCAGCACCAAACATGGGCCAAGTTGGATCCAAATGATGTCCGCAGGCGAGAAATGACCCTGGCATGTAGCCTCATACGCTGCCATGCACCGCCAGGCGTGCCCGCCCCAACTGAACGAGACAACAGCGGGCAGCAGGCGCCGCTCACCCCATCCAGCCGCAGGTAGTACTCATGGCCCAGGGTGCCCATGAACGCCTGCACTCAGCAGGCAGCATGCTGCACGAGCGTGAGCAGTGGGACAGTGCGGCATGGCAGCAGGGGCGGCATGGAACGTTCCGTTGACGGAGGGGATCAACTGTAAGGGTTAGGGGTTTGCTAACTTCACGCCACCTACGCTGCATGCCACCACAGCCGCATGCACCCCACAATTGCAAGGCATGAATCGCTCACGTTGAACACTGCCAGCCGCGCGGTGCGTGCCCAATCGTAGCTGCGGGCAGGAAGGAGAGTGAGGGCAGGCTGCGGTGAGGGCAAGCCGTGCGCTTGGAGGGCACGAGCCGCAAGCGAGGCGACTGTGGCGCATGCGCACTAGTCAACATGCATACAGGACAGCAGTCCATGGAGTTGACTACTCGATCAGGCTGCAGAGCTGCATGGCAACAGACCACGAGGCGGCTGCGGCGCCTCCGGAACCGGGGCGCCGTCGCCCCGGCGCCGGCGGGCGGGGTGAACTCACTCCCAGCGCTCCTTGCCGTGGTTGCTGATGTACTGGGCCAGTGCATCGCCTGCCAGGGCCGCAACCACGCTGGTGCAGGACTTGGTGGCGCGGGGAGAGCGGTCGAGGTGCTGGCAGTATTTCCGCCAGGCTGCCCCTGCGGGGCGCACCAGCGCTCTGCTGAGCGCCCCAGTGTTCATGATCGCCGGTTTGCAGCAGGGGCTCGGGGCTGGGCAGCGCAGGCCCTGTCGGTCAAGGAGTCGGGAGGCCTGTGAGGCTCAGAGGCGGAGGGCTGATGGTGGGCGATCGGCAAGTGAAAGACAAGGCGGCCTGGGGGCCGGCCAGGTAGCATGCTGGCCCACCTCACTGGCTGCGCGACGGCTTCCCTTCCCGGCGGCCCTGGCGAAATTGGCAGGCAGCCTTGTCCGCCTCACGTGCAGCTTGAACTGCTTGCAGGCTGCCATGTCAAATGGTGGCGTAGCCATACAGAGCAGCATAGCCTGTGGAAACGTGCATGCGTGGGCCGGGTGCGCAGCCTCGCATGCATTGCTTTTGAAAGCCGGGTGCCGCCAGCCACACAACTGCCGCTCATTCCTGGGTTGCATGTTTGAACATGAGATCACATCCTAGATGGCGACAAAAGCATTGTTCGGATAGGAACCCAAGGCAAGGAAGCAGAAGCAAAGCATGCCATCCAATTTGCTCCCGGCCGCCACTGCCGGCGTACTGCGTAGGTTGTGTGCCTGCTGCAGGGTTGTGGGCCGCCGCCGGCCAGGCCGCGCTGGCGGCTGGCTGCTCGCAAGTGGTGCGTGATGTTACAGCCCGTGTCCTCACAGCGCGCCGCACAGCTGCAAGATGCTCCGGCAAGCCGCCGCCGCTGCTGCTGCTCCTCGCTCCAGCGCGCAAGCCGCCGCAGCTGCTGGGCTTCAGCCGGTGCTGGTGGAGGCTGCGCATCCTCCCTGTTCACAGCGCCTCGCACAGCTGCAGGATGGCCTGCTCCAGCCGTTCCACCCGCCCCACGCCGCCGCCCTGCAGCCGAAGCGTCAGGTCCAGCACGCACTCGGCGGGCTTGCAGTCAAAGTTCTCGATGGCTGCGGGGCGGGCGGGGGAGCAGGGACCCGGGGCAGGAGCGCAGCCATTCGTGAGTGCCGGATGCAAGCCCGTCTGATGTGCCACACCACAGACTATGCTGATAAAGCCACACAGCAGGGCCCACGCCCCTACTCCCCGCCACATCAAGCTGCCAAGGAGCAGGTAGGCACCATCCAGGTGGCCGGCCAGTGTGATCTGCCCCCAAACATGCACCAACCTCCACCGCATCACCCTCCTCCTCACCCGCCACGTCGTGCTGCTCCACCCCAAACTGGCTCAGCTTGCGCGTGATGGACAGCGTGCTGCGGCTGCCCGCCTCCCATCCCAGCCGGCACTCGGCGCCCGTCACCTCCCCGCTCTCGTCCTGCGGGCAGGGTGGAGGGGCAGTGGAGGCAGGGTGGAGGGGGTCAACGGTGCTGGCCAGGCCCAGCCAAGCAAAGGAACAGTCAACATGGCTGCGATGCAGGGTTTCTGCCAGCTTGCCAACACAAACCCAGCCAGCTCCCCCACAAACCCAGCCACCCACCCGCAGCAGCTTCTTGGACAGCAGGGCCACCGGCTCTGGAGAGCGCCCCGCCCGGGGCCCCGCCCGCTGCCCCGCCGTGCCACTGGCCGCCGCCTGCTGCCGCGGC
>RRZL01000079.1:941830-960815 GCA_006782975.1 Chlorella sp. Dachan | reverse complement strand
TCCCTGCCCCCCTCCAGATGGTCGACCACGGCGAGCAGGACGACAAGGTGATTGCGGTGCACGCCGACGACCCCGCCTACAAGGACTTCAACGACATCTCCGAGCTGCCGCCCCACCGCCTGGCCGAGATCCGGCGGTGAGCCGTTGTGGGCGGCCCCGCCCCGCCCCTGGTTTCGTGTGGTTTCCTGGTCGCTGCCAAGGAAGCTGGAATACACACCAGTGAGCGGCCGCCTGGCCGAGATCCGGCAGGGAGTGGTCCTGCCCTTGCCCTCGGTTGTGGCTTGCTTCTGTCCCCGTGTCGGCGCGCGTCCTGAAACTGCATCCTGAAACTGCGTCCTGGCTGGCTGCCAACTAGCCCATGTCCTCCCGCCCTCCCGCCCTGCCCCCCAGGTTCTTTGAGGACTACAAGAAGAACGAGAACAAGGTTGTGGTGGTGGACGAGTTCCTGGGGCGCGAGGACGCGCACCGCATCATCCGGGAGGCCATGGACCTCTACCAGGTGCGTTTCGATCGGTGGACGAGTTCCTGGGTGTGTTTCGATCGTTGTGTGTTTCGTTGACGGTGGGGCGTGGCAGCTGTTCTGGTCTTATTTGTTGATTCTGTGGTTTGGAGGTGTGGTTGGAGGCCATGGACCTCTACCAGGTGCGGCGGCTGTGTACAGTTGCTCCGGCCGATTGCTGGTTGTGGCGCGGTGGAGGCTGGCAGCTGGGGGCGGGTGTTGCCTGGGACTCGCATGCGCACCCCTGCGCGCCCACAGCCTCTGCCTGAGTCCCATCTCAGACCAACAACTCACCAAACATCCACCCCACCCTGGTCCCCCGCCCTCTCAGGACCTGTTTGTGCCCAAGAAGATGCGCTGCTGAGCGGCCCGACCGGCGGCAGCCACACGGACGGGTGCCTCGTGCGGGCCTTTTGTTGACCACCCGCGCCGCCCGCCCTGGTGTCGCCGCCGCCGCCGCGTCTCCGTGCGTGTCCCCTAACCCAAACGACAACCCGTCCCGACTGATACCTGCTCTGATTCCTAGCACCCAGTCACGTCAGTTGTTCCCCGCTGTTGAGCTGTGCTTCCGTCTGCTGCGCCCTTGCGCCCTTGCGCCTCCCCTACCCTGATTCTTTGCCCAACACAACACAACACTTGATTGCACTGCGCCCGCCGCTCAGGCCCTCTGCTTCACAGCCCGCCGTGTAATGCACACTGTGGAAACCAGGGCGAGGCCACAAGCAGCCATTCAGCTCATCGCAGGATGCTTGCGAGGTTACATACAGCCTGAAGTTGCGGAGATGCTTGTGAGGGTGCATGCAGGGCGTATAGATCGATGGGCGAGTCTGATGGCACTGAACATACATGTGGACTGAGGCGCGTCACTGAAACGGCTAGGAAAACTCAAAACTTGCAGGTGGGCCGACATGCATCAGCGTCACATGGTCAGCTGAAAGCCGCTACTGTACAGGCAAATGTACACAAGCACAGGTTGGCGTTGAGTTTCAAAGCGGCTGTGCCCGCAAGCCGTGGCCGCGAGCCCAGGCTGTCCTTGTTGCCGCATCTCGGGCCTGGTAGCCGCACCCTACGCTGTCGCTGCTGCAGCCTGGGGTGGCGCCACCACCGCCAGCACATGGCCGTCCTCCACCTGCACGCAAACAAACGGGCAGCAGCAGGACTGAGGTTGAATCAGAGGTGGGGGAGAGCTGCACATGATTGCCTCCGCCGGCACGCATGCAGGCAGCAGCAGGCGCAGTGTGCTGTGACAGAGCCGAGCCTGGCCAGCCAGCAACACTCGTGTGCTTCACGGAGCTCGCCAACAACAGCCCCACCTGCGCGCCCCCCATGCTGTGCAGTTCCGCCACCGCGACACAACCGAACCGGACAATCGAATACAAAACGCATTCGCCAACAACCCTCGTGCCCACCTGCGCGTCCACAAAGCTGTGCAGCTCCGCCACGGTGCCGGCACACGGTGCGCGCACTGCGGGGCGGGGAGGGGGGCAGGCAGGGGGAGGGGGCCGGGACGCCGGATTGACTGTGGGGTGAGGGCGGCAGCAGGGCGGCAGCATCTGTGCGGTGAGGCAGGCTGGTAGGCACGAGGGGCTGGAAGGCAGTGCTGCAGCGGCCGTGGCAAACTGAATGATGGGTGAAGCAAGCTGAGTGATGGGTAAAGCCAGCCCGCACCCGCTGAGGGATAGGAAAGCAATCAAGCAAGCATAAAGCAAGCCCGCACCCGTGTGCTCCATCTTCATTGCCTCCACCACCACCAGCGGGTCACCCTCCTGCACGCTCGCGCCGGCGGCCACACACACCTGCACAGCGGCAGGTGGCGGGCAGGCGGAGGGCGGTCGGGGGAATCGCGATGGCGGTGCGGCAGCCCTGATTGCCCCAGTGACCCCCCCTCGATGATGTGCATGGTGGTGCGGCAGCCCTCGTTGCACCACCACAAACCCACCCTAATGTTGCAGTCAGCTTCAAACCTGGCTGCAACATCCCATCACACCCGCCCACCTTGACGATCCGGCCCGGCATGGGCGTGACGACCGTCCCCGCCTGCTGCGCCGCTGCGCCGCTGCGTTGCCACTTGCGCACCAGCGGCCGCCTGCGCAGGAGGGGGAGGGGTGGTGCGCAAGTGGCAGTTGGCAGGCAGCATGACCTCTTGACACGGCAGGCGCTCGTTGAATGCGTTGTATGCCTGCAGCGGCCCAGTCCTGACCTTCAGCTGGCCTGGCACCGTCCCTGCATTTGCCTGCCACCGCAGGTTGCTCTGCCCTCTCAGGCATTGTCTCCCCGTCACCTGAACAGGCACAGCCGCCCACTGCCCGTTTCAGCCACTCTGCCCACTGCCTCATCCCCACCTTGCCATCCCCCCGTGCCCCTCACCTGAACTGGTATTGCCGCCCGCCCAGCCACAGGTCCAGAACCTCCTCCTCGCCGTGGCTGCGCATTTGGAGGGGCGCCTAAACGGGTTAGTTAGGGTGGCTGGATGTCAGCCCCAGCAACCCGCCCAGCCACAGATTCAGCACCTCCTCCTCGCCGTGGCTGCCAGGGCAGAGAGACAGTGGGTTCAGCGGGTTGCATCATTGCTCAAGGGGCAGCGCATGGGTTGCATCATTGCTCAAGGGGCAGCGCACCCACACCACCCGCACCACGCACCGCTGGCCTCTACTCTCTGCCCTCCCAGGCCTTCACTTTGACTCGGGCCCTCACCTGCCCAGGCACCAGGCAGCCCGCAGCTGCTGGCCATCCACCTCAGCACGCACGCTGTCCCCGCTGAGCTCCACACCGCTGACCGCCAGGCCTGCCGTGCCACCGCTGCTGCTGGTGCTGGTGCTGCCGCTGCTGCTGCCGCTGGGTGTGCCCTGAGCACTGCCGCCGTTGGCGCCGGCGACACGCATGCTGCCGTCCTCGCAGTAGGCAATCGTCAGCTCGTGCTGCATTGGAGGGGACAGTGCTTGTTTGGAGGGGCCGAACGTGGCAGTGGCAGCTGGGTGGGTGGGGGCTGGAGGCAAGCCAAGTTGACAGCAAGACGCGGTGGGGGCAGGGCTGCAGGCTTGGCTGTGGCCCAAAACCCCGCATCACAACCCCAAGCACGCCACAGCAACTCTGTGGCACCACCCCGCTTGCCTCGCTGCTGCTGGCGGGGTGGGTGAAGGCCACAGGGCAGCTGAACAGGTGGTTCATGCGGAAAGCGGTGGGGCGGGTCCAGGGGCCGGGCAGCGCCTGGCCACCCGCACCCTGCAGCAGGCCGGGGGAGAGGATTGAAGCCAGGATGAGATGGGCGCCGTGCCAGGGGGCGCTAGGCTGGCAACGTCGCAAACCATGCTGCCGTCCTGGAGGGGTGAACTTGAGCAGGCGCCAGGCCTGCACAATTGAAAAACATGCTGCACCACACCATGCTGCCCCCCCCGGGCCGGCAAATAGGCGGGACACAGAAACAACAGGCGGGCAGCACGGCCCTTGGCTGCACGTCTTGGCCCCTCCCGGCCACGCAGCACCTCCACACCTGCACGCGCCGCACAGCGATCTGCAGGAATGCGACCGCGGCCAGGGCCAGCACGGCGGGCGGCACTGGCTCCGCGCCCAGCAGCTGGCCCTCGTGCTTGGAGATGAAGGATGTGTCCACCGCGCCCTGCAAGCATACAAGTGGAAGGAGCCACGGTACGGATGGGTTGCTTGCCAGCAGCAGCTGGCAATCACCCTAAGAGATCTAGGCAATGCGGCCTACATTGCAACCGCATGCAGGCGGATGGACGGTTGCGCAGGCTTTGCATGGACAGCAAGCCAGATGCAAGCAGGTGCGCCACCCATTGCACGCTGGCCTGCTTAAACTCCTCGTTCTCGCAGATGCGGCGCAGGAACTCCACGTTGTTGGGGAACCCCGCAACCTGCGGCAGTTGAGGGGGGGCACGAGGCGCAATTGGCTGGTGCGCATGAGGCGGCCTTTTGCTCACAGTCGATGCTTGGGTTCATGATTTGATTCACAAGGAAGTGGGTACAGCTGGCAAAGCGAGTGAGACCAGCAGAGTGACCCTGCATCGGGCCCCACCCCACCCACCTGCAGCTGCCCCAGCGCGGCGTGCAGGCGGGCCAGGGCGGAGGGGCGGTCGGGGCCGTGGCACACCAGCTTGGCGACCATGGGGTCGTAAAGAGTGCCCACCTGCAAAGGCAAGTTTGGCAGGCGGGCGTGGCACGTTAGGAGCCAGTGTAGAGACACAGCAGATGGGAGGATGTGTGGCACGCCAGGGGTGCGACCGTGGTGTCGCACAGGGTGCCCACCTGCAAAGGAGTGGTTCACACAACAAAACTTGCAGAAGGCTTCACGGCGGCGCGTGGTTCTCATCAATCTGTTCCAAGGGCAGCCAGCCAAGCGATGCACTGCAACCAGGTTGAGGGTTCAGTCAGCCAGCTCCGCCTCACCGTGTCGCCCTGCACCACGCCAGAGTCCACCCGGACAGGAGCATCGGTGAAGAAGGCGGCGTCGGGGGGCACCCGCCACCTCAGCACCCTGCGGGAGCAAGAGACAGGACAAGCGGCAAAGGCGCCTGGTGACTTGTCCCTGCCTGAAACCGTAAACAGAGGGCAGGGCTGGCGCCACACGCACATTGCATTGCCACACAGCAACCGCACTAAAAACTCTAGCACCCCAGCACCCCGTACCTGCCTCCAGACGGCAGGAGGTTGGCAGTCGGGTCTTCGGCAGTCAAGGCTACCAAACAACCGACATGAATGCTGCTGCCCGCCGCACCTGCCGCCCGATGGCAGGAAGTTGGCATTAGGGTCCTCTGCGTAGATGCGCGCCTCAAAGGCGTGGCCCTGCAGGCAGGGTGCATTGCTCGCGAGTTGCTTGTGGGTCCGAGAGGTGCCTGCGGTAGCTGGCACAGCGGGGTGTGCCTCTTGTCTCAAGAAACGCACTCAGCTTTTTTGGAAAGCATGATAGGCGAAGAGCCGGACAACCATCAATGCAGTGTCAACACCCACCCAGATGGCCCGACCCTCCTGATGCAGCGGCAGTGTGTTCCATGCAGCAAACAAGGAAAGCAACAGAAGATTTTGTGGTAGTTACCCGAAACCCACCCTGATGGCCAGGTCCTGCTGGCGCAGCGGCAGCGCCTCCCCCGCCGCCACGCGCAGCTGCCACTCCACCAGGTCGATGCCGCTAATGGCCTCGGAAATGGGGTGCTCCACCTGTTGAAGGAGAAGACAGACAGGTGAAGCAGTGCAGAACACAGAGCACAGACAGACGGCAGCATGCGCCGGCCCAGCCAGCCAGCCGCACGCAGGACAGTGCACGCGCTGCCCCAGCACATGCGGCGCAGCCGCCACAGGCAGCGGCAGCAGTGACCTGCGCCCACCTGCAGGCGCGTGTTCATCTCCTGCATCCGTTGGGGTGTTGCAAGGGGGCAGCGGTCACCAGCCAGCAGCGAGCGGAGGGTGCTCCCGCTCAAAGGCGCAGGCAGAGTCAAGCGGGCGGGCTGTCATAGCCTGTGCACAACCCAACCCCGCAGCAATCGCCACTTTGCACAGATGCTTAGGAAAGGCTCCCAGCCGCACCATGAAGTAGTAGTCCCCGGTGTCTACGTCCACAATGAACTCAACTGTGCCGGCGGAGCGGTAGCCCACTGGGGGAGGGAGACGCAGCGGCAGGTGCAACTGGCAGGGTGAGGGGACCAGGCGGGGCAAGGGCGAGGGCGAGGGCAGCTAGTTGGGAGGGCTAGGAGGAGCCTACCAGCAAGCCAGCCAACCAGCCATAAACCCAGCCGCACCTCTGCGCGCCTTTGCCACCGCAAACCATTTTACCAGCCGCAAGCTCGCCAGCCAAAGTGCGGTTCAAACAGCAGCAGGCGGCAGCCGCACCTGCACGGGCGGCCGCCACCGCTGACTCTCCGATGGCGCGCCGAAACTCCTCGCTGATGTCTGGTGCAGGGGCCTCCTCGATCACCTGTTGTGAGGCAGCAATCAGGTCTGGAATCCTAACAGCGTGGTGGCAGGCGGCCTACAATGCACTCATGCATGTTGTCGTGGGGCTGTTCAACTGGCCTGCCCACCGCCGCCCCACCAGCAGCGCCCCCTGGTCCCGCACTTTTTGGTGGCGCCGCTGCACGGAGCAGTCGCGCTCAAACACGTAGACCGCATTGCCGTGGCCGTCGGCAAATACTTGCACCTGCAGGGCGGTGTGTGTGTGGGGGGGTGGGGGTTGGGGGGATGTGGCAGTCGGCAGGGCATTGGCCCACAATGATATGTTCAATGCAATCCGAAGCGATCCCTGCTCAGTGTGCCGGGGGCCCGGGGCGACGAACCGCTCCAGCAGCACTCCACCTACCTACCTCGCAGACCGGTCAAGCCACTAGCATACAAATAGACTTGCCTCGATGTGGCGAGGCCGGCTGATGAAGCGCTCGAGCAGCACTCCACCTACCTCCAAACCGGTCAGGCAGCTAGCCTCAACACACCCCAAACTTGCCTCGATGTGGCGGGGCCGGGTGATGAAGCGCTCCAGCAGCACGCGGTCGTCGCCAAAGCCAGCGACCGCCTCTCGCTTGGCAGAGTGCAGCGCATCCTGTTGCAGGTTGCGGGTGGGGTGAGGAGAGATGACAGCCATCTCGGTGGCCTGCCACGCAGCTCACGCAAGGACCAATCCAGGCAGCTCACACAAGGGCTAACCAGCGGACGCAGCGGGAGCGCACCCGGCTTGCGCTCAGGCAAGCGGCAGCTCTCTGGTGCCCCCTGGGCTTGATACCCAGCCGGCCCCCTCAATCCACTCCCAGGCGAACTCTTTCTTTCTTACTTTCAAGCGGCAGCTCTCACCAGCAACCTGGCCTGCTCACCAGGAACTGGCCGGGCTCGCGAGCCAGCTTCATGCCCTTGCCGCCGCCGCCCAGCACCGCCTTCACCAGCAGAGGGTAGCCTACACGCGCAGCCTCCTCCTGTGCGGGCGACAAACGCAAAGCCATGCATCCGATGAGTCAACATGTGACGACTGGCGGGGGCAGCCAGCCTGTGCCACGGGCTCCTTGCCAACCATTGCACCTGCCGCCGGGTCTTTGCCGGTCAACCCGTGCACCCAAACCTGTAGCCGGTCACTGTGGGTTGTTGAAACAAACAAAAGTTAAACTTGTGGCTCTTTACCCAACCTTGCAGCTCTTCACCCACCTGCAGCCGGTCCTCTGCCTGGTCTTCCCCGTGGTATCCCGGCACCACGGGCACACCCGCGCCCTCCATCAGCGCCTGCGCCAGAAATGAACAGTCAGAGTAGACCATGGCCCCAGCATCATCTGACCAGCGCCTGACGCAGCGCTTGCTGCAAAGCCTCACGACAACACCGTCAACATTCCCAGCAGCAAGCCCTCCTCTGCACTAAACCGCCCCCGCCGTGGCCCCGCTCGTGCCTCCCATCGCATCACCCCCACCCCTGTCGTCAGCAAACCACACAGCAACTGGACTGCTCCTCCGTCTTCACCCTTGCAAGCCACCCCACCTTGGCCTCGCTCTTGTCCCCCATCGCGCGGATGGCGGCCGCAGGCGGGCCCACAAACGCAATGCCCTGCGCCTCGCAGGCGCCTGCGGGGAAAGGGCGAGGCGGGTGGGGGCCATGTGGCAGCTGCGAGGGCTAGTCCGTGGTTGGAACGCCTCCCCTGAAAGGTTACACTGTCCTTGAACGAGGGGCCGCAACACGGTCAACCGCTGCCCAAGGAGCAAAGATTCATCCACCCCTCGAGCGCACAGCACAGCACAGCACAGCACAGCACGCCACAACCCAACATGCCACAACACCCACCCGCAAACTTGGTGTTCTCAGACAGGAAGCCGTAGCCGGGGTGCACAGCCGTGGCGCCGGCGCGAGCCGCCACCTGGCAAGGGTGCGGGGATGACCCAGTGAGGCACCAGGCTGCCCCTGAGGCGCTTGGGGCAGCCCTTGGGGTAGCCCTCCCAGCCCTTGGGGCATACCTCCCAGCAAGCATATATGCAGTGTACAAAACAGCCCTTGCACACACCGGCCAGGCCAAGCCCTTTTTTCTTTTTACGGGACTTTGTAAATGGGAGGCTGCCTGCTGGTCTGGAGACCGGCAGGCACCTGCCATTTAAAAAGACAAGTTTGGGAATGACCCGGCCGCCAACTACCGTTGCAGCTCCTCTGCATATTGCGCTGACAATGCTGCGCGCTGTGCACAGCGTTGCAATGTGAATTTTGCCCGAACACTTCTGGCCCGGAAAGCGGAGCCGGAGCGCGGGTCGTAGAGCTGGAAAAAGTGCCCAAACTGGTTCGCGCTGAAGCCTTCAACTTTGGCCTCGCCCCGTTCGCGTTATATTCAGGCAGTTTTCAGGTCGCATAGAGTTTCGGTTTGAAGGCGACTGGTTGCCGTGGGGCGGAGATGCAGGTGCCGGCTGCCGGGCGGCGCCGCCCCGGCCAACGTCAGCCGCTGCGGCAGCCTGAAGAAGATGAATTCGCGTTCGCAAGTCCTATTCATGCTTGCAAGCACGAATCTATATGTCCCCGTTTGCGCTGGACTGACGAGGGGGTTGCGGGGGCGCGAGGCGGGGTGCCTGCGCTCGCTGCCACGACCGCCGGCAAGCGGCAGGCGGCGAGCGCTCCACTGCCCACCCGTTATCTAAGCTGCCCAAGCATGGCTTTGTAACTGTTACTGGAAGTGGCGGGGAAAGAAAGTCCCGTCCTTCCGCGTACCGCGTGCGCGGATTTTTAAACCCACCTCCAGGATGCGGTCCCCCCGCAGGTACGAGTCCCGGGCAGGCGGCGGCCCGATGCAGAAGGCCTCGTCCGCCATGGCCACGTGCTGCGGGCAGGTTAATGAGGGCAGATTTTACGTGGCTATGCTAAAACTGGCCAGCGGCGATGCACGTGGCGGCCCAATGCAGAAGGCCTGCTCGGCCATGGCCCCGTGCTGCACGGGTGGTGAGAAGCGCCCTGGGGGAGCCCAACCGCCTTGACACATGCTAGCTCTTGCGAGCAATTGCAGCTGGCAGGGCAGCAGCCAGGCGCTGACCCCCTTGCAGGCGGCGACGTGCTGCGGTTCGGACGCAGCGGCCGCAGCGGGAGCCACGGCAGCAGCGGGTCCCACCAGCAGCAGAATCGGCGTCGCACAGCATCCACAAACAGCGCCCAGGCGGCCCACCTTGGCGTGCCGGTCCGCCTCGCTGTACACTGCCACCGTCGGCACGCCCAGCCGCTGCGCGGTGGTCAGCACGCGGCACGCAATCTCGCCGCGGTTGGCAACCAGCAGCTTGTCTATGGCGGGGCGGGTGGTGGCGGTCGCACCTGGTGCCGCGCCTTGTGCCGTTGCCGCGCCGCTGCTGCTGCTGAGCGCCCGCAGGCCCTGCCAGGAGGTGCCACTTGCTTGTGCTGTCTGCAGCCCAGCCGCGAGCAGGCGCAGGGCGCCCGCACGCCGCAGCATGGCTGGTCACGCCGGCGGCGGCAAGGAGGGCAGCAGGCGTGAGCGGGTGGTGGCGGGAGGGCGGCGCCTGGCGTGCGGGCCTCGGACGTGCTCAACGTCACTGGTGGGTCGAACCCGGCTGTCTGGGGGCGGGGGGCGGCCCACAGGCGAGGGAGAGGACCCGAGCCAACAAGGGCTTGGCGCGTGGAGCCTCCAGCAGCTTGCAGCGCCCTAGCGACACACCGTGACGGGCGAGCAAGTTACACAGCATACCCACGGCTCAACAGCTGCCCCACCGACATCAGAATTTCCGACACGGCATGAGGAGAGGGCTGGCAACCGCCGTTTGGCTAGCTGCCCCATATCCGATCACAGTAGACAGGCGATCAGTGGCGCTTGCAGCAGCTTCGGATGCTGGCCGCTCTGGCGCCCCGCCTGGGGCTGGGCGCCGCGCCTGCGCTCTCCCGAGCCGCGGCGGCCGCCAGCCTGGTTCGGTGGCTGTCCAGCGCCGCTGCCCCTAACGGCAGCGAGCTGCAGGTGCCAGGGTTCTGCTGCCGCCGCCCGCTCCCAGCTTTGCCGCCCCTGCTCGGTCGGCGCAGTCAAGCCCCAAGCCCTGCTGGCTCCACCTGGCCCCAAATATCTGCAGGTGGTGCTGGAGCCGCTGGACGGCGAGAACGAGGGCATCTTCTTCCTCAGCCTCTCCCGCCCGGAGGCCCGCAACAGCATCGGCCGCCAGTTCCTGCGGGTGCGGCGGGGCGAGAGGCGGCATTGGGGCCACGTCAAGCAGCCGAGAGGCTGGCTCTGGCAGCTCAAGTTGCCGCCCGGGGTGCCAGTAACTGGTTGGGAGCACGTGAAAAGTGCAACTGCGTGGCCTGCCGCGTGGCTGTGACTCGCGGTGCCAGGGCGCCTGGGCAACCACCCCTGCATCGTGCCTGTGCCATCGGTCCTGTTGCAGGAGCTGCGCGAGTGCTTGTACACAGTTTCCCAGGAGCGGACCACGCGCTGGTGAGGCTCTGCCGAGCCCGCTGCTGCCAGCACCAGAAGCTGTTTGCCCGCTGAGCAGGGAGGTTGAGAACTGAGCACAAGCGGCCGGCCTGACTTGCAGTGCCATTCCCAGCTGAAGGCAGCACAGCGGGCAGCAGCAGGGCATGCGCAGCCTGGCTAGGGTGGCAGCTGGCCCCTTGGCGCCTCCAAATTGGATGCCTTAACCCTCGCCATGTGTGTCTGGCCTGACCTCGCCCCATGCAGCGTCGTGGTGCGCTCCACTGTGCCAGGCGTGTTCTGTGCCGGAGCCGATCTCAAGGCGAGGCGGCTGTGTGCCTGCCGGAGCTGACTGCCATTGTTCACTGGGTCAAGCAGTGCGGAGGCAGCACCCTGTGCCGCCCGCAATCCAGGACAGCCTGCCTAACCCAAAGCCTGCCCAACCCAACGCTAACTAACGCGGCCCATTCTGCAGGAGCGCGCGGTGATGAGCCAGGCGGAGACGTCCCAGTTTGTGCGGGAGCTGCGCGAGGCGCTAGCGCAGCTGGACGCGCTGCCCATGCCAACCGTGGGTGAGCTTATGGCCTGCACTCGGGGTGTGGCTTCATGCTGCCGAGTGCTGCCAAGCGAGGCGGATGCGTGGCCTCTGCACCCTGCCCGTGCGTGCCGTAGTTGGACGCTCGTGCGATGCTGACTTCCGGGCTGACTGCTGAACGTTGGTGCTGAGTGTAGGCTGCTGCTGCTTCTGCACCCCGCCTCGCTGGCCCTGCTGCTGCGGTGGTGCCGCTGCGGCAGCCGTGCACAGTCTCACAACTGTCCCCCTCCCCCTCCCCTCCACGGCTGCAGCCTGCGTAGATGGGTGAGGTCATTCTCAGAAAGGCAGCCGGCGAGCAGGATGTGGCACCAGCAGGGTTGGCAGCAGAGAAGCACGGCTTGACAACCCTGCAGACGCCTGCAGCCGGCGCAGCTGCCCAGCTGGTACTTGCAGCCGCCACGCGAGGCCGCCATGGGGCGCACGGCAGCTTGCTCGGGCGCTGCTCACATTCATGCTTGAGCTGTGTCTCTGCAGGTTTGCGCTGGGCGGGGGTGCTGAGCTGGCGCTGGCCTGCGATGTGCGGGTGGCGGGGCGGGACGCGCAGGTGCGAGCCGCCGCCGCAGCTGCGCATCAGCGGCAGCACATGCTGAAGTTACTGAACGAAAGTCAACACGGCCGGGCCGGCGGCATTGTTGGTGTTGGTGTTGCATCTGGGGCACATGCCAGAGAACCAGAGGCTGTGTAGGCGTCCCTAACACGCTGCGAGTGCGGCTTGCTCCCCACCACACCACCCTCCCCTGCAGTTTGCCTTCCCGGAGACGCGGCTGGGCATCATCCCGGGGTGCGCCTCGTGCGAGGGGCTGGTGAAGTGGTTGTGCAGCTGTGGGTGCTTAGAGCTAAGATGGAGGGGTGTCCGGCGTGCTTGCATTTGAGCTGGACTTGAGCTGGGTCTCATCCGACCTGACTCCACGCCGTGGCCCCCTCCCTTGCTGCCCCTGCTCTGCAGGGCGGGCGGCACGCAGCGGCTGCCGCGCATCGTGGGCATCTCGCGGGCCAAGGAGCTCATCTTTACCGGCAGGTGGGTGCCCCCGAGCCGCAGCCAGGTCTGCTAGCCACCCGACGGGCGCATGATGGGCAGGCCTCACAGCGGTTGCTCAGCATGCAGCCAGCACCCATGCCTTTGTTGTGGCCCCCTCCCTCCTCGTGCCGCCCCAGGCGGAGTGGCAGGCACGTCGCAGCTAGCGTGGCTCTAGTCCCGTGGTTTACCTGGTCGGCTGGATTGGCTGATTAAACTCATGCCCGCAGGCGCATCGACATGCACGACGCTGTGAAGATGGGGCTGGCGGACCACGCCGCTGACGAGGCGGGTGCCGAGGACGTGGCGCTGCGGCTGGCGCGCGACATTGCACGGGTATGGGCTGCCTGCTTCTTGGTTTGCTGCAGCTGTTAGGCAGTGCTACTGAGGATGTGGCGCTGCGGCTGGCGCGCGACATTGCACGGGTGTGCCTACTGATGCTGTAGCTTGCTAGGCCTACGTCATAGCGCAAATCCTGCTGTTGTTGCTGGGTCCAACCGTTGGCCGAGCGAGGCGCTGCGGGTGAGGCTCTGGGGGTCTACACCTGTTGCTGCTGCTCCTGCTGCTGCTGCTGCTGCTGTGCGGCCGACACCGGCTGCCGCTGGCGCAGCAGCGTCAGCATGCGGGAGTGGTACTCCACCAGGTGCTCCACCTGCTGCGGCGTCAGCTCCTCCAGCGGCCTGCGCTCTGCAGCCACTGCCGCTGCGTTGCCGGAGGCAAAGGCTGGAGGGGCTTCACCGGACGGTGCTGCCGCCCCAGCCGCCTCGGCTGGGTGCTGCTTGGCGGCCCGCTGCCCGTCAGCAGCCTCGTAGGCTGCAGCAAAGGCGGCCTGGGCAATGCCGGAGGACGTGGCCACGGCTGCCACGTCCTGCTGCTGCCGCCGCTGAGCGATTGCTGTTGGCCCCAGCCGAGAGGCGCCGGTGGAAAATGCAGCAGGGCTGCCGGGGTCTTCCGCTGCAGCCGCCTGCAGCGCACGCTGGCTGCGCGCTGCGAGCGAAGCCGCGACGACTGGGGCGCTCCTGCTGCGCTTGTCGGTGCCCCCACGCTTCCGCTGCTCCACCCCCTGCTGGACATGGTGTTTGACAACGGCGTTCAGCTTGCCACAGCACTGGTCACAGGGCTGAATTGCTGCAAAGCAGCTGTGACCGGGCCCGACAGACGGCCACAGCACTCAGCACTCCCTCGTAGGGAGTGCAGCAGGCGGCAGGCAGGCGGCTCACCGCCGCGGCTCCGCCAGCGCGCCCGGGGCTTCTGCTTCTTGGCTTCCGCGCGCACAGTGGCCTTCAACAGCTGATCCTTGCCGCGGCGGCCCCGTGAAGGGCCGCCAAGGCCCATCCTGGCCCGCCCAGCCGGCCTCTGGTGGACTGGCGCGCCGCCGCTGGCCCTGATTGCCGCCCAAAGGTTTGATAGAGGCTGTTGGGGTCGCGGAAAGCAGCGACGGCCGCAGGCAAGCGAGCTGAGGTGCCCCGCTTTCTGTACGGCGCCCTGCTTGCCGGCAGGTCAGCCTGAGTCACTGCTGGCCAGACTGGGGTAGTGTGCCACGAGTTGCACTGTGGCGAAAGCTATCTAGATGCGTCCAATGGTTTGCAGCAAATGCCTGCCAGCGGGGGCGGACAGCGCACCTGATGCGGAGATGTGGGTGCTGCTGGCCAACTGTCCTTTGTCTGTGGCCGTGCCGCCGCTTTTAACCTCCGGGTGCTGCTGCTGCCGCCTGCCTGCCCTGGTCTTGCTTCGCAGCGTGCCACTGCTCACGCCAACAAGCAGGCGCGGTGCCTGCTGCGCTGCCCTTACCCCACAGCGAGGTCTGCCGCTGCCCCTCACCGCTAGTCTCCTAACCCTCCCCCGCCCTCCACCCGCAGGGCGGCCCGCTGGCGCTGCGGCTGGCCAAGCAGGCCATCAGCCTGGGTGCCGAGCTGGACCTGGCCAGCGGCCTCAGGGTGGAGGAGGCGTGCTATGCGCAGGTGGGTGCTGGGGCAGGGTTGGTTCAGCTCCCACGTCCAGCTGCAAGGGCGGCCTGTTGAGATGGCCGCCAGCGAGACCTGGGCAGCGCGTGCACGTGGGAGAAGGCATGTTGTGCTCACAGCCTGCCCGCTGCCACGCCACACACATGCCCACCCTGCCCGCATCCCCGCATCCCTGCCCGCTTGCGCGGGCCATCCCCAACGCCTGCAGGCGCGCTTCGCGGTCCGATCCCTTGCCTCACAGCTTGCCCTGTTGCCATGTAGCCCACCTTGCCCGCACCTCTGCCTCGCCACAGGTCATCCCCACCAAGGACCGCCAGGAGGGGCTGGCTGCCTTTGCGGAGAAGCGGCAGCCCAAGTTCACGGGGGAGTGAGGCGCTCCAGGAGCCGAGAGGGCAGCTTGTAAGCGGCTGTCCAAGCTCGGGGGAGGCGGCTCTGCAATCAGCGGGCGCAGCGGCTTGCAAGGGGAATGAATGCACGGCCCTTGAGACGGCTGCAGTGCCGAGCGCCAGGGCCACTGCGGCGGCCCGGGGGCTTGAAGCCCTTGCGCCAGCACAGCCCACAGCCCTGGTGAATCACCACAGTGTGTGCCCGAACTCGAGCGTGTGTGACACCACATTAGAAAGGCGTGGCAGGGCTGCGCAATGCGCCGACACGTGGGCGCCGCGGCAGCGGCAGCGCGGCGTGCTGGGGTCGTGAATGGGCCTGGCTGCGCTGCTGGACGCACTACGCCTTCGATCTGCTGCCTTGCCTTCGTCCCTGAGCAACAAAAGCTCGCTGCTTGGCGCGAGTGGCACTGTCGAGCGGCCCCAAGAGCGGCATCGGCGGCAGCCGGGGGTCCACCCACCAGGGCAGCGCTCGCACACGTCGGGGCAGTGGCGGCCAGGGCTAGCAGCGGCTCCTAGGCATGTCTTACCTGCTGCCCCACCTGCACAGCGGCTTTGCCGTGGACCAGGCCATCCTGGCGGTGAGGCGCGGGTGCCAGGAGCTCTTCGGAGGCAGCGCCAAGCCCGCAGGCCCGCCCCTGCAAGCAAGCCGTGCTCACTGCTTCTGGAGCCGCTGCCCTGCAGGAGGAGGACCGCGTGGTGGTCATCCGCTTCGGCCACGACTACGATGAGACGTGCATGCAGATGGACGAGGTGGGCGGGCAGCGGGCGGGCGGGCAGGCGGGGTGGCGGCGGTGGCCCACGCCTGCGTGCGTCGTCGCTGTCTGGCCAGCCGCTGTTGCAGCTTTGTCTACTGGCTGGCTGCTGTGCACTACGTGCATGGACGGCCGCTGCAGCAAGCGTGTGCAGGCTCGTCGGGCCCTGCTGCACTCGCACCCACCGCCCATCCATCCTCACCGCCGCTGCCTTTGCATGCGTTTCCATGTCCGCATCTGCAGATCCTGGCGGGCACGGCGGAGCGCATGAAGAACTTTGCCATCACCTACCTGGTGGACATCTCCGAGGTGCCCGACTTCAACGCCATGTACGAGCTGTACGACCCATGCACCGTCATGTTCTTCTTCCGCAACAAGGTGAGGTGGGCTGCACGACTGGGGCTTGCACTACATGACTGTTGGTGCGTTGTCATGTTCTCCTTCCGCAATAAGGTGGGGGTGGGCTGCACCGCACTAGTCTAGTCTAGTCTAGTCTAGTTTACACAGCTTAGCGCCAGCCCACTAGGGGCCCAATCTGCATGCCCTGCCCTGCACCGCACTGCACCGCGGCCATGCACTGCACGACCTTTTGCTGAGGTGGTTTGGATTGATCGAGCACTGCCGGCAGTGCCGTTGCGCCGTGATCCCACACAACAAGGTGGGCGGGCTGCGCTCCGGGGCTGCTGCTGCCTGGGTTGCCCACCGTCCCCACCTGCATCGCTGGCTGTCGCACCGGCACACGGCCTGCACCCTGCACCCAGCACCCCACAATGCAAAGGTAATTACCCTGCCAGGCGTCTCCCCATGTCTCAAGGGCAGTCCCTTTGCGACATCCAACCCCACCCCGTGCCACTGTTGGCGCCAGGCTGGCATGCACGCCCGGCTAACCGCTGCGCGTTGCTCCGCTGCCCCTGGCGCTGTTTGGGCGCGGGGACAGTCCTTCATCCTTGCACCCGCATGTGCCTTGCTGCATTCTCTCGCACGTTTTTGTTGCACCTTGCACCGGCATGCAGCCGCCGGTGTCGACCTGTTGATCCCGTCTGCCCGCCCGCCCCTCGCGCTGCCCTCACACCCAGCCTGCCTGCCCTCCCCTGCCCTCCACCCTGCCTGCCCGCCACAGCACATCATGATTGATCTGGGCACGGGTAACAACAACAAGATCAACTGGGCCATGAACGACAAGCAGGAGTTCATCGACATTGTGGAGACGGTGAGCGCCCAATGGTTGCCTGGGATGAATTGGATGGGTGGTTGCCGGTTTGCTTACTGAAGCACGAAGGTGCGCTCAATTGTGGAGATGGCGACCAGGCTTGGATTTCTGAGCAATGTCTTGAATAAGGTGTAGCAGGTTGCTGCCCGGTGCAGTGGACGCCTGGGGCGGCTGCTGTCGGGCGCCGCTTGCGGGCACCGGCCCCCCGCCCCTCCAACTCTCACCCGCCCACCGCCTCACACCTGCCCTGCCCCATATCCTCCCCCTGCTCGCAGGTGTACCGCGGCGCGCGGAAGGGCCGGGGTCTGGTCGTGTCTCCCAAGGACTATTCGACCAAATACCGGTGGGTGCCGCGCAGGCGCTCCAAACGGCCCCGGACTGCCCGGTGCATCTGTTTTCGACGTGTTGTTGTGCCGTGCTGGTTGCGTGGGCTCTCACCGGCACCGGCTTGAGCCCCAACTTCTCTTCCCATGCTCTTCTGACCAATGCAGGTACTGAGCACCAAATGCTGCCCGGCAGCTGGGGCGGTTGCGCTGGCGCTTGTAGCCAGCCCGCACCAGGCTTGCCAGCGTTCTGCGCTGCCTTGTTGTTGCACCCTTGTTTTGACTTGAGTTGACCTCTGACTGACGCGCCGAATCCAACCCTGCCTGTACCAACAACACACATTTGATTGCTCCCCCTGTGTATCCTCTCCGCCACCCCTCTGCCTCCTCCCCCGCGAACCTTTCTGCTCCACTGCCTCTGAGCACCCTTGTAATCCCACCAGACCAGGGAACTGAACAGCTACAGGCCACACTGCAAGCAGGGGTGGGGCGCTTGTTCGCACTTGCATTTCCAAAGAGTTGGGTATCCAGGGCTGACCCATGTGTCCAACCGCTGGCTGGCACAACTCCACGCAATGCTCTATTCTCTGTTTGTCCCCCTGCTTTCCTCCACCTCTGTTCAAGCCAAGCATGGCTGCTGATATTTCTTAAACGCATTCCGGCACATGGCTCGCAGCAAGGTGAGCCGTCCGCATTCAATGGCTGCCTACGCATCAGAGCTGAAAGGGCTGGCTAGGTTTGGGGCCACAAGGGCACGAAAAGGTCCTGGAGGAATAGGTTGGGTGTGGGACAAAGGGTCGGTCAGGGGTCAATGGGGCACGGACGATCCGAGGCGAGGTGGCCGCCCGCGCGTCAGTCAGTGAGGGTACAGGCGTGGTGGCAGGGGCGCGTGTTCCAGCTGCTGCTGCCCCGCCGCTGCTGCCGGGCCAGGGGGCTGGGCCCAGGGGGAGCGAGGGGACCCAGCTCCGCCCCGCGCCGCCGCCCCGCCCGCCAAGGCTGCTGCCGCCAGAGGTGCTGCTGCTGCTGCTCTTAGCCGGAGGTGAACTTGGTCACCGCCTTGGTGCCCTCAGACACGGCGTGCTTGGACAGCTCGCCTGCAGGGGGCAGGCAGGAGGGGTGAGGGACCAGGCAGTCGTCAGCAGATGCGGCACAGACAGACGACTCGAAGAGTGCACCTGGGTCCCCACAACACTGCTGCCCGACGGCACAAGTAGCGGTCCACAGACATCAGCAGCACCCAAGCAAGGACATGCATCTGCAGCCAGCCGCTGCTCCACTCCAGCCACGCGGTGCGCACCGGGCAGGATGAGGCGCACGGCGGTCTGGATCTCGCGGCTCGTGATGGTCGGCTTCTTGTTGTAGCGCGCCAGGTTGCCGGTCTCCACCGCAATCTTGTCAAAGATATCCTGCACGCGCAGAGGGTGGCAGGTGGCGCAAAAACATGAGCGCCCTGGACGTAGAGGCCCCACACCACCGCTTGAATGTGCAGCAGCTGCCTCGAGCTGCCGCCGCTTGCGTTCCAGCGCCGCACAGCTGCCGACTTGCTGCCCAGCAATTCTGCCTGCAGCCTCCTCTCCAGCTGGCACTGCTTCAGTGCAGATGGCTGCCCCGCCCTGCAGGTCGCCTGTCCGCCCGCCGCTCACGTTGATGAACGAGTTCATGATGGACATGGCCTTGGAGGAGATACCGGTGTCGGGGTGCACCTGCTTGAGCACCTTGTAGATGTAGATCTTGTAGGTCTCCGCCTGGGGGCAGGGAGGCGGCCGGCGCGGGGGAGGGCAGGGTCAGCAGGGCGGGCCGGAAGCACACGGGGCGGCGGCGGCGGCAGGGCGGGCGCCTGGTGGAGAGCCTGGGGTCGCTCCAGCGCCGCCCCGCCGGGTTCGATC